>CM041780.1:205919276-206281776 GCA_023374045.1 Limonium bicolor
GGACGTGTCCATGATGTTTTTCATGTATCACAACTCAAGAAATACATAGCCGATCCCTCTCATGTATTAGAACCCGAACATTTATCCCTAGAGCCGACGATGAGATATGTCGAGACTCCACTACGAATCCTCGATACAAAGACACGAGACACTCGCCATAAATCTGTACGAATGGTGAAGGTCTTATGGTCTAACCACGATGTCGAGGAAGCGACTTGGGAATTATAGGACGCCATGAAGGTGAAGTACCCGAATCTATTTGTAGACTAGATGTCTAGTATCCGTATAGTACGGAGGGTACGGGCCGTACCCCTTTTAAGGGGGGTAGAGCCTTTTTGCTTTTGCATTGCTTCGGGTTAGCATTGCGTAGTATGTATGTATTGTAATTGTATTTTATTGGCACAAAGTAGTGCTAGTAGTATCCAGTATGTAGTAAAATGAGTATGGTATGTGTATGGTATATGTGTAATGAGTAATGCATTTGTGTTGTACGGTATATGACACGAATGGCAATGTGAAGAGTATGATGAATGGTATTGTGAAATATATTGAGGAATGTGTGAATTGAATTGTGCATTGTGTATGATATTTGAATTGTGTATGCTTGTAGTGAAAGAATTGTGAACACCTTGTAAGGTGGTAGTAAAGTTCATTGTGGCAATTGGCTTGCCAAATGAGTGGAATAGTAAACCGTAAACCTTGAGCAACTTTGAGGGCAAAGTTCCTTAAGGGGGGTAGATTGAAATACCCTGTAATAAAAAACAGTGATTAATTAGGCTAATTAAAATTTTAAAGGCTTAATCACACTTAAATAAACATGAGGGAGCAAATCCCGAAGAAAATGGACCTTTAAAATGGGTTAAAAGCATAAACGAACTTTAGAGCGCGTTTTCGAGGGAACCGGGAAAATGCGACTTTAAGCGGGTCAAATAGACTTGTAGCAATTTTGTTAAACTAAATAGTCATTAATAAATATTAGTGAAGCTTTAGAACCAATAAAATCAATAAAAACGAGGAATTAGTAAAAACTGTCAAAAACGGGAAGTTGTGGGGTAGAAACATAAATAACGCAAACTTATGTGTCCATTTTTGAAAATAAAAGTGTAGAGTGTGTGTGTGTGTGTGCTGTGTGTCAGCCGACCCCCACCTCTCTCTCTCACACACTCACTCATCCCCTCTTATTTGCAAAACAACAAAAACAATAAAGTAAACACTCACCTCACTTTACCACTCTCTCTCTTACCTTATTCTCTTCACTCACGTGACAGCACCCCCTTCCCCCTCACTCTCTTTTCTTCTTCTTCCTCAACCAGACAGCAATGGTGAAAGGAGAAACCCACACAAAAACACCACTTCTCTCCTCTTGTTGAGTGTCCAAACCTTCTCCAAAAATTATAAAAATACCACCATTGTCTTCCTTTCATCAAGGAGAGTATTCCCCTCTGTTCAAAATTCAAAAACGAGAACTTTCATCTCCATGGGTGTGTAGCATTTGGAGCTTCAAGACCACCATTGGAACCACCTCCTTCTCCTTGTTATTTTGAGGTAAAAATCTTCTCGAAATCTCAACCTTTTCTGACCCTTATGGGCAAAACGAAAATTTGAAGCTAAACCCTTGTTTGCTTCTTGGTACTCTAGCCGATTTTGGCATTCTTGGAGGAGTTGAAATCTTGCTCTTGAACCATTCCAAACATTACCTACACCCTTACAAGGTAATGAAATTCCTAAACCCTAAAACTTACATTAAAACTTTAAGATGATGTAAGGGTTGGTTTTGTGTTGAATGGTGTGTATAAATGGGCTGTAGTGTTAGAGGATTTGAATTGCAAAACCGAGAACAAGAGAAGGAAGAAAGGGGGAAAGAAAGAAAGAAGAGAAGAAAAGCTAGTAAAACAAGGTAATTACTCTTACCTTGAACTAGTTTTGGATTGTGTATTGTAACAGTTTTTGTGTAGTAAAAATAAGTAATGAACATGCTAATGAGTGATGAGGATGTTGTAGTATAATGAGGAATTAGGTAAAACAGTTTTGAGGTTTGTAAATGATGTTAAAAGCTTGGGAAAAACCATGGGTAGTATATGTATATGTGCAGGAATTTTAATGTGTGTAGTGGAGTTATTAAGTGAGTATAATGTATCGGATAAACAGGTTGTGTGAAGGAGCATATGTGAGCTGAAACAATGTGTGGTTAATGCTAAAAATATATGGGAGACTATGTCAAAATTTGTCTAGGAACTAGAGGACTTAGTTGTTCAAGAAGAGGAAATAACCTAGGTAGTAACTAGGTGTATTTGGGGAGTGTAATGAGTGTTTAGTATTTTGAAACAGATTTGGAAAGGAGCTTGTAAGTGGGATGGAACTAGGATGTGAATTAATGTATTTAAGATGCTAGGAGTGGCATTAGTTGAGGGAGTATTGGAGGATAAGAGTTGAGGGAGAAATCTGTAGCATAATGGAGAAGACAAAATCTGTAGCATTAGTGGGAGTAAAAAGTGATGTAAGTGTTGGGATGAATTGAGGAAAAATGGTATAAGTGTATCTAGGATTGAGTAATGAGTTTGGTGAATTAATCAAGGTGATTTAGAGCATCAAAATGAGTGGTAAACATGTTGGGAAGTATTGGTAAGGATTGGGGAAGAAATGGGAAAGAAAAAGAATTGAAAACAAGGTCTGTAGCAACTTTCTGCTACCGACCCAGAGGCTGGATCGGTCGGTGGGTCGGTCGGGGCTTAAGTAACGAATACTGAAGACACTGGAACGGACCGACCCAGGAGCTGCGAGTCGGTCGTGGGTCGGTCGAACTAAAATTTCTGGCTGTCGAAGTTCCTGACTTCTACCGACCCAGAGGTTGGGTCGGTCGGTGGGTCGGTCGAAGCTTGGACAACGGGACTGAAACTTACTGGGATGGACCGACCCAAAGGTATATGAAACAATCTGTCGATCTGGGAAGAGAATGCACTCGCAAGAACAAGAACAGAAGAAATAAAACTCGGAAGAGAACTAAGACTACTTTTCTTATTTCAATAATCTGAGGAAAGGCGTGAAAAACTTGTTACAGTCTAAATGTTATTAGACTGCTATAAATACTAAATAAGAAGACCATTGAGGGAGCCGGTTCAGTAGGAAAAACAGGAAAAGACTAAGATAAATAAAGCAGCACACTACTCTAACATGCCCCCTCAAAACAGACATCTCATGTGTGTTTTGAAACTGCATCTCCAGAACCCAGCTTAGACACTCCCAGCTGTTGCATAAGCACCGGATAACTCCTTCCTGGTAAGACCTTGGTTAGCAGATCAGCAAGTTGTGAACATGCGGGAACAAACTGGATGCTGATCAAACCTTCTTGTAGTTGTTGTCGAACGTAGTGAATATCCAGTTCGATATGCTTAGTCCTCTCGTGCAATATGGGATTTCTAGCAATGTAAACAGCTGACTAGCTGACTGACTTCACTGGAACAGGTCTAATCCCTTCAACACCAAGTTCTGATAACAATCTTGTCAACCAGGCTATCTCAGCCGTCACTTGTCTCATCGACCGGTACTCTGATTCAGCTGAAGACAAGGCTATGGTCGTTTGTTTCTTAGACTTCCATGAGAGCGGACTTCCACCGAACTGAATGAAGTACCCACTGACTGACCTTCTCGTATTGGGACAGCTTGCCCAGTCTGCATCACAAAATGCAGTAAGATCAAAAGTATTCTTCTTGTTAAACAACAACCCATAACTTAGAGTACCTGAAATGTAACTCAAAGTATGTAGAGCAGCTTCATAGTGTATATCAGTTGGTTTTTCAAGAAATTGACTAAGCACTTGTATTGAAAAACAGAGATCGGGTCGACTATGTGACAGGAAACTCAGTTTACCCACCAATCTTCTATAAACAGAGGAATCCCGAAGAGGTTCCCCTTGGTTCTTATACAACTTTTTGTTTAATTCCAGAGGACCTGCTGCAGTTTTTCTATTTTGACATCCAAACTCAACTATCAATTCCCTTGCATAGTTACTTTGTGTAAGGACAATGCCTTGAGCAGTATACAGAAATTGCATTCCAAGGAAACATGATATGCTACCTAGATCTTTAATTCGAAACTCACTATTTAGCTTCTCTTTAACTTCCTTAATCAATCCAAAATTGTCACCAGTATTGGAGTTCGTAAGTATGGAAGAACTCGTTTGAGAAGAACGAAGGAAAGAACAAGAAGAACAGAGAGTACTCTATCTCGTATTGTTCGTGTGTCTCTCGTTTACACGCTTAATCTATTTATAATAAGAAAGAGAGAATCAAACTTAATCTATCTAAATCACTTAATCTATCTAAATCTAATTAAGATTTATCAAAATTTTGTGCAACGGAAGATAAACAAGTATAAGCCCAACTATACAATAAACTAGTTTTGGCCCAACATGTTTAATCCAAATAATATGTAGTCCAATACCCCCCTCAAGCCGTAGGTGATTGGATTACCTAGGCTTGAGTGTCTCGCATTCCCATGTGTGGTAGCAATTGCTTGTATCTTGATCCTGGCAAGACTTTAGTCATCATGTCAGCTAGTTGTTCTGAAGTAGGTGTATATGTGATGTCAACTAATCCCTGTTGTATTTTCTCACGCACGAAATGACAGTCAATTTCAATATGCTTGGTGCGTTCATGGAAAACTGGGTTCCGTGCTATGTAAATCGCCGATTGATTGTCGCACTTGAGAGGTATTGGTGTGATATTGTTGACACTTAACTCGTGAAGTAACCGAGTTAGCCAAGTCAGCTCCGCTGTTACCCGTCGTAAAGATCTATACTCTGCTTCCGCACTGGAAAGGGAGACAGATCCTTGCTTCTTGGTCTTCCAAGAGATGGGCTATTTCCTAGGAAAACATAATAACCGGAGACTGACTTTCGTGTATTAGGGCAAGCAGCCCAGTCTGAATCACAATAAGCCCGGAGGTCTAAAGACATAGCTTGATTCTTTGTAAGAACCATCCCATAGTTTATGGTGCCTTTGATATAACACAATGCATGTAGGGCAGCTTCCATGTGAACTGTTCGTGGCTTTTGCATAAATTGACTGAGAATTTGAACTGTGAAGCTTATGTCAGGCCGTGTGTTAGACAAATAATTGAGTTTTCCCACTAACCTCCTATATGTGGTAGGATCCTCAAGGAGATCACCATCTGTGATAAAAAGCTGTTTGCCTACCACCATGGGTCCTTTAACAACCGGTCTGTTTTGACATTCAAACTCCTCTAGTAAATCAAGACAAAACTTCTTCTGAGAAAGAACAAACCCATTTGGAATGTGGACAAATTCGATACCCAAAAAATAGTTTAAGGTACCAAGATCTTTGATTTTGAAATTGTGGTCCAGCGCATGTTTGATATCATCAACTTCTGCTTGTTTAGTTCCCACGATGAGCATGTCATCAACATAAACAGCGATGTACAGTTTCTCTCCCTTGTTGTCTTTGTAAAATAGAGAATAATCATTCTTGGACTGTGTGAACCCGAGAGTCTTAAGAAAACTTCCAAGTTTGGAAAACCACTGTCTGGATGCTTGTTTGAGCCCATAAAGAGACTTCTTTAAACGACAGACCTTATTATTTCCTGTAACATTAAGGCCTTGTGGAACGCGCATGTAAACTTCTTCATCCAAGTCACCGTGTAGAAAGGCATTATTAACATCCAACTGATTAATAATCTAGCCTTTATTAAGAGCTACAACAATAAGAGAACGTATCGTTGTTAACTTGACAACTGGAGAAAAGGTTTCATGATAGTCTATTCCATGCTTCTGTGTGAATCCTTTGGCAACTAATCTTGCCTTGTATCTCTCTAGAGTACCATCGGACTTGAGCTTTACTTTGTAGACCCACTTGCAACCGATCACCTTTCTTCCGTGTGGAAGTGTCACAATCTCCCAGGTATCATTATCTTGTAAAGCTTGCAATTCTTGCTGCATAGCAAGCCTCCAATGTTCATACATAACGACAACTTTGTAACCTTTTGGTTCATGCATGCTCATGACATGTTCTGTGTAATTGCCCGTGCAAAGAGCCATGGACATCCTGGAAGTGTGTCTGTCAAGCTCGTGTAACCCGTGAGTAGATTCTCATGTTTCCCCACATTGTACACCCTTTCATCCAGTATTTCTTGAAAGGACGTATTACATATATAATCATTTAAGTACTGTGGTCGATGGCTCTCTCTGGTTGATCGTCTAACGTCTGTGGATGTAGACGTTTCGTTCTCAACAGCCACATGGACATCCGTATTACACTCAGTAACATGAGAATCTTCATCATCCATGAAATGTGGCTGGTGATAATTGACGTCAGAAGCATGATTATCAGTAGAGCTCTCAACGTGGACAGTAAGATCTCTGCATGGAAAAACATTTGCATGAAATTTGACGTCACGACAGATTTTGACATCCCGTGTTTCTAAGTTCATGATTTTATGTCCTTTTTTCCTGGGATCTCTTCCTAGATATATGCAAGCCTGTCCTCTTGGATCAAATTTGTTTCCTCTTGGTCCCACTACGGTTTTGTAGCACAAACAACCAAAAGGTTTCATCTCGTCATAAGAAGGTTTGTTCTTGTATAAGACTTCAAAAGGTGTCTTACCATCTAAAGCCTTCGTGGGAAGTCTGTTTATAAGAAAGGTCGCATGTAAAATGCATTCACCCCAATAAGCCAGAGGAACATTAGACTGAAAAAATAATGCCCTTGCCGTCTCGAGTAAATACTTGTGCTTCCTTTCTACCACTGCATTCTGTTGTGGCGTATATGCACACATTGTTTGATGGATAATTCCTTCATGTGCATAGAACAATTTGCCCTCCTTTGATGAGCCCAATTCCTTAGCATTGTCAGTACGCACAACCTTAACCTTAGCGTCAAATTGCCGCTCCACCATTTTTATAAAATTGACAACTGTATTCCAAGCATCTCCCTTTTGACTGATGAGAGTTACCCAAGTTGTACGTGTAAAATCATCTACAACGCAAACGAAATACCTATAACCATTATAGGTATTAACATTAAACGGTCCCCACACGTCTATATGTAATAGTTCGAATGCTTTTTACTCTTTTCATTGAGGTTAGAAAAGGTAAACGTTGGGCCCTCGCTTTATAACATACATCGCAAGGATTTTCGGAATCAAAATCTGCTCCTTTTATTAATCCAAGTGTAACTAATTTCTTATACGGGACATGCCCCAGAGTTACATGCAATTCTTTTGCTTTGGATTTATCAGATACACTAAGACCCACACAATTACTGCTGCTTCGGTCTGAATATTCACCAGCCCATCGTTCTAGCCCGTCAACATCCATTATGTAGAGACTGTTCTGGCTATAACCAATTCGGTGGCCCAAGGCGCTATCCTTCTGTCCAGGCCCAGCTCTAATACGGCCCTGTACCGTACATCCAACATCATCAAAAATCAGAGAGCAATTAAATTGCTTTGTAATCTTCTTTACTGAAGCAAGATTGAACATAAAATTAGGGATATAAAGTACATCCGTTAACCACGTCTTCTTCCCTATCTTTATATCACCAATTAGATTCACGACCTGAGGACTACCGTCTGGAAGTAAAACACTCCTCTCTACATGTAATCGTTTCCAGTTTCGAAACTCATTCTTCATTCCCGACATATGATCAGTGCATCCAGAATCGATAATCCACTTCCCAGCATACAATTGATAGGTGCTATTACTCGTGAAACAGAATCTGTAATTGACAAAATCTGTAACATTACCTGAGAAATTGCAATGGCCGGTTGAACCTACGCTGGATTCTGCACTATTGTTTCGAATTAACTCCGTAATCTGCTGCAGTTGCCGCGGCGTTAAGCCATCGCCAAGATTGTCGTTCTCCGTTTTTGTTTCGATGTCCTCTGTGGCTTTAGCAACATTAGCGAAGCTTTTCTTCTTGCACGCCAAGACATTGTCTCTTCCATGTAGCTGATAACAATCTGCAGCTAAATGGCCATTCTTTTTGCAGTGCGTGCAACGCAGCCTCTGGAAGCACTCCTCTGAAACGTGCCCTATCTTCTTACAGAGAGTGTAACTGAGTTTCTTTTTGTCGACCCGCTTACTTCCATTCCTGATTGTTTCTCCAGCCCCGCCACCGTAACTCGCAAAAGACATCGCTTCCTCCTTGATACCTTCACCGCTTCGCTGCTCTTCTTCTTGCATGATAAGGGCGAAAGCTTTTTCCACCGAGATCGACTCTTTCATTGCAAGAATTTGACCGCGTATCGAAAGATAATTGCGGTTCAAGCCCAACAGAAAAGTAGTCAATTTATCCTCTTCAAGTTGTTTCTGTACCTTATCTTTCACCCCACAAGTGCAATTCGAGCAAGTGCAAGACGGCAAAGGACGCGCTAATTCCAACTCGTCCCAGATTTCTTTCAATTTCGTGAAGTAATCACCGACAGAATCCTCACCTTGCCGCATCTCTGTAAGTTCTCGCTTCAAATTGTGAATAATCGCCAGATTATCTCTTTCGTATCTAGCACACAAAGAATCCCATAGAGTCTTGGGATCATCGCAGAAGCGTACAAACTGAGCCACATTCGGTTCCAGCGATGCTTTAAGCCAAGAAGCAACAAGAGACTTCGATCTCTCCCAAGCGCATAACCGAAGTGTATCGTCTTCTTTAGGCTTCTTAACCTTCCCCAAAACGAAGCCATATTTATTCTTGGCCTTTAACGCCGTCGCCATGTCCCACTTCCAGCCCAGAAATCCCTTCCCGTTGAACCTTGGAACGAGATTCAAGCCGGGATTTTCCGCAGCGTGGACATACACCGGATCGTTAACATCGATGTTGGTCGCTGAAGCCGTCGCCGGAGACTTGCCCTTTGGATCTTCCGCCATTTTTGATTCGACTAAACTAAAACCCTAACCCAAGCTCTTGATACCATATTGGAGTTCGTAAGTATGGAAGAACTCGTTTGAGAAGAACGAAGGAAAGAACAAGAAGAACAGAGAGTACTCTATCTCGTATTGTTCGTGCGTCTCTCGTTTACACGCTTAATCTATTTATAATAAGAAATAGAGAATCAAACTTAATCTATCTAAATCTAATTAAGATTTATCAAAATTTGGTGCAACGGAAGATAAACAAGTATAAGCCCAACTATACAATAAACTAGTTTTGGCCCAACATGTTTAATCCAAATAATATGTAGTCCAATAACCAGTCAAGAGAATATCATCTACGTACACAACCAAGTAGCAAACCTTACCATCAGAATTATTTGTGAAGAGAGAATAATCATTAATAGACTGAACAAAACCAAGATTCTTAAGGAAAACACTCAGCCTTTGGTGCCATTGCCTTGAGGCTTGTTTCAGCCCGTACAAAGACTTCTTAAGAAGACAAACTTTATTGGTATTACTCACTTCATACCCCTCAGGCAGTTCCATGAATACTTCTTCCTCAAGCTCACCATGCAAAAATGCATTATTAACATCAAGCTGACTGACAATCCAATTTTTCTTGACAGCAATGATGACTAAGGCCTTAACTGTGGTGAATTTAACCACTGGTGAAAACGTTTCCTGATAATCTATTCCGTATTTTTGGGTAAAGCCCTTTGCCACTAGTCTCGCTTTGCATCTCTCCAAGACACCATCTGCCCTATACTTGTACTTAAACACCCATTTACACTTGACAGGCCTCTTGCCCTTTGGGAGGTCAACTAAAACCCCAGTTTTATTTTTATCTAAAGCCTTAAATTCTTCCTTCATGGCATCCCTCCATCTGGCTTCCTTTACAGCTTGCTCAAAGCAACTAGGTTCTACTTCGTTGACTTGAGTGTTTTTAGTCTTATCAGTAAAAAGACAAAAATAATCTAAAGGACAGAGAGAACAAAGCAGGCTATCACTGTCATCAGTGGACACGAAATCTGAATCATACAAATTGCAAAACTCAGAAGCATGGTTCACACCAGCAGCAGCACAGATTCGGTCAGACAATATATTTGCAAAGGAATCAGAGGTAAAGTCAAGAGTAAACTTCCCTGTGGTGTTGCTAGACACTTGCCCAACTTCAAAATCCTTAAGATACGCTGGTGTGTGTCTCTGTCTCAGGGACCGCCTCAGGTGGACTTCCTCTGTTGATTGTTGTTCTTCAGCTGTGGAATCTCGTCTCCGTTCTTCATGCAGGATATCTTCTGACTGTGTTTCCTGCACTTCCTCTTGACTCCTGTTAATGTTTATGTTGGTTCTGTCACTCTGTATCTGAGGCAAACTGCCTTGTTCCTGAAAATCTTCTTCAAAAATCTCAGGAAAAACGGTTAGTTCATCATTATCCGTGTGCTCAAGAGGTAATCGTAAAGAGGTATCCTTATTCAGGTCTTCTTCAATTCCTTCAGCAGAATGTTTAAAAGGAAAAATGTTCTCGTGAAATACAACATCCCTGTTGTATATCACCTTTTTGTTATCCAAGTCATATATCTTATACCCTTTCTTGCTGTGAGAATAACCAATAAATATCCCCTTCACACATCTTGATGAAAATTTGTCACATTGATTGTGATTTATCTTAGCAAAACACAAACACCCGAAGCACTTAAGATACATATAGTCAGGTTTATCCCCAAAAATTATTTCAAACGGAGTCTTTCCTCCTAGGGATGAAAGGGGCATTCTATTTATCAAATACGTGGCTGTTAAAACACTATCTGTCCAAAATTTTCTGGGCAAACCAGAATGGAACATCAGTGCTCTAGCCGTTTCATGATGTGTCTATGCTTGCGTTCAACTACCCCATTTTGTTGGGGAGTGTGAGCGCAAGAGTTTTGGTGCTTTATTCCCTTTCTTCTCAGATATTCAGTCCCTATCTTAGAACTACCAAGTTCGTAGGCATTGTCAGTTCTAATGCACTTAACTCTTTTGTTAAACTGCCTCTCTGTCATTTCAAGGAAATCAGTTATAATCTGAAAGGACTGAGATTTATTTTCACATAGATGAACCCAAGTGGCCCTACTTTTGTCGTCTACAATGGTGAGAAAGTATTGGAAACCATCATAGGATTTCAGTGAATAAGGCCCCCATAGATCCACATGTATCAAATCAAAAATCTCATCAGCTCTTTTATTACTGTTGTTAAAAGGCAATCTATGGCCCTTCGCCCTATGACAATGTTCACATACAAGGTGTTTTGCCCCTGCCCCTTCATAAGATCTAGACCTAACAATTTCCCTTTAGGCAAGTGCCCCAATCTAAAATGCCATAGAGAAAGAAAATCATCAGATTCAAAGCTCGGACTCAAGTTGCTCCCATTGTTTGCAAAAGAGACAATACCATCTGTACAGTTTCTAGAAACCTTCCTATCACAGAAAACATCAAGCAGATACAGCCCTTTGTGTAGATATCCGATTTGCACTTCATTCTTCAAATCAAAAGCCTGATATATACAATGTGCAGAGTCAAAATAAACCTTGCCAACCAGATCATTAGTTAATTTACTAATAGCGATAAGATTAAACTTAAACATAGGCACAAACAGAACATGATTCAGTATGATCAAAGGGTTTATTCTAACAGTCCCAACAATCCTCACGTATTGAGGATGTCCATCAGGCATTCTAATTCTATGTGCTTGGTCAAGAATACGATAATGACTAAATAATGATAAATCACAGCACATGTGATCCATTGCACCTGAGTCAAGGATCCAAGTAGTTTCATTCAACTTCCTAGATTGACATGCATTTGAGTTTAAATATAAGGTTTTATCCGTCCATAGGAAAGGGCAAGAGATTGTACCAACGAACCCACAGTTGGGTTCTTCCTCCCTTGGAGCGGGAGTATCCTTCACGGTGCCCTAAGATCTACTGATGTAAGCGAGAAGTTGGCTGACTTGGTCCTTGGTGAGGGTGCCGCCAAAAGGATCTTGCGACGCCTCTTCTTGATTTCCCTCGCCGGTGCAGTTGTTAGCCGCAGACTTTCTTCCCTTTATTGCTTCTCCAGCCTTGAGGGTAACTGTGCTTTTGGTAGCACTTATCTTCTTCACGCCCAATCTTTCCGCAATGGGTGCAGCTGACTGGATTGCGCCTTCCAGACGTCGACTCTAAATTTCTAGGGTTTTGTCGTCGTCTTTGGTCTGTGGTGAAAGACATTGATGCACCATCATTCGAAGTGGAGGGGTTTACGGATCCAGTTATGTTCTTCTGCTGCTCCTCTTGAATTAATAGGGCAAACACCTTCTCTACATCAGGCAAGGGGGAGATCATCAGGATATTGCCTCTTGCAACTGCATATCTATCGTTGAGCCCCATGAGAAATTTAATAACTCGTCTCTGTCTGATGTAGTCCTTGAAGGATTCTGATTCTCCGAAGTTGCAAGAAGGAATGGTCTCTGTTGAATCTATTTCATCCCAGAGGCCTTTAATTCGATTGTAGTAATCTTGAATGGTGCTCCCACCTTGCGAAATGGCGCTGAGTTGTAGTTCCAGCTCATAGACCTTGGTAGCGTCGCTGTGCCCGTACCAACGGCAAAGATCGCTCCACATTCTTGCTGCTGTGGTGTGGAATATAACGCTCTCGGCAATGGATTTCTCTAAGCTGCTCAAGATCCAAGACATGACCATCTTGTTGCAGCGGTCCCATGCTTGGATCTTGGAAGTCGACCAGAAGGGCGTGGGAAGGTACCGTCGAGAAAACCCCCTTTGTTCTTGGCCCCAATTGCTATGTCCACTTGTCGACGCCAGGCGACACCAACCCCAGGTTGGTCAGCATTGCTCAAATAGAGGGGATCGTTGTTATTGCCTCCGCCTCTCGTCTCTAGTTCCTCATTTCCGTCGTCGTTCTTCGCCTCGTCATTTCCCTTGCCGCTGGGATCGGTAATGACACCCGACTCCTTCTCCTTTCCCTCATCGATTGCAGACATCTCAACAATGAAACGGGATCACCCGCTCTGATACCATGAAACAATTTGTCGATCTGGGAAGAGAACGCACTCGCAAGAACAAGAACAGAAGAAATAAAACTCGGAAGAGAACTCAGACTACTTTTCTTATTTCAATAATCAGAGGAAAGGCGTGAAAAACTTGTTACAGTAAAAATGCTATTAGACTGCTATAAATACTAAATAAGAAGACCGTTGAGGGAGCCGGTTCAGTAGGAAAAACCGGAAAGACTAAGATAAATAAAGCAGCACACTACTCTAACAGTATATGGGTTGGTCGGAATAGTGCTGGGTCGGTCGGGAGAAATTTCAGAGAACGACAACTTACTGGGATGGACCGACCCAGGGGTTGGGCCGGTCGGTGGGTCGGTCGGTCGACCCAAACCTACAAAAAAATGTTTTATTATATGATTATAGTAATCATAGGTAGGTATATATATATATATGCCTATACACATATATGCATATGTATGTAGTAATACACCATTAATGAAGTAATAATGGAAAAGAATGGTTTTTTAATCAAGTGTGAGTGTAAAATAGTAGCAAGTGCACATTAGAAGTATTAATGAAGGAGTAAGTTGGATCAGTAATAGATCATTGATCATACAACTTCATGTATATATAGGAATCAAATAGTTGATCATCGAAGGAACCCGGTAGTACGAATCTGACGGTGAACGGTATGGTTTCTTCATGCCATGTATCCTAACTTGGTTACCCCGATTTGTGTGCTTATGTGATCACCAATAAGATAATTGCACTAATCAGACTTATATTGCACATAATTGTGTTTGAACTATATTGTTCTTGCTTTATGCTCTTGAACATTTAGTTTGTATAATTCATGAAATGAATGAATGAGAATGGAGTGTATGTGTACATGATGAGTACTTTTGTATTGTGTCGATGTATGGAAATGAAGTACTGGCTTCTACTAATTCCTAACAATCTAACTCCTAACATGAGTTGTGAGTAAAATGGAATGAGTAGAAGTCTGATATAGTTTCGGCCACGCGTGAGGATAAGGAAACACAAGAGGTTGGATCCGAATCTTGGCTGTAATCTTTTCCATGGACCAAATCCTTGAATGGGTAGCATCCTGGATTAGTGGGACACCCTAAAGCCCGGTGGTGGGATGTAGTAATCCCTGCCCGGAGGTCATACCGACTTGACTTGAGTAAAGTAAGAAGAAGTAAGTATTGTATGTGTATCGGTCTCGACTATTGTAAGTCATTGACCTTGAGTAAAGAGTATTGAACACCCGACTAACCCGGGTGTGTAATGAAGCTAACTAGACCTTGGTACGTATTGGGGAAGTGTATCTCCATATTGCGGTGAGTATTCGGGTAAATAAATGGTTGACTTGTAATGTCTCCCTAGCATGTAATGAATGTATGTATGCCTTGTGAATTGATTGTGTTGAATTGTATGGTATAAATCATGTATGTATGTATGAATGAAACAAACCGCATGTACTCGACAAATAGTTGGCGTACCCTCGCTAGTACGCGGGTATGCGGTTTCATATGCAGCGTAAGCTGACCCCCTAGGGGAATGTTTTTTATTCTATAGGTACCCGCGAGGCGTGAAGTTAAAGTAAGGACAAGACTAAATTCTTTTTGGGATAGTTAGTAGATTTGGATGGTGTACCGAGTTGTACACGGCTAAGGCCTTTTTGAGTAGCCGGTGTACCACTTTTTGGATAATGAATACTGATTGGATAGAAAGGAGTAGATGTATAAACTCTTAATTTCGGGGAATAGTCTTGGAATGTAATTCATATATTTTGGATACTCGGTAATCAAATGTAAGTAAGTATTTGGCGTTGTAAGGTAAGTATCATGTGCTCAGTATATTCTAATCGTCAGACCATTACTGTAAGTATTAGTAGCCTGGTTAGTCTTGGATGGCTAACGACGTTTTATCACCCGTCGGGAGTAAGTAAGTAAGTATTCCGCTGCGAGTAAGGTAATTACGAGGATGATTAGAGGATAACGGAAGGATTAACGGTTGGATGTTACAAAATCGTTTCTGTTATTGAAAAATTAACCGAAACCAGAGGTGCCTTTTATGTATGATAAAGTGTGGTAGGTAGCCTTTAGATGTTCTGTTGTTGGAGATTGTAAGAATTGGCTAAGAAACTGGACTGCAAAACCAATGTCAGGCCTAGTGTTTGTGAGGAAATTCAATTTTCCCACTAGACATCTGTACACAGTGGGATTGGCCAGTTTTGAACCATAATCATTTGTTAGTTTCAGATTAACAGGCAGAGGTGAAACACATGCTCTGCATTGCTCCATCCCAAATTCTTTGAGTATTTGGTTTGTATATTTTTGTTGGGACATGATTATCCCTTTGTCTGTTTCTAAAAACTCCATTCCAAGGAAATAATTTAACCTCCCTAAGTCTTTTATTTTGAACTCCTTGTCAAGTAGTTTCTTTAATAACCTTATCTCTCTTGCATCATTGCCAACTACAAGAACGTCATCTACGTAGATCCCTAACAAAGTAATGTTGTCTGTTTTTTGTTTTTCAAATAGAGAGTAGTCATTTTGTGAGTGATGGAAACCAAGATTCTTTAAAAAAATTGTGAGTTTTTCATACCATTGACGAGAGGCTTGTTTGAGCCCGTATAGGGACTTGTGTAATTTACAGGCTTTGTTTTCACCATGAACTTTAAGACCCTCGGGTATACTCATGTAAACATCCTCATGGAGATCTCCATGGAGGAAGGCATTGTTTACATCAAGTTGATCCATAATCCATCCTTTTTTCACAGCGATTATTATGAGGGCACGAATTGTAGTTAGTTTTACAACTGGGGAGAAAGTTTCCTCATAGTCTAGGCCTTGTTTCTGTGTGAATCCCCTAACAACAAGCCTTGCTTTAAACCTTTCAAGGCTGCCATCAGCCTTGAGTTTCGTTTTGTAAACCCATTTACAGCTAATGGGTTTCTTTCCTTTAGGAAGATCAACTATTGACCAGGTGTTTTTGAATTTAAGGGCTTCAAATTCTTCTCTCATGGCTTTGATCCATCTAGGATCTTTGCTGGATAATTTGTAGTTTGAGGGTTCTTTTAATCTATGAATTTGATCAAGAAAAGTGCTGGTATTTTGGCCAAAGCAGCAAGATAGAACTGTTTGTTTTGGTATCTGGTCTGTGAGAGTGATTAGAGTATAAATGGCCGAATTGTTTGGAGTTTCTTGATCAAGCCTGGCACTTAGAATAGCAGAGAAAGGATCCTTTTGACCTAGGGAAAAGGAGCATATATAATCATCATACTTGGAGGGTGGTTTATGTGTTCTTGTTGACCTTCTTAGCTCAACACTTTCAGTGGTGGAGGCTTCAGGTATTGATTCTGTAGCAGTTTGTGTAACTGTTTCAGATGTGTGATTGAGAGTTTTCGTAGTTTCTATTTCAGTGATATGTCTTTGTGCATTAGTTTCAGTTTCTGTCTCTATATGAATACTGTGTTCATGAAAGGGGTTATTAGTGGAATCTTTGGTTTGGTCAAACAAGGATTTCCATTTACTGTCTGTTAGAGGAAATATGTTTTCAAAAAAAGTTACATCACGACTGACCTTAACAGTGATATTTTCTAGGCATAGAATTCTATACCCCTTGCTATTTTTGCAGTCACCAAGGTAAATGCAAGTATGAGCTCTAGTGTCCAGCTTTCCTTTATTTGGATCAATGTTGGTGATGTAGCATAGACACCCAAAACTCTTGATGCTATTGTAGTCAGGTTTAAACCCATACAGTTTTTCATATGGGGTGTGATTTTTAATAGCTTTGCATGGTATTCTGTTAACAATGTATGTTGCTTGTTCTATGCAATATCCCCAAAAACTGGGGTCCAAGCCTGATTGGAAAAGATGGGCCCTGGCAACTTCCATCAAATGACCTTGCTTCCTCTCTACTATCCCATTTTGTTGGGGAGTATGAGGACAGCTGGTCTGGTGCACAATTCCCTTATTTTTAAAGAATTCTATTCCCTCAAAAGATTTTCCCAACTCTCTGGCATTGTCACTCCTTACTGTTTTAATCTGTTTATTCATTTGTTTTTCTATGAGAACAATGAAATCCTTTATCTGTTGTAAGGCTTCTGATTTCTGTTTAAGGAGTTTTATCCAAGTTCCTCTACTGTAGTCGTCCACTATAGTCAGGAAATATTTGTGTCCATCTATTGTTGGGACCCTTATGGGTCCACAGATGTCCACATGGATCATTTCAAAAGGCTGAGTGGTTTTTATAAAGGATGAAGGAAATTTCTTTCTCTTACTTCTTGCCTTAAAACAGATAGTGCAGGGGTATATCTCGAGACTAGAATTTTTGTATTTTGTGATTTTGATTTCAGAAATCTTACACATTTTTGTCATGGGAATGTGACCTAATCTATTGTGCCACAAAACAACTTCTTATTCCTATATGTTTTATGCTCACTGTGAAAGTTTACACAAGCAAATGAATGATCCTTTTTATTTGACAGAAAAGCACTTAAAGCAGATATATCTAGAAAGTACAGCCCAGTAACTTGTTCACCAATCTTTTGAGATATGTTTCTCTCAGAATCTTGCAGGAAACATGAATCTTTGCTAAAAATAACTTCTACATCCAGGGCCTCTATCAATCTAGCAACATACACGATATTGAACTTAAAACTTGGAACATACATAATCTTTCTCAGGCATTTAATATTATTATCAGACAGATCAGCAATATATCTCACAGTTTCCTTGTGTCCATCAGGCAGGGTTATTTCCCTAACTCTATACAAGTATTCAAGATCAGATAGCAGAAGATTATTGCCACTAATATGTTCTGTTGCGCCAGAGTCGATTATCCAAGCATTTTTAAGAGATCCAAGCAAGTTATTTTTACTCATGCTTAAGCAGGGAAGAAAACTGATAAGGGTTCGACAATTACCTGAGAAGTCCCCAAAAGAGGACTACTTGTTGTTGTTGCTATCCCCCTTTTGTTGTTGAAGGTAATTGACAAGCTGGCTAAGTTGATCCGCGCTGAAACCCTTCACTGGGGATTGTTCGATATCATCATTTCTTGAGGTGGCGCCCCTCCTTTCCTCATCAGTGACTGACCCAACTCGAATTTCCCTAGTTTTCTTTCCTTCTCCACCGGGAAACCCGATGAGCCACCAACAATCACTCTTGAAATGGCCCGTCTTTCCGCAGTTGCTACATTTTGGTGGATCTTTCTTCTCGACGCTGGTTTTTCCCATTTGCCTCTTTATCGCAGATTTAGGGTTTCCCGAATTAGAGAATGGTTTCTGTTTGTTCGAACCAGAGAAGTTTCCTCCTTCTCTTCCAGCGAGAGATACAGAATGATCATCATCTTCCCGTGAGTCGCCCCCCCTGTTGCTCTTCTTGAACGACCAAGGAGTATGCTTCCTCGAGTGTTGATATCTCCTTCGTCGCAAGGATCTGACCTCGAATGTGCGTGTAAGCCTTGTTGAGGCCCATGAGGAAATGTACAAGTTCTTCCTTCTCTCTGTGTTTTTTCTGGTTGGCTTTTGACTTGCACCCGCTACAACAACTGCAAGATTCGACGGGGAGGGCGAGATCGTACTCAGCCCAGACTTGGCGCACCTTCATGAAGTAGTCAGTTATCGTATCTTCGCCCTGCTTCAAACTGGCTATCTGAGAGTTGATGTTGTAGAGTGGTGAGATTCTTCTTCTCGAAACGTCTACCGAGCCAGTCCCAAATGTCCTTTGGATTTTCGTCAAAGATAATGCAACAGCCGATGTTTGGGGCTAAAGACGCTATTATCCACGAAACGACATACGAACTTGCCCTTTCCCAAGCTGCGAGGCGTGTTGAATCTTGATCACCGGGACGTTTAATAGTGCCTTCAATAAACCCTAATTTGATCTTGGTCCTTAGGGCACGACGCATGTTGCATTTCTAAGACAAAAACCCATCGCCGGTGAACTTTGCGACCAATGTCTGTCCCGGTTGCTCGGTTATGTGCACGTATAGTGGATCCGATTGATCGATTTGGGTGGTGGCGCCTCCAGCCGATTTCTCCAGAATCTTTTTACTCATTTCTCTATTTCTTTCTTTGATTCAGCACCTAGTGCTCTGATACCATGTTGGAATCTGAGAACCGAAACTGATAAACCTGTATTGATGTAAAGAATTGAAGTTGTCTCAGAGACACAAGGCTCATTGCTTACTTACAGAGAGATTGAATCGGTCGAGAGTATATGGAATAGGAAAGTAAAAGAGACGGGGGTATGACTTGGGTTCTAGAGGAAGTAAACCTGGACCGGTTCTAAATGAACCGGTCAACTCAATTACAAGAATAAACCCTAATACATATTAGAAAAGTACAACTTGATAGAGCCTAGAATACAGACTAGAATACCCAGTATTGTAGTAACATAACAGTGTATCCCAATAATAACTTCAACCATCACTCAATATAAACCATTCACAAATTCAACGATACCACATATATAAAATCATTAAGAAAACAACTCCTAAGATAACATTCAAGTATTACCAACCATTTCTGGCACTAACAAACATTCACAATCACCAACAAGCATTCACAAATACTAATAGACATTCATCACTTACCATACGCGACTCTCCCCCCCTAAAATGAAAGTTTCTCGTGAAACTTTAATTGCTAACCTTAATCAAAGAGTTCTGGGTGTGGAGCTCTCGTCTTGCTTTCTAGTTCCCATGTAGCTTCTTGAACTCCATGATGAGTCCATAAAACTTTAACCAAATCTATATACTTCCCTCGGGTCTCCCTTGTCTTACGATCCAAAATTTTAATTGGGTGTTCTTCATAAGTCAAATTAGGTGCAACTTCCACTTCGTTCAGTTGCAACACATGGGACTCGTCTGGGACATATCGCTTCAATTGTGATACGTGGAACACGTTATGGACCCTCTCTAAATTCATTGGCAAGGCTAAACGATAAGCTAAATTTCCAACTCTCTCCAATACTTCATACGGACCAATATATTTAGGAGCAAGTTTCCCCTTTTTACCAAATCGTACCACGCTTTTAGTGGGTGAAACCTTCAGGAATACCTTATCCCCTACATTGAATTCAACTGGCCTTCTATGTAAATCAGCATAAGACTTTTGCCTATCTTGTGCGGCTTTCAACTTCCGCCGAATATTCCTAACCTGCTGAGCCATCTCCTCTGTCAACTCAGGCCCTACCATAACCACCTCCTGCGTATCATTCCAACATAACGGAGTACGACACTTCCTACCATATAAAGCTTCATACGGGGTCATATGGATACTTGAGTGGTAACTGTTGTTGTAAGAAAATTCAATCAAGTGCAGCTTGTCACTCCATGACCCTTGATAATCCATCGCACAAGCCCGCAACATATCCTCCAAATTTTGGATAGTTCTCTCTGTCCGCCCATCGGTCTGTGGGTGGTAAGCTGTACTAAGATTCAATTTTGTTCCCATGGCTTTTTGGAATTGCTGCCAAAACCTTGAGATAAACCTAGAATCTCTATCCGAAATAATTTCCACTGGGACTCCGTGATATTTAACCACATTCTTAATATATGCTTCCACCAGCTGCTCCATAGACCAAGTACTTTTCATTGGAATTAATCTAGTAGTCTTAGTCAATCGATCTACAATCACCCAAATCTGATCCATCCCTCTTCTGGTCGGTGGTAATCCCACTATAATGTCCATAGATATCGAATCCCATTTCCACATGGGTATATCCAATGTTTGCAACATGCCTCCTGCTTTCTCGTGCTCGAATTTAACCATTTTACATGTTAAACACTTCGACACATGTTCAGCTATCTCCTTTTTCATGCCTGGCCACCAAAAACTTTTCTTCAAATCCTTATACATCTTGTTTCCTCCTGGATGTATGGAATAAGTAGAGTTATGAGCTTCCTGCATCAACTTCCTTTTAATATCGCCACATGAATCTGGTATACACCATCTCCCACGAAACCTCAAACCACCATCGTCATGAATCTTAAAATCTGGGGCTTCTCCTTTTTCCACTGTTTCCTTTATTTTTCGTAGTTTCTCATCCTCATGCTGGTGATGCAAAATTTCCTTGTAAATGTCGAGGAATGTGTTCATACTAGCCAAAATTTCTCTATCCACCTCCCCCGTTGTTACCACCTCGAGGTTCAACCTTTTAAAATCCTGTACCAACTCATCATGTAATATCCAGTTAGCTTCTCCCTCATGACTCCTCTTCCGACTTAAGGCGTCTGCCACCACGTTGGCTTTGCCTTCATGGTATAGGATCTCCAGGTCATAATCCTTAATAAGTTCCAACCATCTCCTCTGCCTCATATTAAGCTCTTTTTGAGTGAAAATATATTTCAAGCTCTTGTGATCCGTGTAAATTTTGCAAGAAGTTCCATACGGATAATGCCTCCAAATTTTCAAGGCAAAAACTACAGCTGCAAGTTCCAAATCATGAGTAGGGTACCTTGTCTTATAGCTCTTCAACTGTTGGGAGGCATAGGCAATGACCTTGCCATTCTACATCAACACACACCCTAATCCATATTTAGAAGCATGTCACTATATACTTCGAACCCTTCTGTATCACAAGGCAATGTAAGAATTAGTGCTGAGGTAAACTTCTCCTTCAAAATCTGGAAAGCTTTTTCACAATCTTCATCCCACTAATACCACACTTCCTTTTTCATCAGATTTGTAAGCGGTCTTGCAATTTTAGCGAAATCTTGAACAAACTTCCTATAGTATCCAGCTAACCCAAGAAAACTTCTAACTTCTCGAACATTCGTTGGCCTGGGCCAATCCTTAACAGCCTGAATTTTAGCCGGGTCAACTGAAATTCCATCACCGGTTACCACATGTCCTAAGAACGATACTTCCTTGAGCCAAAAATCACACTTAGATAATTTAGCATACAGCTTCTTCTCCCTTAAAACTTGTAAAACTTGCCGCAGATGATCAGCATGCTGCTCTTCATCCTTCGAGTACACCAATATGTCATCAATAAATACCACTACAAACTTATCAAGGAATTGTTTGAAAACCCAATTCATTAAGTCCATAAACACTGTCGGTGCATTTGTTAGCCCAAATGGCATAATCACATACTCATAGTGACCATACCTAGTTCGAAAGGCCGTCTTTGGTATATCTTTCTCTGCTATCTTTAACTGATGATAGCCTGATCTTAAATAAATCTTAGAAAATACTTTAGCTCCTTGTAGCTGGTCGAACAAGTCATCAATCCTAGGCAAGGGATATTTTATTCTTTATTGTGACATTATTCAACTCCCAATAATCAATGCAAAGACATAAACTTCCATCCTTCTTTCTTACGAACAATACTGGGGGTCCCCACGGAGCAGCACTCGGTCGTATATAACCTTTTTCTAAAAGTTCTTCCAACTATTTCTTTAGCTCATTTATTTCATTCACGGCCATCCTATAGGATGCTTAGAAATTGGAGTTGTTCCTGGTACGAAATCAATAGTGAACTCAATCTCACGGTCGGGTGGAAGTCCGGGAATATCTTCTGGAAAAACGTCCGAAAACTCCCTGACCACTGGAAGATCCTCAAGTGCGGATGACTTCTGTTCTAGCGCCGAATTTTCCTCTTGAACATAACACATAAAAGCTAGCTCTCCTTTTCGCAACTCCTTTAAGAACTTTAGGGCAGGTACGACCTTTACCCTTTGCTTAGCTCCTTCACACATGTATGACACTCTCTTCCCTTTCTTCCCACATAAGCTAATCTTTTGTTTTTCACAATCTATGCGCCCCTTGTGCTTACTCAACCAATCCATCCCCAAGATTATATCAAAATCTTTCAAATCAAACTCTATCATGTCCATCTTGAATTCTCTACCCTCTATGGTTATTTTTACTCCTTCCATCTTCCTAGTGCATCCTACCACTCTTCCCGTAGGTGTAGAAATAGAAATTTCAACTTCTATATCGGGGACTACTCCTACTTTCTTCAAGAACTCAAAGGATATAAAAGAACAGGTTGCACCAGAATCAAACAATACTTTAGCACTAGTTCCAAGAACTGGAAAAGTACCTGTAATGACGCCCCCTTCTTGTTGAGATTCAGCCTCCGTCTTGCTAATTACGTTAATATATCCCTGATTCTTATAGCCTCCTCCCTGAGTACTTCCACTTCCATATTGTATTTGCTTCCCCTGATTATTCCCTTGTCCACTCATGTCACCTCTTGGACCATTATAATTATTCCTCTGTCCATTTTGATTATTCAGCTGTACTCCACCTTGGTTGCCACGATTGTTCTGGTTGTTAAAATTTCCAGTTGTAGCAGGTCTGGCTACTTGATCAGTACCTCTTTCCATCCTTCTTACCCTACACTCATAGGCCCTATGGCCTAGCTTCCCACAGTTAAAACACTTTACCAACCTTCCTTCACAATCTTCACCCGGATGATTCCTTCCACATATCTTACAATAAAAGTATCTAGTTCCTTTATCATTGAATCATCGTCCCGAGTAACTGGGTCTGGCTCCCCCACTTGGTCTAACTTCTATTTTAGCCCTCTTATCAAAGCTCTCAGCCTTACGAGACTCCATTCTCCTTTTCTGCCCCGTTTGTACTTCCTTCCTCCTCTGTTGCACTCTATAAAGATTTGCAGCTTTATCGTACGCCTCTTGTAAAGTACTTACAGGTATTATACTCAGAGCTTCTTGTAAATCCCAATTTAACCCCTCCAAGAAACATTGAACCTTAGCAGTCTCATCTGGTACCACATGCGGAGCAAATCTAGCAAGCTCCACAAACATAGCATGATAAGTTTTAACATCATTTATTCGTTGCCTCAATCCAGTAAATTCCTGATATTTCTGCAACCTTACATGCTCCGGATAAAATCTTTTCCTCATCGCATCCTTCAACATATTCCATCCAAAACCCGGATTTCCTTTGAGTCTCTCCTCCTCCGCTGTCCACCATAGATCAGCCTCTCCTTTAAAATAAAATACAGCCCCACTTACCTTCTTTTCTTCTGGGCAATCGATGATATCAAATATTTTGTCAAACTCTCTGATCCACTCCTCCATAATCACCGGATCCTCTTCTCCCGAATAAGTACTTGGTTTCATAGCTGCTATCCTTCGGGAGAAATCCCTGGGTGTTTCAGCTCTAGCCTCATGCTGCTCCAAGATTCTTCCCATGCTTAGTGTTAACTCTCTCAGTTCATCCATCTGTCCTCTCCCCTCTCCATTACTCTGTCCTCTCCCCTCTCTATTATTCTACACACAGATACGTTAGTTGCAATATAAATAGTTAACTATAATCAATCAAGCACACGACACACAAATATCACAACAAATCACATCTTCAGAACCACATGGTTCTGCCTAGACTTCTAAACCTAAGCCTGGGTCACCTTGCCTCCTAAATAAACCTGACTTTCCCTCCAACAAAACCTATAGCTCTGATACCACTCTGTAACGCCCCGGTTTACCACCACCATATACTTAACCTTCTTTTTTTTAGACATGCTATAACTGAAATAACATCATAAACATTAGCTTGTATTATACATGCGTCAGTTTACAAAAGGTTCAGTAATACTACCACCGGGGGTTACCGCCACACTTACTAAAGACTAGTAAGTGTAAGGCTGTTTACCACCACCACCCCTACGCTAGCTTTCTTACAATGCTGCTCTACTACCAAAAGAGTGACTCAACCAACCCGTCACCTTACACCTTAGTACCAAAAGACCCCTTTCCAGTCAACCACTAAGTTAGCTCCTACTCCTATTTTACACCAAAAGTAAAGGGGTATCAAAAGACTATTACATCACTAGTATCTAACATGGGACTACTTCCATATACTCGTAAACAGTGGAAACTTCATAGGTGATAGACTGACTGCTGCCATTCTCCGGGTGCCGAAAACCCTGTATCTTCTTGTTCCACTCCTCAAGCACTATCTCGGTGACCCCAGGCTGAATACTTCTATGATAGGTGACAAACATGAAAATATAGAAAGTATCGGTGGATTCGTCTTCAGTGCAGAGAAGGTGACCATCCCAGTTACCCTAAATTCATAGAATTCATATACACCAGAAAATACAAACAAACAAAATCAGTAAAAACTGAGTAACACTACCACACCCCGTAAAAACTTATTTTATCTTTAAAAACCTTTGTTGCTAGTAAATATTAACATTATAAGGCATAACAAATCAGAAGAGATCACACATCATTTACCTGTACCAAAAATTATCAAGAGATAATCAATATCATATTCAAGATATTTCCAAATGAAGTCCACCACCACCACCACCCAGCCTATGTCCTTAATTGTGCACACCCCCTAGTGAAAACTCCTACCCAATAGGAGTAGATCATAGTGGCAGCTCCGTTTCATTAGTAGGAGCTTATATTGTTGCCGGAACATCGGCTTGGCCTTAAAGGCTCTCACAAGAGGAATAGCCTTAGGATAACCATGTTATCAACATCACACAATACTTTCCACCACCACCATAAGAGGTTATCCTTAAACATTTTTACATACCATGACTAAGATATCATAAACAAGCTTAAATACAAGCAACACAAGTAGTAATTCACACATCAAGCTCACACACTTGTGGAATCACCTTGATAACATCATAATAATACCATTTAAGCTTCAATAAATCATAGAATCAAACAATTTCCAAGAAACCACCTTAGAAAGCTTAAAAACTCATTTTTGACCAAAATAACTTTTTACCAACTTAAATATCTTCCCAAGGATTCTCGGCCTAAACTTGTAACCATGATCCTAGCTCCACAACACAAGTATCTCCACAAAATTTCAGCTCAAGATCAATTCGGAAACTCATCTAACCATTCATAAATGCTTAAAGCACATTTTCTCATTTTTAGCTTCCTTACCATGTATAACCGACGTAAATATTCCCATTCGACTTGATTTTTCAACCATAACCATATATTAACTATTCAATACTACCTTCAAAATTTCAGCTCAAACCCATGTCGGTAACCCATCTAAACAATTCCTAAAGCTTAAAGCTTATTTTCCCCATTTTCAAAGTTCCATAGGGTTTTCCTACTTCCCAACCTTATTTCGACTTTATTTTCTAGGATAATCACTAAATATTCATCCTAAGTTTACTGTAAATATTTTAAGAAAATATGAGTAGGATTCGTAGGTAACCAAATAGAATGACTTAAGAAAGAAAATAAGCTTTAAATTGAAAGGTGAAGTGATGTGCATAGATGTTACCTGTCCTCTCCTAGCCATTTTGGTGTTCTTCTACCTTTATTATAAGTTGATTGAACTCAAAATCTCCACCAACAAAGTCGCCCACCTTGTAGTTTGGTTTACACTCCTTGAACTTGCCTTTTTCATTGATTTTAGCTTAATTACCACCTTAGATTTGTGTTTCTAATAGAAGAGTGTTGTTGCCTAAGCTCCAATGGTGTTTTCTAGCTTGGGAGAAACATGGTAGATGAAGAAGAATGGCCACCTTGCTCACCTACCATGGCCGACCTCACCCCCCCCCCCCTTTTATACTAAATTTCATCCTTATCCTTTAACTTATAATCATTAAGTCTAGAATTCTCCTTAACCATTGATTTGTGCCAAGTGTCCAAAACTAATCCTATCCATTGATATATAACTGACCTTGAATGGATAAGGAGGGAGCAAGTTGCCTTGGTAATCATTAGCAGATAGTAAGGAGGTTATGAATAGTAAGGAGGTTGTGAATAGTAACCAAGATATTTTCTCCTCCTTTCTTATGATATTTTCGGCCACCACCTTAGCCCATGTTTGGCTTGAGCTTTTCATGGATATTAAGGCTATAGATGTAGGTATGTCAATACTAGTATGGGTTATCAAGTTTCAGGAATTTCCTCGGGTCACTTCTGAGCTCTTCTGAAGCCTCGTTTGCCTAGAACCACTAAATATTGAAAAATGTAACTAGATTGTATTATATTAAAAGAAGAAAGGTATGATTGTTTCTTTCCTCAAAAAACTCTCAAAAGTATCTAACACTCTTCCTAAGGTTGATAACCACTCTCAGTTCCTGAGGAATTTAGTAATTTTCGGGAATTTCAGAAATCCTGCGAAACTAAGGTTTACCGGGTGATTTCCGGGAACTAGGGTTTCTAATGTTCACCAAGCACTTCCAAATAATTATAACCTTCTCCATCTTTAGAAATTTCCTAAGGTTTACAGCTAAGTAAGGCCCTAATCATAGTTTAAGAAATTTGGGGTATTACACAGACCTTAGACGCATCTTTCTTCAACAGACGGAAGATAGGCTCACAGGTCTCGGTTAGCTGCATGATGAATCTTCTGATGTACGGAACTCTTCCTAAGAAACCTCTGATTTCTTTTTCGGTCTTCGGAGGAGACATTTCTTGAATGGCCTTTATCTTATCTAGGTCTACCTCGATTCCTCGGGTAGTGATCATGAAGCCCAAAAGCTTTCCTCCGTTCACTCCGATTGTGCATTTTTCGGGGTTCAGCTTCATTTGATATTTTCACATCCGATCAAAGAACTTTCTTAGGTTTGTCAAGTGATCCTCCCGCTGGGCAGCTTTGACGATCATGTCGTCTACGTACACCTCAACTTCTTTGTGAATCATGTCATGCAATAATGTAGTGGCAGCCCTTTGATATGTGGCTCCGGCATTTTTCAACCCAAACGGCATGTTCACATGATAAGTCAGGAATTTGTCTAAGTTTACTAGACTAATTCATGCTTAATTTTCTACATTATGACATTAACTTCCCTCTGTAATGCTTTATTTACTCTTTAATGTTATATTTGTCTCCAATGATCGATTTGATATGTTTTCAGGATAAAATGCTCAACAAAGTGCTTAAATGAAGATTTTAGAGGTTGGAGCAGGAAGGGAAGTCAAACCAGAGTCAAAGGTAGATTTTTATTAACCACTGTCGTGTTTTATTGAGGGTCCGGGTTTGGAGCTGGGTTTATAAACCCGGACCATCTCATCGCAGAACCTTCTGCCTATTTTCAGACGCGGTCCGGGTTTGTGTCCTACTCTGCAAACCCGGACGATCCCCAAGCGAGAACCTTCTGCCTATTTTCAGACGCGGTCCGGGTTTGCGTACTTGTTTGCAAACCCAGACCAATACAAGCGGAGCGCCAGAAGGTCGGTTTCGGAAATAACGGAAGTTTAATATTCTATCTTTAACTAGCGCCGTGTTTAGAGATTAAAAGAGAATATGAGAGGCTTATAAAAGGAGAGCCTCGCAAACGTTAGAGACACGCTGACATAGACCACAATTAGTCACGGTTAACACAGAGAGATTAGCATATTGGAGATTGTTTCTGATCGGAAGGTTGGAGCAGAGCAGAGCAGAGAGATCATCACGAAGACTTCTCCAGAAGTCTCAACAGAGTTTCTTCTTGTTCTTTATTATTACTCATTACAGTTTTGCTTATTGTAAACATGTCAATGGCTGAGTAGTTTCCTTTATATTTCGGTTTGCTATGTATCCCTAAATTGACTATTCCTGTTCCTTTGTGATTTAATGCAATTCGATTGAGTAAAGTTATTTTCCTTGCTTAATTTCTTTAATCGTTATAATTTGGCCAATTATAAAGATTGGCATTTTGTTAGCTTATATGTGACGACTACGGCTTTCAATTGATTACAGGAAAATAACCGGTTAGTTTAGAGACGGCAATTCCTCTAAATTGCTAATTGACCAATAAATTAGATTGTTCTTAAGGCGGTTAGTAAACAGTGGGTTCGTAACGAGAGTTAGAATTCAGTCTTTGCTAACTAGTATTTGCTAAGCGGGAGACCGGAGGTAAATTATCTTTGTTCTAGGGTTTTACTCAGAATTATCTTGGAAATCACTTAGGGATAGGAACTACAGATTTAGAGTGCAGTAGTAAACCGGGATCTCCTTTCCAAATCAGTTTCACAACATTTATTTTCTTGTTTTTACTTCCTGTTTACAGTTTCTAATTATCATCAAATCAAACCCCAATTTCCTGTTTTAATTTGTTGTTTAGTCTTAACTTTCTGTTTAATAAAGATTTAAACTAGACACATCGCCTCCTCTGGTTCGATACTTATGGAATACTCTCTATTAAAACTTGCTAGAATTGACCGGTACACTTGCCGTTAGGTTTTATCCCAACAATTTTTTGGCGCCGTTGCCGGGGAGGCACGGTTATTTAGTTTAGTCTTTATTTATTTTATTATTTATTGTGTTTCGTTTAGTTTACTTCCTGTTATTTATACTCGTTTATTTCATTTCAGTTACCATTATTTTGTTTTGGTGAGTCTATTCACGTTTTAATTTTGTTAACTTGTGAGCAGTCCGTCCCAGTAGGATAGGTTTCTTTATTTTCTTTCTTTTCTTGTTTTGTTTTTGGTACCATTAGTTTTTTTAGGTTAGTTTAATCGTTTCAGTTTTATTTGATTTTAGATTTTCCTTCTTTAATTTCACTATTTTGTTTTGATTTCTGTTTTACATTTTGTTTTAGATATTCTTTTATCTTCCAGATTTTATTTCTGATTTTATTTCTTTATTTGAATATTTTGTGTTTAGTAATTAGGATTTTTATGTTTTGTGAGTTTATTCTTTTTATCTTTCTCTGTTGTTTTTTTGTTTGATTTCGATTGCTACTGTTTTTTAATTAGCTTTCTTCGCTTCAGTTTACTAACTCTCGGTTTATGGTTCAAACCCGCTCTGCAGGAGAACCGGAGTTTCGAGCTCAATTTGAGATCGAGAGGTTTGCAAGACAGCTTCGCAAGGATTTGAATCTGGATCCCCAGTTGGAGAGCAGGTCCCTGAACCACCTGTTGACGAAGAGGTCCGGAAGTTCAACAGCCAGTTAACATGGCGAACAACGAGAGCGCAGATGAGGGACTACAACCGTCCAAGGTTGAGGGGTTGGTGTGCCAATAGTGATCCCAGCATTACCAGCAGGAGTGTAGTGGCAGTTCAAGACTCATATGTGGACCATGGTGATGAACGCGCTTCAGTTCAGCGGGACGGTCACTGAAGACCCGAATGTCATCTAACTACAGTTCCTGAGATTGGTATGAGCGTGTTCGACACCAGATTCGCAGGATTGGCTCGGCTCACTCTGTTCCCATTTCCCTGAGGGATAGAGCAGCTGAATGGTTAAAATTCGCTGACGCCTGACAGTATCACTACTTGGGAAGAGCTGGCTAATGCATTTCTGGCGAAGTATTTTCCACCCTCTCGGATGCTGACCATGAGAGGAGAAATTACTAACTTCAACAGTTCGCCGTGAGTCTTTGTCTGAAGCGGGGAGCATTTTAAGGGGATAGTAAGGAAGGACCAACATCACGACTAGGTGAAGAGGTTGCACTGCAGTCCTTTTACAAGACTTGGATCGTCTAGAGGCTGTGGTGGATACATGTGCTGGAGGAAGTTGATGGAGCTGCCTATTACACGAATTAAAGAGCTGTTAGAGACTATTACTACAACAGCTAATCAGTGGGGAGGTACGAGAGCTGGAGAAGCTGCGCCGAAGAAACCTGCTGGAGTTTATGAAGTAGATTCAAACACTTTCTTGGCTGCCAAGATAGAAGCAATGCCAAAGCAGTTTGAGCGTATGTATGCAGTGATGAATCCGTAGTCAAGTGCAGCAGCTGCTCCTGAGGTTTATCCACCTTGCGAATACTGTGGTAGAGCTTCTAACATGTGCCAGTTTTCTCCACCACAAGAAGAGGCAGCGAATTATGTTGGTAACAGACCGGGTAATTATTTTGGGAATCAAGGCAATCAGGGTTACACTGGTGGAACGGAACCCTTTAATTACGGTCCAAAACCGTGTATAATTACGGTTGTGGACCGTAATCTACGCGGGCGTCAATAAAGATGGCGACGTCTTTAATTACGGTTTTAAACCGTAATTAAAGGCCCTTTTCCAGCCCGCGTGTCATTGACTTTACATTACGGTTATTGGTAAAACCGTGATCTAAAGTCCTTTGGCGCGCGCGCGCGAAGGACTTTAGATCACGGTTTTACCAATAACCGTAATGTAAAGTCGACACTTTAGATGACGGTTTTGGAAATAACCGTCATTTAAAGTCTTTTGGCGCGCGCGCCCAAAGGACTTTAGATGACGGTTATTGTTAGAACCGTCATCTAAAGTGTATTTTTTTTTTATTTTTTTTTTACAAATCTACACAATTGCAACAGAGACAGAATTGTAACAGATAAGCAACAGAGGGCAGAAACTGCACAATTGAACCACCTGAATCAAATACCAACAACACAAATTCATTCTCTGCGCACAATTGCAACAGAGATAACATCTAATAAAGCACCAGATCGAAAATCTGTAACATATTCAATTGCATATTCAATCTGTTACACAATTGCAACAGAGATAACAATTGCAAATTCATTCTCTGCGCACAATTGCAACAGAAATATTCAATACAACAGCTAGAATCTGTTACAGCAGCAGCAGCTAGCAATTCATTACAAAAAATATAATCTGTTACAGCAGCAACTAACAGAATCAGAGGGCTACAAAGGTAGCAGTGTAACCTATACATGGTAGATACAGCTAGGATGACTCCCAGCAAGAAATAGCATAAAACAGAAGCGTAAAACAGTACAAAAACGGTGCAGAAAACTGTAAAAAACAAAATCCATGATAGCAGCATCAGAGCTAGTCTACCACTCCATTCTCATAAACATGGCTGCCATGCTCTCTCTGACATGCAACAAGTCGGCAGGAGCATAAGTCTTGAATCTGGCATAATGCTCTTTAATCTGCAACAAGAAAAGGAATGGAACACATAATGAGATTAAGATAAAGACACAAAAAATCTGCCGAAAGAATTAAATACAAGACAGCGTTCGTATTACCTTGTCTATATCATTCTTAAAACCTGGGAAGTACCCGCAGAACTCGTACATATACCGCATCACGTAGTACCCGCAACTCTTAGAATCCCTTTGGGTAGGGCACTAAATCACCAAAATTCACAAATGTAAAACAATTGTACAAAGATAATAGCAGCACGAATGAAATACATGAATTACCAAACCTGGATGTAATCGACGGTCAAATCACCAAACTCTCCCTGAGGGGTTTTTTTGTAACAACTGTTACATATATTAACAAAAGCGTTTAGCAAAATGAACAAGTACATTAATTTTGGTTCAAAAAACTTACAAACAATTAAATAGTAATAAAAACTTACTCTTTGATTAAGTCTTCAGTGTTGAATTCTGTCCACTGCCCTAGTGGATCTAGAACGAGCAGAGTAGCGGTGGCAGCGCAGAATATAAACAAAGCCCAGTGGTGGCTACAATGTCAAATACAAAATGAAATGAGAAATGAAGGTAAAAAAGTTAGCTAATTAGTATGTAATTTTATATTAGAACTCACGTTTGGTGATACGGCATTAGAATGAATAATTTATTCTGTTGATCAACAACATTGAAGCAATGAATCATGTATTCACAAAACCTCCCCGGGTCCCTAGTGACTGAGTCGTACGATAAACGCTCCGGGCACACCGCAGTAATGGAGGTCATGTCCTTCTCAGCACATCTCTCAAGCAGACATCTATTATATCACATGTACTATAAAAAGTTAGCCAATGCAACTTCATAGATACTTACTCTATATGTTTTTACAGTATGAGGAAAGAACACTTACTTTAGATAAGCTTGAATAATGTTAATGTTCAGATAATCTCCACACATCATCTCTCTGATGTCCTCAAAGTTGATTGCCGTGATCATATCTTCTTCGTAGTGAAACATCGACTTTGGAAGCGTCATCATGAAGTTGTTAGTTTGAGATGACTTCAACATGATCTTGTCGTAGAGATTCATCTGCTTGGCCCCCAAAACATTAACAAGTTTTTGTGGCAGTGCGAGCTTATTTTTAGGCGCCTCAGAAGTCCTGGTGCGACCCCGGACAGGCGCTGGATTCTTACCTTTCGCACCCCGACTCACTGGATTCTTACCCTTCACACACAAACAGTAAAGCATAAATGTAAAGATAATTACTAATTGATTATTATAGTAACATTAAACATTTATCTAGAATATACCCTTGTACTTCTGACAGGATTCGCCGGCGCGCAGATCTCTTCTTCTCTGGGCCGGGATACGCGGCGAGGAAGCTCAGGGATCTCAGGATTCGCCGGCGCGCTGGTCTCTTCTAGTCTGGGCCGGGTTACGCGGCGAGGAAGCTCAGGGATCTATAATAGATTAGATTAGACACTTAATGCTAAATAATGCATTTTATTAGATACTAAATGGTTGTCAAACAGTCTTACCTCATCGGTGACAACAATATAACATGCTGGCCAGGGCAATATGTCTCCCTTCGCTTCGATCAGCGTGCATTTGTTGTCAAACGCCATCGGAAGGTATGCATGCTCAAATCCATCAACTATCAGGTCCAAGGTCACACGCGCGTAGAATGGGGGTAGACGTACGAAACTGATGAGCGTGAGTGGACCTAATGGCAACACCGTCCCATAGGCCGCATCTACAGGGTGCCCTTCTAATGGTATTTGGAGACGGCATTTTTTTTGCTCCTTTAATAAACAGAGATAATACGTGAAATAAATAAGTGAGTCCAATCTAATACTATTTAAATAACTTTATTTTAGGAGAAAAATAGTTAAACAAAGTTAACCTGGATGTTGGCAAAAGGGTACGGGTCAGCGGCCGGAGCACAACTAGACGAGGAAGACAGTCGAGGAGGATCTAGCTGCTGCTGCTGAGTAGTCGCATGTGCAATCGCATTCAACGCTTCCTGCAGCCTCTCCTCGATAGCCCGGCGCTCAGCAGCCTGTTTCTCGTCATTAGCTTGGCGCTCAGCAGCGAACCTACGCTCTACCATCGCCTCGACTTCAGCAGCACTCAGCTGACCCTTCCTAGCAGATGGCGGGAATACGTTCTTCTGACGTACTTCTCCCCCAAATCCTCTAACACGCCCTGGGTGATCCTTCTTCCCAAGCATTTGATTGAGCGCGTCGTCTTGAGAAGGAGGAGCGTGTAAGTCTACTTCTCCTCTCTGTGCCGCTTCGTACTGTCCAATTTTCAAAGAAGTTAACACTAAATTTAAGATCAACAAACACTTGAGTATATAAGTAAATTATTTAACAGCTACTTTCAAATACTTACAATTTGGTTAGCCAGTTGTTCCATCGCAGCATTAGGAAATATCCTCTGACCTTCGCTGGTCGTTTTCTGGCGTCCCAGTATGTACATCTGCACCCTCCTCGCCTCAGAGACATCCTCGATCGGGCATTCACTTCCATCCTCGTTCCTCCGTGTCAGCAAACCAGCTTCTTTCCATCCCTCGAGGCTGCCCACATATCCCCTTCGTCCCATGGTGTGGGGGTAGAGATTAGCTTCACGGTTTTGCCGTGCTTGTTCTTGTATTGCTGTTAAGAAAGTACAACAGGAAATTAATTAGAAAATCAGGGATAAAGCATTATGAGCATTAATTAAGAAAAGAGTACACACAAACATACCCTGAACTCGGGGGTGGCGTGCCGCTCAACGAACTCCTTCCACTCCTCTTCAGTGATCATGCCATTGTACACAACATACGGCGGAGGCTCACGTGGGGGCACCCTGTTGATCCAATGCTCAACCAAGTAGTGGCGGAATGATTTAGCTTTGCCGGACACCAAAGAAAGAACGGTCTTCTTCACTTCTTCTGGGATCTTGTATCGTTCTTGCACCTTCTTCCAGATGGTCTCCTTAACTTCCGGGACTTGTTTCCATGTGTGGTTGATGCAGCAATGTGATCTGGCCAGAGTCCCTAGCATACTAGCGAACTCTGACCTGCCCCCCACCATACCTCCCATACTTGTCCCACAGAAGACTAATCTGATCCGGTTTCTGCAGTTTCAACCCACGGGTCGGACCTCTACCTCTGGGTCTCTGAGTAGCACTCGTAGAAGGTGCACTCATGGAAGGGCCAACAGCAGCAGCGGCAGATGTAGATGGGGCAACAGCAGCAGCGGCAGATGTAGATGGGACCGGTACCATTTGCTGCTCATTTTCCTCCTCCTGACGACAAAATAAATCGAACTCTTCATCAGCCATGTCCGGATCAGCCATGCCTGCAAGGATTGAAATACAATTTGAATTAAATTAAGCATTTCATAATGGTCATAAACAAGCAATAAATAAAAGAGTGTTAATTTCATATAAATTTTTATAGTAATAACTTACATACACCATTATCTCTCAACCCACATTCCCTCGTTATGGTCTGATCGTATATACTCACGATGACCTGTGACCTCAGCCTCTTCCAATGAAATAGGAACAGTTGGAGGTTCATCTTCTGCATCATACTCATCCTCATCAACCACACCATCCACACCAACTATTCCTCTTCTCCCTTTAAGCTCAACAGACCATCTAGGATTACAGGGATCAGTAACATAAAATATCTGCTTAACCTTCGTCCCAACAACGAATGGCTCAACCGTGGGAGTAGCTCTAGACAGATCAACCAGTTTCATACCATGCTCCTCCTCACGGTAGCCATGATTGTTGTTAACCCAGTTACAGCGGAAAACACACATTTCGTAGCTGTTGTAGTCCAATACCCAGATGTCTTGTATAACACCGAAATATGATTGTTGTACTGAGACAGGACTATGACCCACGACACCGATGTCACATAAGTTTTGATAAGCTTCAAGCTCTACACAACTGTTTTGATTCGTTGACTTCTGATCCTGACATTCTGTGAAAAAGGTGAATCCGTTGACATCGTACCCCTCATAAGAAATTACATCCAGATTTGGTCCAAATGCAACTACTTTAATCAGTTCAGGCACATTCGTGGACTGATCGGACAACACTCTCTTTGAACCATCGGACAAATGTCCTATTCTGCTCATTTTGTAGTCTAACGTCACTCATATTTGGATATTGTGCTCTTAAAACACACAAGTGTTCATCAAAGTATGGTTCAACATCTTCAAGATGACTTAGCACAACTAAATGAGCTTTGTTAAGAGTGTCTATGTCAATTCTTTTCAGTTTCCTTCCAACCGTGCCAACACCCTTCAATCTTCCCTCGTGTCTAGAACGTGGAAGTCCAATGGTATCGACACCTTCTAGGTAATTGGTGCAGAAGTCTACAACTTCCTCTGTGATAGTGCCCTCTATAATACTACCCTCTGGGTGACGACGGTTCTTCATTTTCTTCTTCAGGACACCCATGTACCTTTCAAACGGATACATGTAGCGAAGGTACAAAGGACCACACATCAGAATCTCTCTTACAAGATGCACGAGGAGATGTATCATTATGTCGAAGAACGATGGAGGAAAATACATCTCCAGCTGGCACATTGTCACAATAAGATCCTTTTGTAATTTAGACAGAGTGTCCACATCAAGAACCTTAGACGAAATGGATTTGAGGAAGACACTGACGTTTGTGATTGTGTGTCTGACAGCATCCGGCAAGATCCCACGTAGTGCAATTGGCAAAAATTCTTGAAGTAGGACATGATAATCGTGAGATTTCATTCCTACTAATTTGAAATCTGTCATGGACACTAGGTTTCTTATGTTTGAGGAGTAACCTGATGGCACCTTGATGTTGTAAAGGGTACTGCATAGACTATGTTTCTCTTCTTTAGACAGAGTGTGACAGGCAGGAGGCAAGAATGTGCGTTTTCCACGTTCTTGCGGGCCAAGCTCTGTGCGTATGCCCAACTCAATTAAATCTTTTCTTCCTTTCAAATGATCCTTTGTCTTTCCTTTTATGTTCAAAAGGGTGCTAGTGATACTTTCACCCACGTTTTCTCGACATGCATCCCATCGATACAATGTCTAACCTCCAGATGCTGCCAGTACTGTAGTTCCCAAAATATTGATTTCTTTTTCCAGACACTTTTTTCACCACTTTTGGTTGGCGGCCCGAAGTTGTTCACAATATTATCCAACTTTTTGTAAATCTCTGTACCTGTCAAAGGCTGGCGCGCCATGCTGTGATCAGTTTTCCCATCGAACTCTTTCGCCATCTTTCGATACTTATGTCCTTTTGGAAGCATTTTTCGGTGGCCCATATACACGGTTTTCCCACTATGTTTCAAGCGAATGCTACAAGTGTTTTCACCACAAATCGGACACGCCAACGCCCCCTTGATTGAATAGCCTGAAAGATTACCATAGGCGGGGAAACCATTGATTGTGCAGTACAACATAGCACGCAAATTGAAGTCCTCTTTACTGAATGAGTCGTAAACCGTAGCCCCTTCATTCCACAAGAGTTGTAGATCCTCTATCAAAGGTTGTAGGAATACGTCAATTTTGTTGCCCGGTTGCTTTGGACCAGATATTAACAAAGACAACAAGATGTGTCTTGGTTTCATGCATAACCACGGTGGTAGATTGTAAATAACCAAAAGCACAGGCCAGGTACTATGTATGCTACTCAAAGTACCGTAAGGGTTCATCCCATCTGTGCACAAGCCTAGCCTTAGGTTTCTCAGTTCGTTACCAAACTCAGGAAATTTTACGTCTATGTTTCTCCACTGTGGTGCATCAGCGGGATGTCTCAATCTGCCATCCTTTTTCCTGTGAACTGAATGCCATCGAAGATTCTCTACGTCTTTCTCAATGGAGAACAAACGTCTGAACCTTGGAATGATGGGCAGGTACCACAGTACCTTAGCTGGTGAACCTTTCTTACTACCGCTGTTGTCAGTTTGTTGTTTCTTATACCGTGACGCTCCACATGCTGAACAGCTTTCAGCAAATTCATCCGATTTCCAAAACAACATGCAACCATTTGGACAAGCATGAATTTTCTGGTACCCCATACCCATTGGGCACATCATTTTTTTGGCTGAGTACGTAGTCGTTGGTAAAACGTTGTCCACCGGAAGAACGTATTTCAATAGTTCCAGGAGGTCAGTGAAACTTACGTCACTCCAGCCATGTTTCGCTTTCAAGTTGAATAGCTTGAGGACGACACTCAACTTGCTTAACTTTGTAGGGTCACACCTGGGGTACAACGGTGTTTTGGATGAATCCAACAAATTTTCATGCTTGTCTGGCGTGTTAGAGTAATGTCGTTCCACATCTTCGAGCATAGTCTCAATGTCATCATCCCAGAAATCTGGCTCAACATTCACTGTAACGTCTTCTGGATCACCAGCAACTGTATCATCTCCAAGTTCTGTTTCTGTGTTTGCCTGACCATTATCCCCTTCGTCAGGCTTAATAACATCGAACGCACTCTGACCATGCCATCGGATTATGTCTTGGAAATCTTTTGTAAAACCGCGGCGGATCAGATGTTCCTTAATTGTTTCAACGCCGCGATATCTCAGATTGTTTTGGCAGTCGATACACGGACAAAATATGTATCCCTTGTCTGTAGGTTTCAGATTGTTCGCCAACACCGTGCATAACTTATCAACTCCTTCTAAAAACTTGTCATCCAAATTTCCGCTGTAAATCCACGAACGTTCCATCTCCTTCTAGCTATTTATATGAAGGCAGCCATTTCATACCGTCACCCGTGGCAGAGTCTTTACACTTTTGTATCTTATCAACCTAAATCCATCCATGAGTATTAAATCCCACCGGTGAACGTGTTTTTAATATGTAATTTATTGAAAATTTCGGCAGCATCTCCCTACAGTTCTTCAAATGCACGATATTATGATATTAATCAATAATATATGCATTCGAAGAACAATAAAGAGATACTGCTGAAATAATCAATAAAGTACATATTAAAAGCACATTCACACCCTAGGTGTGTGATTTAACAATCGTGGACAGTCCCGACAGGGACTGCCGAAGATATACCTCTATTAGGTATATCTTGGGCGGATAACTATGTTTGGTAGTTTGTCAAATATTATATGTATATATATAAATCTTACCTCTGGTAGACGATTAGCCGATGCTAACGGTTGAGGTCGGAAGCCTAAATAAAGCCGTAGTCCTGATGCATAAATGAAAAACGACAACATTAGAATTCATCAAAAAATCAAGGTTAAATGCTAGCTAAACCGCGGAAAAAAATCGACAGCATCTCCCCTATATTTCTAACGTCTCCAAATCAGTTTTATTAAAGTCAAATTCGCACGCACCATCTAGGAAAATGAAGATGAAATCCAAACTGAAATCATAACAGAAACTGAGTTGTGTTCTTGCTTTCTTCCCTGTCTGTTTTTTTTCTTTCAACTGATTATACTTCTCCTAACTCCTTACCCAGTTACTTAAATATTCCATTAAGCTTTAAAATCCAGACCAAAACTCAAACAACTTGTTACAGTTCTATTCCATTCATGAAACTGAGATATGCTACAGTTCTGTTCCATTCATTTTTCAGGAATCGGTAATATACTTGAACTTACTTTCTTTCCTGTGGCAGTTTTAAGTAGTAGCATTTTTAAAACTACACTATTATGTATTAATTGTAATACTAAATGCTAAGAATAAATAAATACAGCATTTTACAGATTGGTTTGCAAAGTTACCGTAACTAAGCACCGAAGTGGGCAAGTAGTGTAGAAATCAGCCCACGAACTAGGTCGCAATTAACTGTGAATCTGGGGACAAATATATGAACAAGGTTAGAACATTTGCCATTACACTCTCAGGATTCGATACAAACGAGCTTAGAACTTGCAATCGAAATGCATGTATATGAACAAGGTTAGAAAAAACAACAATCAATCGATCGCATACCCAATACGCGATAGAGACGTCGACGGTGAGACCAGTGGTAGATGGGTGGTGACCGGCGGCGATGGGAGTGACAAAGGTGGTGGGAGCGACGGCGGCGATGGCCGTTAGCAAGGTGAGGGAGAGAGGAGGCGATTTCAGTGAGGAAGATAGCGCGAAAGAGAAGAAGAGTTACTGTGAGTAGAGTGTGCAGAGTGTAGGCAAATGTTTTAAATGGACTTTAGATTACGGTTTACATGTAAACCGTAAACTAAAGTCACACTTTACATGACGGTTCCCAAAAAAACCGTAATCTAAAGTGTAACGAAATTAAAAAAAAAGCGCGATAATTATTTGGCATATGTTGGGTTTCAAACATAGGTAACACATTAATATAAAGTTTTTATTAATCTAAAATACACTGGTAAAACGACGTCGTTTACCGTAATCTAAAGTGTAACGAAATTAAAAAAATAGCGCGATAATTATTTGGCATATGTTGGGTTTCAAACATAGGTAACACATTAATATAAAGTTTTTATTAATCTAAAATACACTGGTAAAACGACGTCGTTAACTGTAATTTAGATTACGCGCGGAGTCAAAAAAATCAAATAATACGGGAAATATTTGGCGTCAGGTCAAAACGACGTCGTTGACCATCAGTCGGAGGTAGGCGCGCCTTTTTTAGGACGGACTTTAGATGACGGTTATTAGTGAAACCGTAATCTAAAGTCCGTTGACCGTAAAGCGCGCGTCAACACGGGACTTTAGATTACGGTTTCACTAATAACCGTCATCTAAAGTCCGTCCTAAAAAAGGCGCGCCTACCTCCGATCGATTATTGATTACGGTTAATTCAATCATCGTCGCTAATTAATTCCGGCCTTCCTATTAATCACGGTGTCTGTTAAAGTCGTGATTAAAACACTGTCATTAAAGGCTCGCGTTCCACCAGTGTTACCAAGCTCAGCAGCAGAACCGTTACCAAGCTGGAGGTAACAACAACTACAATCAGAGACCTCAGTAGCAGTATAATCCTTCCTATCAGAAGCAGCCGCTGCAGAATCAGCAAGCGCAGAATTTGGGTGCTGGAGCGTCTTCTAGTATGGATGAAGTTCTGGCCAGGATGAATGATTTCATCTCGGTTAGCACGAAGAAGTTCAATGAGTTGGAAGCCTTCAATCAGGAGCAGAGAACCTTCAATAATGACCAGAGGACATTCAATAAAAACATCGAGACTCAGCTGTCTCAGATATCGCAGTAGTTGGCTCAGCGTCCTTTGGGTTCCTTGCCTAGTCAGTCAGAGCAGAATCCGAGAGAGCATGCCAAAGCTGTTTTCGTTGTAGAAGATGATGCTCCACTTGTTGCTGTCATTCAGCCCGTTCGAAAAGAGGTTGAGGACTCTAGTAAAGCTTTTGAAACACCCAAGGAGAAGGAGTCTCCTGAAACTCGACCTTCTTACTCTTCTGCTTCTAATCGTAAATTTGAAGAACCTATTCCTTTTCCTGACAGGTTAAAGAAAAGGGACCTTGATGAACAGCTTGGAAAATTTCTTAACATTTTTAAGAAATCAACTAAGGATATGCCTTTTTCTGAAGTGCTTAAGTTTATGCCAAATTATGCTAAGCTAGTAGATGACATCTTGGCTAAAAAATCTTCTTTGCAGGAAAAGGAAACGGTGAAGAAGGTAACTACTAGGAGCGGTAAAGGTAAAACTAATGAGCTTGAGGTTGTGAATATAGAGGAACCGGTGCTAGAGAATGAGCGTAATTGCAAAACCACCCAATCACCTCCACCTACACCGTCTGCAGTTGACGTTTCTCCTCTAGTTCCCTTCCCAAGCAGAACCAAGCGTTTCAAGGAGGATAGTGAGTTCGATAAGTTTCTTACTTTACTTCGTCAACTATCTGTTGATATTCCTTTTGTTGAATTAGTTGCGAAGGTGCCTAACTATGCCAAGTATTTAAGGAAGCTTTTATCTAATAGGAAAAGTTAGTTGAGACAGGGACTATTCAGCTTACAGGAACTTGTTCAGCGATCATACAAAAGCGCCAACCAAAAAAATGCAAAGATCCTGAAAGTTTCACAATTCCTTGTAGAGTAGGAGACATTGACTTCGACCACTGTCTTGCTGATTTGGGAGCACCAATCAGTCTCATGCCATACACTATTTTTGAAAAGCTTGGGATTGGGGAATTACAGCCTACACGAATGACGCTTCAGCTAGCAGATCGCTCAATGGTTTATCCTTGTGGAATTGCTAAGGATGTGATGGTTAAGGTGGAGCATCTGTACTTTCCTTGCGATTTTGTCGTACTCGACATGGCTGCAGATCCAACAGTTCCTATCATCCTTGCAAGACCCTTCCTAGCAACAGCCGATGCTCGAATCGAAGTTGCTCACGGTACGATCACTTTGAATGCAGAAGGTGAGCAACTACTGTTTTATGCTGGTAGGTCTTCAAAACAAGTTTTGGAAGCATCTCGAACTTCTTGTCGCTGGGACCCCAAGACAGCACAATCATCTGGAGTCTCTTGAGAGAATGAGGCACGGTCTAGCCAAAGACCGAAAAGACGGGCGGCTGGCTGGGAGACAACCCAGATTTGTGAGTTTTATTATTTTCGTTTTTGTTTATTTCTCGTAAGTTTTATTGTTTTTCATTCTTTATTTTTGGGCTAATGAATTTGTTAGACATGTTCTGTTTAGTTTTTCATGGGTTTGAAGGTGAATTCAGGAGTTTGGAGGGACATCAGTTACCAATTTGAGTTTCTGGCCACTTTTGAGGGTGGTCCGGGTTTGGAGCTTGGTTTATAAACCCGGACCGTATGTTTGGCAAAGCTACTGGGATGCTTTATGGGTGGTCCAGGTTCAGGGGCGAGTTTGCAAACCCGGACCTGGCGGGCGCGCTACATACTGACTACTTTTGGACGTGGCCCGGGTTTGAGTATTGGTTTGCAAATCCAGACTGCACAAGCGCAATACTTACTGGCGTGTTTTTCGTATACTTCTATCTTACTTTGGATTCGAATGTTGCCTGCTTTATTACGTCTGTATCACTTACCTATGATGTTTCACCCGCATACTTACTGTTTCTGTAAATCAGTGTTGGCTTTGGTTTTATTTCTTGAGCTACAGGTCTGCTTTTGCTGCGGGTGAGGTATTAAGGGAACCAAAGGAAACTCTGTCGAATTTTCTGCAGAATTCAACACCCCGCTGTTTTACATAAGTGTGAGGACGTTGTCCTCACCATACTCCAGGGGCGTGATTTTCTAATTTTTTTTTTCCAACGTTGTTTTCTACGAAGTTGTGTTTTTCCTTTCGTCTTAATAATTTTCATGAAGCAATGAGGGCATTGCTAATTTTTAAGTGTGGGGAAGGGAAATTACACATGCTGATGCTCCATTACATTCGAATGTGCTAATTTTGAACATTTTATTAAGGCTATCACTCCATTTTCACTATATTTTTGTTGGCCCTCAAAAATATTTGGTTGCATAAAATACCTGAGTCTTATTCAGTGGTTGGATAAGTTGGTTTGGAACACCGCACGAGTAGCACTAGTTTTTGTGAGATCAAAGCTGGAAAACAGTTGTAGGAATTCTGGTTGCACTGCTTGTATGTACAGTTTTGATAAATGCTTGTCTATTTCTTCACTAAAAAGTTAAGCCTATTAGTATAACTATTTGTTTTTTATTTCACTTGGGGACTTTGGGAATGATTATTGAATGGAAGGAAGGACGGACAAAGGCAAGGTACTCCTCTAATCGAACTTTTAACCCAGGAAACAGGCCTCGCCCATTTGGTAATTAAGTCCTCGGGGTGCCTCATCACCCATCTACCTAAGGTCATCTGATCTGGGATAGAAGACCCAACACCGCTACATGAATGGAGAGGAAAGTCTGAGGGATATAAAAGAGAAAGTTAATGCTTGTTTAGAAAGTTGTAGAAATTTACTAATTTCAAATGCAAAGTGCAAAGTCTTTCTTGATTATGAGTACGTGGTGATGAAAGGTAATATGGAATAAGATATTACTTCTCACCCCTTATCGTCCATGGATTGTGGAAAGTTAATTGGAAAGTAGTCCCTGAGTGAAATTTGAGTCAGGTGGTTTTACTATGTGTCTTAAGCCTTTGCAAAATACTTCTCAATTCACTGTTTATGAAAACCTGCAAGTGTGGATCATTGTTTTCTATGACTGCTTTTCATTATTAGATCTCCTTGTGCACAGTTCTAAACTGACGACTCCCTTCTGTAAGATTTCGGTATGTTTCTATTTGCTTGAGGGCAAGCAAAGATTAAGTGTGAGGAAGTTGATAAGTCAGGAATTTGTCTAAGTTTACTAGACTAATTCATGCTTAATTTTCTACATTATGACATTAACTTCCCTCCGTAATGCTTTATTTACTCTTTATTGTTATATTTGTCTCCAATGATCGATTTGATATGTTTTCATGATAAAATGCTCAACAAAGTGCTTGAATGAAGATTTTAGAGGTTGGAGCAACAAGGGAAGTCAAACCAGAGTCAAAGGCAGATTTTTATTAACCACTGCCGTGTTTTATTGAGGGTCCGGGTTTGGAGCTGGGTTTATAAACCCGGACCATCTCATCGCAGAACCTTCTGCCTATTTTCAGACGCGGTCCGGGTTTGTGTCCTACTTTGCAAACCCGGACCATCCCCAAGCGAGAACCTTCTACCTATTTTCAGACGCTGTCCGGGTTTGCGTACTTGTTTGCAAACCCGGACCAATACAAGCGGAGCGCCAGAAGGTCGGTTTCGGAAATAACGGAAGTTTAATATTCTATCTTTAACTAGCGCCGTGTTTAGAGATTAAAAGAGAATATGAGAGGCTTATAAAAGGAGAGCCTCGCAAACGTTAGAGACACGCTGGCATAGACCACAATTAGTCACGGTTAACACAGAGAGATTAGCATATTGGAGATTGATTCTGATCGGAAGGTTGGAGCAGAGCAGAGTAGAGAGATCCTCACAGAGGCTTCTCCAGATGAAGTACCCGTGAATTTTGGCATAGAATTAAATTAGCATATGGTCGGGAATGTTATTAACAGAATTATTAAGGGCCCAGAGAAGCGATACACATATATATATTTACGTTCGTCTCAAACAACTTTATTGTGTTTAAAAATACAAATTTGATTTTACTTCTTTCTAAAATATTTTCCTCTTCCTAACTTATTTATTCAGCTACTATGCATTTATTCTTTTATCTATTTATTTAGATAATTCTTCTCATTCTTTACTAACGATTAGTTAGTCCTTCTTCTATTTTTACTTTAACCAAATAATATTTATTTATCTCTCTAATCTTGAATCTAGATCCTTCCAAGATTTCTAGCATTATTTGATTACTCAGTTTTCAGATTAATATTAGTGTGGTAATTATTTTACTAACTACTTCTCAATTCTCTCTCCTTTTAAATCAAAAGTATATATTAATTTATTTCTACTTTATTATGTTATTTATTCCCTATTTAACTTCACGATCTTAACCACGATCTTCTTCATCTTCATTACGCCGTCTCTACGCTCCTCTCTTTCTTCAAGCTTCCAACCCCTCTTAAATTCACGTTCTTGTTTTCCCCGTCGCTGTTAGGCCGCTTCTCTGGTGCCGGTTCTGGTAGAAGGGTAAGGGGAATCCACTGGTAAGGTTAGATAGTTAATTCTTTGGTATTTGAGTGGTTCCTGATTGTGTTTCTGCCTATAATTCTAGACACCGAATTCCCTGACGAACGCTACTGCTGATCTTGCTGAGTGATTCTGTGGCGGTGAGCGTATCCAGGTAAATGTTGTGCTCAACATTCTTTACCTCTGTGTTTTGTGATTATCGATGGTTGGATTTACTATGGTTTTGATATTGTGAAAGTTTGGGAATTATTTTCCCCTGTGTATTCTGGTGAGATGTTTTGCGAAAGGGTTTGATTAAACGTTTTGGGAGACTTTCTTTGAATTGGTTATTGGATTGTTGGTACCTCTTGGTACTCCGTGTATATTGTTGGTGCGTTATTGGCGCTCCGTGTAACTATTGGTACTATGTACCCCGTGGATATTCTTATTATTTTGCCCGCAGACATTACTTGCAGTTAAGCTCTAATGATCTACTCCTTTGGGTCATAAGTTACCTTCTGGGGGGTGTGCACACTTAAGAACGTAGAGTGAGGTGGGATTCTTATTATTGCGACCCGATTTGGGGGTCGTGCGTGTAAGCCATTGATTTGATTCTTGGAAAGTTCTCCCCCAAAATGTTTTACTAATGGTGGTTTGGTGTTGGTGAATTTGGTTGTCGTTGTGGTGTGAGTTAAGGAATTACAAATGTAAAATGAGTTTCAAAATGCATTTTACAAGTTGAGGCAATGTTTACTCAGTTTTGCTGATTTGCGCGACCCCTTCGCCTTTTCTATTGTTGTTCTATGGTCGCAGGTACTCATGGCTGAATTGGGGAATGGGACACGCTATCACATAGCTTAGGATGACTGGATAATTTCTACGCATTATTTTGAGTTGAGTTATGTTTTGGAATTGCTATGCTTTACAAGTTTTGGGAACGTTTTGGCATTTGAATTGTAGTTTAAAGCCTGAGCACTCTTTGCTAGAGTGTGGCGGTAACGCCTTTTGGATTTTGCTGTTCCGCTGCTATTTAGTTGAATTGTTTTGTTGGAGAATCACTTTCTGTATAAGAGATCTTTTGATGGTTTTCTTATGGTTATTTGAGGTACTAAGTCATGGTAATGATTCTTCTTTGGTTGCTAAGTTGTTATGTTTATTTTGGTGATGGTTTGGTACTGTTTTCGCTTGTGAAGATGCATATCAGGACCTGTCCGAACGTCCGTCCGGACATCCAAGTTCGGACAGGCCCCGAGAGTTAAGGTGTTTCCTCTGTTTTGGTGTGTCCGAACTTCTGTCCGAACATTGAAGTTTGGACAGCATGTGAGGACGAGGCCGACTTGCAAGTCTCGACCTATGTCTGAACTTGTAAGCTCGGACCAATGTTCGGACACGCCGCGTAAGAATTCTCGGACTTTGAAACTCGACTTCTGTCCGAACTTTGAAGTCCGGACACAAGTTCGGACGCCTCTGGTTTTCAGACTTTCCAACTTTCGACTTGTGTCCGAACTTCCCATGTCCGGACACAAGCTCGGACCAAGTTTGTCTTGCACTTTTAGACCTCGTTTGGGGTCCGTTTTCGAAGCCGTTTTCACCGTTGGTTTTGTAATTTAATAATCTATGTTTTAAGGCAAAATCCAGGGTGTTACAAGGTGGTATCAGAGTGTGTTTGGTAAATAAGATAAAATTTGGATTAAAAAGGAACTAAAATGTGGGTTAAGCCGTTTGGGGAATCGTAGTGCCTGCGATACTATGTATGTGATGTTATACTTGTAGACACCAAAAATTCTCACCCCATAAAGCAAATTCCAGGATAAGAAACACAATAAGAGGGGTCGTCGCCTTTCTTTCTCAAAATGTATTTACGTGCATGCCAAGGTGAAACCATCGTTTCATAATCGTTTTCAAAGCATTTCATAAAAACAATTCTTTAAAAATGAATTTCCAATGACAATACGGCTCTAAACCGCTCCGTTTGTTTTATTCACTTATCTTATTATTGCTTATTTGTTTATTTATATAGTTATCCTTTTATTTTCATTATATTACATATTTATTTTATCGTATTTAATGCTACTTTTTTTTTATCTTATAACATTTACTTTTTATTTTATCATTCTCATTTCCATTGTTATTTACGTCATTTTATACACTTTTCACTGTTATTATTCATATTAGTATACTTCGTTTTGTTTATTTGATTAAACTTCATCTTATTTCATTTTATTTTATTACTTGTTTATTCCATCCTATTTACCATCACTTGTACATATCTAATTCAATTTCTTTTTTTTATGACATTCACTTGTATTTTTATCACCATTGTATTAGTACTATCCCGTTATTTTATGTACATATTATTACTATTATCGGTACTTTATTTTCGTTATTAATATTTCGATTTTGTTTGTTTATCCTCACCCCTTTATTTCATGACTTTTTGAAAGAAAACAATTCATTCTCATTTCAAAACCTCGTAGTCTTACTCTGCAATTCTATTACAACACATTACCGTTTTTTAGAACTTCCTCAATTCAAGCTCCTTCCTATTCAATTACCTCCACGTTTCAGTTGGACTATATAGGCACAAGGTCTAGGCCCATCACCCTTCCTCCACACCAGCCCAGAACTGGAAACTGGAATAAGCCCTACCCCATTCTTACATTATAAAACGTACGAAAACCCTACAGTAGAGGGACGGTTTTGACGGGTAAGCGAACCTTCTGTCTTCCTGATTTTGAAATCCCGATAGACCACGCCTGGGTTTATTTTTGTTTTGGCTTCGAAAGCCACCGTGCACTCACCATTGCTCCACCTGCAATTCGCCCCCGGTCATCAGAAATTTACGTTTTCGATCGCTTGAATCTCGTTGGTTTCGAAGGGTAAGTGTTGGCGCTGTTTTTTTTGTCTAAACCTCCCTCCTGATTTCTCCATCCTTTTGCAGTTCATGTTTATTTTGTACGTTTCCTCCTCTGGAACAATTTTCGATCGCTTGCTCTCATCCCGCTTCTCTGTTCGTCATCCTATCTGTTTTATCTTCACAATCTTGCCAATGGAACCGCTAATGGTGATGGTTAGCGAAGCATTGCTCAATCGGAAATTTGTTTCCGAGATATGAGTCAATTCTCGTTGTTTCTTCTCTGCACGTTACGTGTACTCTGGATCCCCAGAAATTTTGGCGCTCATTGTGTGTTCCATCACAAACGAGAGTCAAAGAGAACCGCCCTAAAACACCTTTTTATGTTGTTGCTTTTAAACTTCATTTTAATTTTAACCTCCTTCATATCAAAACAGATGTTATTGAAGGGATGGTGTCTGTGTAATCTACGTTGCTGGATTCTGAGTGTTATGATGTATATCTTCCTCTCCTGCGTTTATATTTACATTCTTGTATGCCCCGTTTCTGAAAGGTATCCCCAGCTCTGGTTTGAGTGTCTTTGTTTAATTCTACCCGGCTGAAATTGGTTCTCTGGTTCGAAAACTTTCAAAACCTCCACACCTGAAGTGTTGTCTCCGCTTTGTTCACGGCGGTACCAATATTCGTTGGTACATACGCGCCAGTATTTAATCTGTGGCTCTGATTATTGAGGAAGGAATGTTTTGTTCTCTGACTAATCCTCTACACTTAAGTTGTTCGCAGAAGCATATGCTAGCAAGATGGTCGATCCGCACTATCCCCCCTCGTGTTCCTGGTTAACACCATCTGGGTTTAGTCCATGCTGATTATTGTGTTGTCATTGTTCGTATGTGGTTAATAATATCTGCTTTCTAAAATCTGATGAAGTCGTGGCTTCCTGTTGTGATGATTTTTCTTCCCCTTTACAGATTATGTCTGTGGTCTTCATCCTGGTATTTAATCTATACTCAAACCCTTTAACTATGGTAATGAGTGTGTTCGAATGCCTGATCTATTTGCCTATTACAATCCATTTACTCTTGCCTGCGCATCTGAGAAGCTCCATGACTAATGTGTGATTTATGATATCTGTTGCAACCTCAGTTTAAGCGATTCACGTTGCTTGGACTTTTGTCTGTTTAATATTTCAAGTATGTGCAAAACCCATTCTGTATAATCTGACTTTGTGAGCAAAGAAAGATAGAAAAGGTGGTTGATGATCTGATTCACGTCTGATTGGTCGGCAATATCAGCACTCGTACAATCTGTTGTTTAGAAAGGGAGAATTAGGATGATGAGATAAAAATGAGCGGGATCTTTGTATCTTGTTTAGTAAAAATCAAAAAAATCTGGAATAGCAACTTTGGGTCTAAATCTATACTTCTGTCCAGATGTTTCAGTTCATGACCGTTGGGCTAATTTGAGATAATCAAGATAGGAGCTAGACGCGAGAAGTTCAGTTTATGATTGGCCTGATATTTGAGGTTAGCAGCAGTAAGTCTTAGGCTCTTTTCTTTGGTCAGGATTTTCTTTCCTTGATTCGTAAAAAACATTAGAACAGAAAAGCAAGGTAGTGTATGAATCTGTTCACCGCTTAAAGTTAGTAACACTTGGCATCAATTTTCTTTGTTCTAGTTTAGAGTTCACCTGTTAACAGACAACACAAGAACCGGTCCAATTCTTTTGAAATTCTTTCTATTTGCCTTGGTTGCTTTTAACCTGTTATCCATTATGCAGTGCTCTCTGATTATGTTCTTATTTTTGTTACTATATGTATCTATGCTTGGTGCGATTACAGTTTTATTGCAATCTTTTAATTCATCGCTCTTTACATATGTTTGTTATTTAAACCTTAGATGGCCCCTCAGGTCACCCTGGTTTTTCTTTTCTTTTGGTCAAAGTCTTGGAAGGTACCCCACAGCTAGCTTATTTCTGATTTGCTTTGTGGGGAACAATACCATCCAAACTTTGAAAAATCTTTTAAGCCTTTGAAGATACCCCACAGCTAGCTCATTTCTGATTTGCTTTGGTGGGGAATAATATCTTCCAAACTTTTAAAGCCTATCCCAAACCACCCCCTTAATTCATTAAAAACCCTTACCAAAAAAAAAAAAAGAGAAACAGGATAAATTCAAATTCATCCAAAATCAATTTCACCTTCAATCCAACAAGGCCCATAGTTGATCCAATTCCAAAGCCCATTCAAAGGCCACTCCAAGGCCCAATCAAAAATCCATTTCAGCCCAAATCAACAAGGCCCAAAAGCCCAACAAGGCCCAATTCAGCCCAAAACCCCAAACAAGGCCCCATTTGGCCCGAAAGCCCAATAAGGCCTAAATCGGCCCAAGAACCAGACCCAAATCGACCCAACAGCTTGGCCCGAACCTTGACCAATGCTCAATCCGGTCCAACTTTGACCCGGTCCAATTATGACCAACCTAAACTTTGACTTGGTCCAACCTTGACCATTTTGAACTTTGACTTGACCTAACTTTGACCCAGTCCAACTTTGACCTTGACCCAAACCTTGACCTTGACTTGAACTTTGACCAACCCAAATTTTGACCTGGCCTTCTTTTCCAAATTCAATTCAAATCCAAATCCAAATTCAATTCAGCTCCAAACTCATTCAAATCCAAATTCATTTCAATTCCAATTCAAATCAATATCATTCCGGTTCAACTTCGATTCCAAATGCCTCGTAGACCCGAGCGTCTCACAGACTTTGTCATTCCAATGATTCGAATGTCTCACAGACCTGAGCGTCTCACAGACCCGAGCGTCTTACAGACCCAAGTGTCTCACAGACTTCGACATCTCAAGGTTTCAAACGTCTCACAGACCCGAGCGTCTCACAGACTAGCATCCTAACCCGAAACATCAAAACTTCCAAAACCCAATTAACTTGAACTACGTAAGGTCTGATCTCAACAGGGAGTTGAGTACGTAGGCAACCCACACAGGGTGCGACCCGTTCAAAACAAAAAACCCTTTTCCCTCTCTAGGGTGGCTCTCATATCTCTCAAAACACAAACCTTCTTCGGCTCCCACAAACTACAAACCATCAGGCTCCAAGTCTTGTCTATTCACTCAACCTCAGACTTTCCTAAATCTTCATTCTATACTCATCTGAATTCCCCAGTTCCCTCTTCTAGGCGTTGGCTTGGGAGAAAAGCTCCTCATCCATTCTCTCTTCTCATCCTAATCCTATCCTTGGCTCTTAAATGAATCTCTTTAAAAGGTTTTGAAAGAAGGCAATCCTGACAATTGGAGACCGAGGTTTCCTCGGGCACCAATCCGAAGTCGTGGTCGTTGTCACTTCTAAGGGGTGTAACCCAGTGCGAACCCAGAATAGAATCTCTGACATGACTAGATAAGTCCTATCCATAGGCAACAATCTCAGAGTCAACTAACGGTTCTTAGAACCCTGTTCCTTTCCTTCCTAGTTCATTTAGGTCAAACTAGGTGGCGACTCTAGTCAATTCCGCCTTATAGAGGCATAAGTCCGCGTGGGGCCCATCGAGAGCGGGTGTAGTGTTCACTTACACTCCACTTATGCTTTCGGGGAAAGGACGATTTAGTAGGTATTTGAGGGATGCCAGAATGACGGGTTTTCACCCCCCACAGAATGGCAGTTTCTAGGATCTAGGCTTTTTAGTCAGACCATATTTAGATAGACCCCCCTCATACCGAAAAATCACCCTCCACAGAATGGCGACTCTACTGGGGAAAACTTGAGTAAGTTTTTCTCAAACTCAAGGAAGACTGAACTCCATTCAAAATTGTCGGGACTTCCCCACTTCTTTCAAAACCTTCAAGAGATTCATTTCAAAGCCTTTAGGATTATTCTATTCCACACTTAGAGTGTGTATCTGATGTGGACAGATAGGACATATTAGATCCACAACAAACATTGCAACAATTGGGTTAATAATTAGCTCACGATTAGAAAGAGACACTTAGGACTGAATGAAGCTAACTTCCCTTTAGGTTAATAAACAACCAATTTGGAATCACTAATCTCAAGATAAAACCCTTAGCGAATAGGTCGGTGCTAACTTCGTTTGTTTCATTTACCGCTTTCATATTTATGTTACAATTATGGGGTGCATGGGGTGGGTAGCTTAGGACATGCATTCCTCTGAGTCACCCGATTACCCACGATGTCACGGGATCCCCAACCGGTCCACGGTTGATTCCCCATGAGCTAGGGTCACTTTATGAGTGAACAAACCCACGGGCGGTAAGGTTTCTGACCGACGCCTTGAGCTCATGATCCAAAATTATCCTCCATTATCGAGTCGATGCCAGCATATAGTGAACTTTGAGCCTTCAGTGTCCAGCTACCTGGTCCGGTGTCTAAGACGGGTTTATGGAAGTCACCCTTTTGTATGCGCCTGTCTGACCACCCTCTGCCTTACCCTGAATATTGCATGGACTCAGTTCTCCAAGTATCCTCTGCACCACGGGTTTTCTAAAGCCCAATGTCACGCTACACGTCCATAGAGGATCCCGTATTTACCGGATACCCATACATGGCACAACGTAGTCAGTGAATAATTTGGACTTTAGACACATCTGACCGTGCAGATGACGAAGACCCGTTCCCATGCAGTACTTCCCCAAGTTTCCCAAAAGTGAGTATGTTGTGATAATCCCCAGCCGTGGCTCATGTGACTGTATCACTTCACTTCGGGTATCCTGACCTTTCGAACTTAAGCACTCCGGTCTTTCTCGATGACGTGCCCACAAGGCGTAACAGAGATAAATCCCGAGAGATGAACAGTGGGGACGACGGTTCCCCCGGTGGTATGGAAAACAGTGATTGATCTGGAAGGTGATTATCCAATCATTCGCACTCAGCTCCACATAAAATCAGCCACGATTTTCATTTTGCGCTTACATATATGTGTGATCACGTTTTAAAAATTAGTAAAAATCAGAAAATGAATCATGTCAAACACTCTAATGAAATATCTTCAAAGTCGTCTATCTCGAAGGATTTCGAAAGATAATGATTTCAAAATTGTCATTTCCACAGCAGTTTCAAAGCCGATTTCAATCAAAGTCTTCAAGAAAACAAACTTTATCAAACAGTTTGCAAAAACAGATTTCAAAAGTCTACTGTTTACAAATGATTTTCAAAATTACTTCTAAATTTCATTTCAAAAACTATTTTTAAAAACCTAGTTTTTTAAACAAATTTCAAACAACTTTTTTCACGAATTTTATCTCAGACTTGTTTTCAAAAACAGTTTTCAAGACGATTTCCACAAATGTATTTCAAAAATAAATGATTTAGTCCCCATGTTGTGACCTGCTATTTTTGAAGTTCAACCCACCTTCAAGAGCAGTGGTCATTACCGTGGAACGTACTAGTCATTTCGTGTTTTCACAAAAGTGGTGGATTTTCACAAAGATTCTGTGCTCAATCATTCACCTTTCCTTTCACAAAAAAATGCCCCTTGTTTTCCTCGTCAGAGCAAGTGGAGCGCGTGGATATCAACAACAACAGTTCAAGTCGAGAATCAGAGGAACACCAGCCTGATTCGAGCGACATGAAGACCTGCAACGGTTGTTCGAGTTCAAAATTTCTAAGAGCCCGGAGAACACCAACCGGTTTTGTTTGATCGCAATACCGCTTCGCTGCAAGAGCCCGAAGACGAGTGAATAGCCGGTCAAGATTCCAAAGATGAGCGAACGGCCAATCAGGAACCCGCACATGAGTAAGCAGTCAGTCAGAAGCTCGAAGACGAAGTAGAAGAATTCGGGAGAGTTTTTAAGCTCAAACTCCCCCATTTAATGACTTTTAGAATTGATGTATAGGTTTTCCCTAGCATTCTTTTCTCTTGTCAATTTCTGAATAGACTTTGTGTATAGGTTGTACATTCCCTTTGAATTTATTTAGACTAATGTGTATAGGGTTCCCCACTCCCTGTTTTATTTGCGAATGATCGAGCATCAAAATTTCTATTGAGAAAACCACCACTTCAAAAACACGTGTTTTCAAAACTTTTTTTTTTAAAAAAAACTTTATTTCTTCAAGCATGCACAACTTGCTTCTTCCCATTTTCAGTCAGTTCACATTCGTTAATCACGCATGAATCGTACTCATCACAGAAAAATTGCATAATCACAAGTTGCATTCCCAACACATCACACACAAGCATTCATCCCATTTTTTTTCAAAGCATGCTAACATTCACATTTGTCATATTCTTTTTCTGTTATAATGACTGTGTTTGTAGGTGATCAACCGCGTTTGCCCACAAGTGAAAGCGTGACCCTCGAAGCGATAGCAAGAAATACGAGGGATTCAAGCATCTTCCCATTCGGCATACCATGTACATAGAGACCAACACCAACAAACGAGCATAATCCAAATAAAAATCATACATCCAAAAACACAAAAAATGCACACATCCGAAAATCCAAAAAAATCATACCTTCAAAAATCCCAAAAATGCAGTCACCGTCATATCGTGGGGCCACCATGCGGAGTGGCCACTCCCTAAAAGTCCAAGGAGCCAATCATCAACTGAATACCATTCTGAAACAGGTTCTCTCACATAGACCATCTTCAGGGCTTACAATGACGGGATGATCTTTATGGACCATCAATGGAAACCGACTCAAGCGAGACTAGGTGTAGTCTTACCGCTCATGTATTGCATAAAAAAAACATCCAGTCAAATTCCAAATGAGTCACTTTCATTCTCATCATTTCATGCATCCTATACATAGTAATTCCATATTACCACAACATATTGCTTGTAGATAGTTGCATTTGCATACTCCCATATCGAAATGATGTATTTGGTGAAAATCTTGATTGATTGTTTGAATAGAGTGCGTGAACCGCTACACTCTCGACCCGTCAACGAACACAAGGGTCAAATCAAAATCAGCACCACAGACCAAGTGAGTAGTGTGCGAAGAGCAGTATTTTCTCTTGAATTTCAAATGAGGGTATTGGACCATCCACTGAGCGATGAGGGAAGATAGAGCGAGTTCATAGAGGTAAAACCACGAGCGGCATGTGCATTCCTTCAGCACATGGAGAGGCACAACTCGTAGTGAGATCGATGTCGATAAACGGGATACGAACTGTGATTCATGCAAAGATCCGAGAATAGTAAGAAAACAATCATTGACTATGAGAATGACGAGGCACTTAGGAATAAAAATCTCCATAAAACCAAAAAGCCTTGACTGCCCTGTACATAATCCCTTAGTTAGCTCCGCTGAGCCTTTCACGATAAACCTTTTTCTGTGAACTCCACAACATGCTAACTCACATACACATACTTACTCACCCTTGCAATAGAGGATCTCAAAGGAACCAGAGCCATGGTCTCTCCCCCATCTTTCACAAAAACAACAAATGAAATGTTTGAAGATATCAGTGAGTCAATGCAACTCCAAAGCCAACACACCAACAAAGAACATCAAGACTGTTCAAGAAGATCGATGAGTCAACGCAACTCTAAAGCTGAAAGCCAAAATACAAAGCAGAGAAGCTTGAAAAAGTTGATGAGCCAAACGCAATTTCAATAACATGAAAATGAGAAGAAAGTTCAAATCGTAAGCCAGGAGAGGCAAGAAGGAGAAATCCAAACCAAAAGGACCAATGATGTCCCGTAGAAACTGACACGGGTTATCAAAAACCGCCTAATCATTCCACCCATGGCAAAGGCGAAACATGTCCTCTATTGCACAAAAGCTCCACAATTCCTAAACAAATCCTCCAGTCCCATGTGACATACATCATACCCCTCAACCCCGTCATAACCCAATGAAAGACCTCTGACTCGTTAGTTGGTGAGCGTTAGCTGAAAGTATCAGATCTGAAACATGAATCATAAGCTTCGTGCTTGTTATCAACATGTCCCACCTCACAATACGGAGACTATGAGTGAATGAGTGCGACCTTACTTCACAAGGTCTTTAGAGTGCGAGTGACTCTTCGACTAAACCACCAAATCATAATCAGCCTACCCCATTGCAGGAGAGGAATTTGTGAGGAACGGAAAGTCCATAACCTCAAAAAGGAAATTCTCAGAAAATACTGCTCTAAGCATCGAGAGTATCATCACACCGCTTTGCACACACAGCCAAACTCACTAGAGATTGACCCGTATCCCTCCATGAGAGGAAAATGATTCACGCCTTCCAATTCAACAATCATTCAATCGAATCGAAGATGTCTTATATTCGTAAACCTCATATTAATAGAGATAGGACCGTACCTTCTCTACAAAAACTGCATATGCATTTTGCATCGTATCTAGCATTTAATATTTGCATGCATCATAAGCACTCCATCATCAACATCTGATTGGTAAGACTCTGCCTAGTCTCGTTGAGAGTCGACTTCAGTTGCTGCAGTTGAAGTAAAACTTCCTATCAAAAGAAATCAAGTTGAAGCCATTCCGGGCTATCTTTGAGCTACGTCGAATCATTATGAAGCCACCCGGAGCCATCCTCGAACTACATCGAAGCATTCAGAGCCATCCCAGGCTACCTTTGAGCTACATCGAAAAAATAAGGCCATCCTAAGCCGTACGAAGACAATCTCGGAGCCATCCACTGTTATACTTGAGCCTCATCGACACCCCTCCCAAAGCCAAATTGGAGCCATACGGGAGCCATCCTCAGACATTGTGACCATCTTTAGAGCTACACAGAGCCATCTCAACAGTTCAGAACAATATAGGAGCCACCTAACATCCCTGTTAGAGCCATTTCATCACCAGGGTCTTGCCTACACAGTTTCGAACTACGTATGGTCTGATCTCAATACGAAATTGAGTACGTAGGCAGCCCACCCAGGGTGCGACCACCTCAAAGGAAAAATGCCCCTTTCTTCCTCGCTATCACCAAATAGAGCCATCTCGTAGCCCTTCCCGGAGCCATCCCGAGCTATCCTGGAGCCATCATGAGAGAACCCTGAAGTCATAACCGGGCCGAAGCCATCCATCCATGACCAAGAATTTATCTACCACATCAAAACGTCAAACACAACACAGTCCACCAATCACACAACCCACCATTCGACTCAAAATCTCAATCCAAATCGAAACCCACCCAACCACCCCAGAGTCGTTGCTCATAATGGGGTCATGAATCATGTCGGAGCCCTCCGACCACAGTGGAGCCACCCGACCGCACCGGAGCCAACAACGTAATCCGGAGCCATAGTCCATACCGGAGCCATCCCCACATGCCAAAGTCATCTCAAAATTTGAAACAACTCTGGAGCCGTCTGCTCACCAAAAACCTACATCCACAAACAGGGAGTTTAATTCAATTAATACATTGGTAATCACCTCACATCACATATCATCTGCATATACCCATAAAATTTGCTCACTGTCTGACGCATCTTCACACCCGCTAGGCAGCTATTGCGCTACTAGTGCGGTCGTTTCATTTTACACCGCTAGACAGCTATTGCGCTACTAGTGCGGTCAATTTTTTATTTTACCTGCTAGACAGCTATTGCGCTACTAGTACGGTCGCCTTTCATTTTACACCTGCTAGACAGCTATTGCGCTACTAGTACGGTGCCTTCATTTTACACCTGCTAGACAGCTATTGCGCTACTAGTACGGTCGCCTTTCATTTTACACCCGCTAGACAGCTATTACGCTACTAGTGCGGTCGAATTATTCGTTTCACACCTGCAAGACAGCTATTGCGCTACTAGTACGGTCGCCTTTCATTTTACACCCGCTAGACAGCTATTGCGCTACTAGTGCGGTCGAATTTTTCGTTTTACACCTGCTAGACAGCTATTGCGCTACTAGTACGGTCGCCTTTCATTTTACACCCGCAGACAGCTATTGCGCTACTAGTGCGGTCGAATTTTTCATTTTACACCTGCTAGACAGCTATTGCGCTACTAGTACGGTCGCCTTTCATTTTACACCTGCTAGACAGCTATTGCGCTACTAGTACGGTCGCCTTTCATTTTACACCCGCTAGACAGCTATTGCGCTACTAGTGCGGTCGAATTTTTCGTTTTACACCTGCTAGACAGCTATTGCGCTACTAGTACGGTCGCCTTTCATTTTACACCCGCTAGACAGCTATTGCGCTACTAGTGCGGTCGAATTTTTCGTTTTACACCTGCTAGACAGCTATTGCGCTACTAGTACGGTCGCCTTTCATTTTACACCCGCTAGACAGCTATTGCGCTACTAGTACGATCGCCTTTCATTTTACACCCGCTAGACAGCTATTGCGCTACTAGTACGGTCGCCTTTCATTTTACACCCGCTAGACAGCTATTGCGCTACTAGTGCGGTCGAATTTTTCGTTTTACACCTGCTAGACAGCTATTGCGCTACTAGTACGGTCGCCTTTCATTTTACACCTGCTAGACAGCTATTGCGCTACTAGTACGGTCGCCTTTCATTTTACACCCGCTAGACAGCTATTGCGCTACTAGTGCGGTCGAATTTTTCATTTTACACCTGCTAGACAGCTATTGCGCTACTAGTACGGTCGCCTTTCATTTTACACCTGCTAGACAGCTATTGCGCTACTAGTACGGTCGCCTTTCATTTTACACCTGCTAGACAGCTATTGCGCTACTAGTACGGTCGCCTTTCATTTTACACCTGCTAGACAGCTATTGCGCTACTAGTACGGTCGCCTTTCATTTTACACCCGCTAGACAGCTATTGCGCTACTAGTGCGGTCGAATTTTTCATTTTACACCTGCTAGACAGCTATTGCGCTACTAGTACGGTCGCCTTTCAGTTTACACCTGCTAGACAGCTATTGCGCTACTAGTACGATCGCCTTTCATTTTACACCCGCTAGGCAGCTATTACGCTACTAGTGCGAGATCGTTCATTTCATAACCCGCTAGGCAGCTATTACACTACTAGTGCGGTCCCGCCGTTTTTCCTTCACTAGGCAGCTATTACGCTACTAGCGCAAGATCGTTTCACATCCACCTGCTAGGCAGCTATTACGCTACTAGTACGGTACTCCATTAAGGTATTATAGGCTCGTCATAAGTCCTATAGCTAGATATCAAGAGGTCTAGTTGAGGCACTCCTAAGTCCTCGTACTCTCAATCGCATTCTAGGCCCGTCATAAGCCCTAGGACTGGATATCAAGAGGTCCAGTAGAGGCACTCCTAAGCCCTCGTGCACCTTAAACCAAATCGGGTTGTTAGTATTATAGGCTCGTCGTAAGTCCTATAGCTAGATATCAAGAGGTCTAGTTGAGGCACTCCTAAGTCCTCGTACTCTCAATCGCATTCTAGGCCCGTCATAAGCCCTAGGACTGGATATCAAGAGGTCCAGTTGAGGCACTCCTAAGCCCTCGTGCACCCTAAACCAAATTGGATTGTTAGTATCTGAGGCTCGCCATAAGTCCTCGTACTTTCAATCGTATTCATACACTCACGGTCGCATCCCTATGCACCATAAACCACGGTGAGAATTTTTGGCGCCCCGTCAACCTTGATCCAATTCTGCAAGGGCTTGCAAAAATGAATCAAGGGGAGCCATCTGTAGACACCAAAAATTCTCACCCCATAAAGCAAATTCCAGGATAAGAAACACAATAAGAGGGGTCGTCGCCTTTCTTTCTCAAAATGTATTTACGTGCATGCCAAGGTGAAACCATCGTTTCATAATCGTTTTCAAAGCATTTCATAAAAACAATTCTTTAAAAATGAATTTCCAATGACAATACGGCTCTAAACCGCTCCGTTTGTTTTATTCACTTATCTTATTATTGCTTATTTGTTTATTTATATAGTTATCCTTTTATTTTCATTATATTACATATTTATTTTATCGTATTTATTGCTACTTTTTTTTCTTATAACATTTACTTTTTATTTTTCATTCTCATTTCCATTGTTATTTACGTCATTTTATACACTTTTCACTATTATTATTCATATTAGTATACTTCGTTTTGTTTATTTGATTAAACTTCATCTTATTTCATTATTTTATTACTTGTTTATTCCATCCTATTTACCATCACTTGTACATATCTAATTCAATTTCTTTTTTTTTACGACATTCACTTGTATTTTTATCACCATTGTATTAGTACTATCCCGTTATTTTATGTACATATTATTACTATTATCGGTACTTTATTTTCGTTATTAATATTTCGATTTTGTTTGTTTATCCTCACCCCTTTATTTCATGACTTTTTGAAAGAAAACAATTCATTCTCATTTCAAAACCTCGTAGTCTTACTCTGCAATTCTATTACAACATATTACCGTTTTTAAGAACTTCCTCAATTCAAGCTCCTTCCTATTCAATTACCTCCACGTTTCAGTTGGACTATATAGGTACAAGGTCTAGGCCCATCACCCTTCCACCACACCAGCCCAGAACTGGAAACTGGAATAAGCCCTACCCCATTCTTACATTATAAAACGTACGAAAACCCTACAGTAGAGGGACGGTTTTGACGGGTAAGCGAACCTTCTGTCTTCCTGATTTTGAAATCCCGATAGACCACGCCTGGGTTTATTTTTGTTTTGGCTTCGAAAGCCACCGTGCACTCACCATTGCTCCGCCTGCAATTCGCCCCCGGTCATCAGAAATTTACGTTTTCGATCGCTTGAATCTCGTTGGTTTCGAAGGGTAAGTGTTGGCGCTGGTTTTTTTTGTCTAAACCTCCCTCCTGATTTCTCCATCCTTTTGCAGTTCATGTTTATTTTGTACGTTTCCTCCTCTGGAACAATTTTCGATCGCTTGCTCTCATCCCGCTTCTCGTTCGTCATCCTATCTGTTTTATCTTCACAATCTTGCCAAAGGAACCGCTAATGGTGATGGTTAGTGAAGCATTGCTCAATCGGAAATTTGTTTCCGAGATATGAGTCAATTCTCGTTGTTTCTTCTCTGCACTTTACGCGTACTCTGGATCCCCAGAAATTTTGGCGCTCATTGTGTGTTCCATCACAAACGAGAGTCAAAGAGAACCGCCCTAAAACACCTTTTTATGTTGTTGCTTTTAAACTTCATTTTAATTTTAACCTCCTTCATATCAAAACAGATGTTATTGAAGGGATGGTGTCTGTGTAATCTACGTTGCTGGATTCTGAGTGTTATGATGTATATCTTCCTCTCCTGCGTTTTTATTTACATTCTTGTATGCCCCGTTTCTGAAAGGTATCCCCAGCTCTGGTTTGAGTGTCTTTTGTTAATTCTACCCGGCTGAAATTGGTTCTCTGGTTCGAAAACTTTCAAAACCTCCACACCTGAAGTGTTGTCTCCGCTTTGTTCACGGCGGTACCAATATTCGTTGGTACATACGCGCCAGTATTTAATTTGTGGCTCTGATTATTGAGGAATGAATGTTTTGTTCTCTGACTAATCCTCTACACTTAAGTTGTTCGCAGAAGCATATGCTAGCAAGATGGTCGATCCGCACTATCCCCCCTCGTGTTCCTGGTTAACACCATCTGGGTTTAGTCCATGCTGATTATTGTGTTGTCATTGTTCGTATGTGGTTAATAATATCTGCTTTCTAAAATCTGATGAAGTCGTGGCTTCCTGTTGTGATGATCTTTCTTCCCCTTTACAGATTATGTATGTGGTCTTCATCCTGGTATTTAATCTATACTCAAACCCTTTAACTATGGTAATGAGTGTGTTCGAATGCCTGATCTATTTGCCTATTACAATCCATTTACTCTTGCCTGCGCATCTGAGAAGCTCCATGACTAATGTGTGATTTATGATATCTGTTGCAACCTCAGTTTAAGCGATTCACGTTGCTTGGACTTTTGTCTGTTTAAATTTCAAGTATGTGCAAAACCCATTCTGTATAATCTGACTTTGTGAGCAAAGAAAGATAGAAAAGGTGGTTGATGATCTGATTCACGTCTGATTGGTCGGCAATATCAGCACTCGTACAATCTGTTGTTTAGAAAGGGAGAATTAGGATGATGATAAAAATGAGCGGGATCTTTGCATCTTGTTTAGTAAAAATAAAAAAAAATTTGGAATAAAAACTTGGGTCTAATCTATACTTCTGTCCAGATGTTTCAGTTCATGACCATTGGGCTAATTTGAGATAATCAAGATAGGAGCTAGACGCGAGAAGTTCAGTTTATGATTGGCCTGATATTTGAGGTTAGCAGCAGAAGTCTTAGGCTCTTTTCTTTGGTCAGGATTTTCTTTCCTTGATTCGTAAAAAACATTAGAACAGAAAAGCAAGGTAGTGTATGATCTGTTCACCGCTTAAAGTTAGTAACACTTGGCATCAATTTTCTTTGTTCTAGTTTAGAGTTCACCTGTTAACAGACACACAAGAACCGGTCCAATTCTGTTGAAATTCTTTCTGTTTGCCTTGGTTGCTTTTAACCTGTTATCCATTATGTAGTCTGCTCTCTGATTATGTTCTTATTTTTGTTACTATGTATCTGTGCTTGGTGCGATTACAGTTTTATTGCAATCTTTTAATTCATCTTTACATATGTTTGTTATTTAAACCTTAGATGGCCCCTCAGGTCACCCCTGTTTTTCTCTTTTGGTCAAAGTCTTGGAAGGTACCCCACATCTAGCTTATTTCTGATTTGCTTTGTGGGGGAACAATACCATCCAAAAACTTTGAAAATCTTTTAAGCCTTTGAAGATACCCCACAGCTAGCTCATTTCTGATTTGCTTTGTGGGGAATAATATCTTCCAAACTTTTAAAGCCTATCCCAAACCACCCCTTAATTTCATTAAAAACCTTTACCAAAAAAAAAAAGAGAAACAAGGATAAATTCAAATTCAATCCAAAATCAATTTCACCTTCAATCCAAACAAGGCCCATAGTTGATCCAATTCCAAAGCCCATTTCAAAAGGCCACTCCAAGGCCCAATCAAAAATCCATTTCAGCCCAAATCAACAAGGCCCAAAAGCCCAACAAGGCCCAATTCGGCCCAAAACCCCAAACAAGGCCCCATTTGGCCCGAAAGCCCAATAAGGCCTAAATCGGCCCAAGAACCAGACCCAAATCGACCCAACAGCTTGGCCCGAACCTTGACCAATGCTCAATCCGGTCCAACTTTGACCCGGTCCAATTATGACCAACCTAAACTTTGACTTGGTCCAACCTTGACCATTTTGAACTTTGACTTTGACCTAACTTTGACCCGGTCCAACTTTGACCTTGACCCGAACCTTGACCTTGACTTGAACTTTGACCAACCCAAATTTGACCTGACCTTCTTTTCCAAATTCATTCAAATCCAAATCCAAATTCAATTCAGCTCCAAACTCATTCAAATCCAAATTCATTTCAATTCCAATTCAAATCAATATTCATTCTGGTTCAACTTCGATTCCAAATGCCTCGTAGACCCGAGCGTCTTACAGACTTTGTCATTCCAATGATTCGAATGTCTCACAGACCTGAGCGTCTCACAGACCCGAGCGTCTTAAAGACCCAAGTGTCTCACAGACTTCGACATCTCAAGGTTTCAAACGTCTCACAGACCCGAGCGTCTCACAGACTAGCATCCTAAACCCGAAACATCAAAACTTCCAAAACCCAATTAACTTGAACTACATAAGGTCTGATCTCAACAGGGAGTTGAGTACGTAGGCAACCCACACAGGGTGCGACCCCGTTCAAAACAAAAAACCCTTTTCCCTCTCTAGGGTGGCTCTCATATCTCTCAAAACACACAAACCTTCTTCGGCTCCCACAAACTACAAACCATCAGGCTCCAAGTCTTGTCTATTCACTCAACCTCAGACTTTCCCAAATCTTCATTCTATACTCATCTGAATTCCCCAATTCCCTCTTCTAGGCGTTGGCTTGGCAGAAAAGCTCGCCTCATCCATTCTCTCTCTTCTCATCCTAATCCTATCCTTGGCTCTTAAATGAATCTCTTTAAAAGGTTTTGAAAGAAGGCAATCCTGACAATTGGAGACCGAGGTTTCCTTGGGCACCAATCCGAAGTCGTGGTCGTTGTCACTTCTAAGGGGTGTAACCCAGTGCGAACCCACAATAGAATCTCTGACATGACTAGATAAGTCCTATCCAAAGGCAACAATCTCAGAGTCAACTACCGGTTCTTAGAACCCTGTTCCTTTCCTTCCTAGTTCATTTAGGTCAAACTAGGTGGCGACTCTAGTCAATTCCGCCTTATAGAGGCATAAGTCCGCGTGGGGCCCATCGAGAGCGGGTGTAGTGTTCACTTACACTCACACTTATGCTTTCGGGGAAAGACGGACGATTTAGTAGGTATTTGAGGGATGCCAGAATGACGGGTTTTCACCCCCCACAGAATGGCAGTTTCTAGGATCTAGGCTTTTTAGTCAGACCATATTTAGATAGACCCCCCTCATACCGAAAAATCACCCTCCACAATACTGTATGGATATTGAAGTTCATTCTCCGTTTGTGTATTACAATGATTGTGATAATGTTAGCATAACCGAATGAGTATTGCGTACTGGTATTGGAGCTATTAGATGTGTTAGCTCCTAATATGGGGTAGAGAGACTTAATATATGGGGATATGGGTGGATGTTGCTTACCTTGCTTAGTACATGTAATCAGGAGTTCGCATAGAGCTCTAGGGAGTGCAGGACTGGCTGACAGACTGAATTTTCCATACCACACCAGAAGTAGGAGTCGCCGAGCTCAGATGGCCGCCAACGACCCCATGAGGCAGTTGCAGGAGTTGGCTCTCAACTTGGGCCAGATAGTCCAGAGGCAGGCGCAGAGGGATAATGTGCCGGAGGACTACACTAAGAGAATTGCCCATCTGAAGCCCACATCCTTCAAGGGAGAGGAGGACCCGGTGCTACTTGAGGACTGGATAAGAGAATTTGACAAGATTTTTGAGGCAGTCAATTGTCCAGCTGACCGAAGGGTAAACGCAGCAGTTTACTATTTCAAGAGTGGGGCAGACATCTGGTGGTCCACCAACAGAGATGTGCTATTGGCTGGGATGGCTTGAAGGAGGCCATGAGGAGGCGCTTCTACCCCGAGCATGTCAGGATGCAAAATTACTTGGAGTTCTCAGAACTCAAGCAGTTATCTTTGAGTGTCAAGGAGTACCATTCGAAGTTCCTAGAGCTGGCTAGGTTCGCGCCTACGATGGTTCCCGACGAGGCGTCGAAGGTGCAGAGGTTTGTAGGCGGGCTAAACTGGAGTCTACAGGAGGCCCTCAGTGTGCTGACAATCCCGACGCTCCAAGATGCGTACGGGAAGGCTGCTAACCTGTATAGGGTGCAGCAGAAGAGGAAGGAGGTCCTGGCTGGTAATAAGAGGAAGATGAAGGGAGGAGATGAGCCTCGAGGACGAGAGGATCAGTCCCACAGACATCAGTAGGAGAAGAGGTGGAAGCCTTACTCGGACCGCAGAGACGGGAGGCCGAGACATGGGGGAGATCAAAGGGGTGATCAGAGACGAGGTGACCAGCCCCAGCACCAGTCTCAGGGAGGAGAGATCAGACAGGAGAGGCACTTTTACTGCAAGAGGTGCAACAAGGATCACCCAGGGAAAGATTGTGAGGGGAACTTGGTCACCTGCTTTCGTTGTGGAAGGCGGGGACACCGATTGTTCGAGTGCTTTCAGAGTTCCCAGGGAGGCAGTCAGCAGAGAGGCTACAGTGGGGACCGCTCATGCAGGCAGTCTGACCAGCAGGGCAGAGGCCCGAATCAGAGTCAGCGTGGGGACGCTGCTCAGTGTAGTAATGGAGAGGGCGGCAATGGTGGCAATAGAGGCCAAGGGGAGTACCAAGGCAACCAGCAGCGGGCTCCAGGGAAGATAAATGTGATGAGTCGGGCGGAAGCCGAGGCAGACGTGTTGGCAGGTACCTTTACTGTTCTTGGTACTCCTACACGCATTCTTTTTGATACGGGGGCTACTTATTCGTTTATATCTGATAGCCTAGTTGGGAAATTGGGGATAGAGATTTGTGAGACTTCTCCTATAGCTGTATCTATACCATCGGGATGGGTGATTACTTGTAAGAATGTAATGAAAGACGTAGGTATAGACATCAAAGGGGATCAATTTGTAATAGATTTGATCCAATACGCCTTGACCGACTTTGATATAATTCTGGGGATGGATTGGCTGAGCAAATACAAGGGAAGGATAGACTGCAGCGAGCAGAAAATTATTCTCAGAGGACCGTCGGGACGGAGAGTCTCGTACAGAAATGTGAAGGAGAAGCCCGGAGTGAAGCTCGTATCAGCAATGACAATTCTCTCCCAAAGAAAGAAAGGACAGCAAGCATACCTTTGCTATGTCCAAGACCTGAGCCAGGAGCCGGACGAAAAGAAGGAGATCCGAGTAGTAAGCGAATTCCCAGACGTGTTCCCAGACGAGATTCCGGGTATGCCGCCAGACCGAGAAGTGGAATTCAGCATCGACCTTGGGCCAGGCTCAACGCCGATTTCGAAGGCTCCTTATCGGATGGCACCCTCAGAATTGAAGGAATTGAAGACCCAGTTGGAGGATCTTTTGGATAAGGGATACATTCGCCCTAGTGTATCGCCTTGGGGAGCCCCGGTCTTGTTTGTGAAGAAGAAAGACAGGAGTATGAGGTTATGCATCGACTACAGTGAACTGAACCAGATCACAGTAAAGAACAGTGCAGACGTTATATTGTGAGTGGTTTAAGTGGTGTAATTATTAAAAGAAAGAAAAGAAATTAAAACCCAAAATAAACGTCGGGCTGCAAACAAATCCCGGTCGCAGTAGTATAGTGAAATGTAAGCGAGGATCGAACCACGGGACTAATGTACATATTATAGTACCTAAGCGTGTCACAGGAGGGGGATTAATTGACTTGTTAAATATAATAAAACAGTTAAAATAAAACTAAATTAACAGATAAACTAAACGGGACTCTGGTTCAGATTAATATTATCTGCTCTTTCATGCTATTCCTACTGGTTTAATTGTAATTGTCTGGCAAAATTCCTTTTTAAAATATCTTAAGGACTAAGTCATAGCCTCATAAGAACTCGTTTACCAGAAATGCCCGGTCTATCAGGCTTCGAGCACTCTTATGTAAACGGACGTTAAATTCGAGGAAATATAATTGCATCTGAAAATACTAACCCATTAAATCATAATAGAGCTTTCTCCAGATTTACGGCTTAATCAACCTATCTATTTATCACCTGGTCTGATCAAAATAGACTTAGCAAGCAATAAACTCATGACATTTATTAAAAAGGCGAGAGATGAGCTTTAAGCGTAACAAACTTCATTAAATTAAAACCATTAAAAACATTGCATAATTAATACAGAATATAATAATTATTCCCAAAGCGTACGTAAACTAGCTAACATATTAAATAGAATAACAGAAACAAGAATGATAGAAATCATCCGTAATCACTCCGTCTCGCTCTGCTATTTTGTGTATGTAGGCTAGAGGTGGATTTGGTGGACTGTAAAATAAATAAAATGGAGAAGGCGGAAGGAGAGAAATGAGATGGTGCGTGAGTTGGAACTCCAGAGGAACCACGGAATGAGCCTCCGGAAGGACACTTAATGAGGATGAATGAAGCTGGTATTTATAGAGGAGGATGAAGCACAGCAGCAGCTTCATTGATTAAGCTCGATGATTGCAGCTCCCCATTGATTGCAGCTATTGATTGCGCAGGGGACAGGGCTGAATTGCGTGCGTGATTTCTGGTAGGCGCCGGCCGAGTTGGGTAGAAGATAACCCGTTAATTTCTTACAGATTTACACGTGTCCGCCACTTATTTAGCGGTCTCCTCTGTATGTTGTCCGCCTGTTAAGTGGCGGTCTTCTCTGTCTCAACCGCCTCGCGGTTGCATTAGAGTCGTCCGCCTCTTAAGTGGCGGTCTCCTCTATCCTGTCCGCCCGCTTGATAAGCGGTCTTCTGTCTCTTGTCCGCCCGATAAGAGGCGGTCGCCTCTATCTCTTCCGCCTCGCGGTCTTCTGTCTCACGTCCGCGAGATAAGAGGATGTAGGTATATTATACATATATATATATAATACGAGTATACTAAATTGAATCGGCTCCAGATTTTTCGTTATAAGCCCGTTTTACTCGCCGTTTGTTGCGTTGGGAAGCTTGTGAAGTAAACTACTTGATTCCAACACTTTTTCCTACATAAAATATATCAATTCATATTAAAACATAAATCTAGGAAAATCATAAGATAAGTGCGAAACATTACTAAAAATGCTGCAATTAATAAGGTGATTAAACCCTAAAAAGTCTATATGTTTTGCACTTATCAAACTTCCTCACACTTGACCTTTGCTTGTCCTCAAGCAAATAAGGAATTAATTATCTCTAAGCCTTAATAATAAAACAAGATTAAATAAGTGTAGAAGGGAATTTAGACAAAGTGACAATTGAAAGAATAATTCTGCTCTTAGAAGTAGGTTTTTATAAACAGTGAAGAAGAACAATTTAATAAAAGCATAGAAAAACTAGACTGCAGAAAACAAGTTAGATTAACCTGGGATTTTCAACCAATTTCATTCACTAACCTGGGATGACAAGGGGTGTGAAGTAATGCCTTATTCCGCAATACCTTTCAACACCACATACTCATGTTTTAAACATAAATTGCAATTTATATTTACATTTTTTTTGAATGTGCAAATTGTATAGACAAAGCACATTATTTTTATAACAATTTTTTTTGAATTGCATTATTTTTCTGTACCTCAGACTTTTCTCTCTATCCTTGTAGCGGTGTTGGGTCTTCTATCCCAGATCACGAGACCTTAGGTAGATAGGTGTTAAAGCACCCCAAAGAACTTAATAACCAGATAGACGAGGCCTGTTTTTGGTTAGAAAATTCATAAACAGCGGAGTACCTTGTCTTTATCCTTTTCTTTCCTTGACTTTCCACATATTTCCATAATCCCAAGCTAAACTAATTGATTTTTACAACTAGCAGATCTATCATTTTTGAGCGGAAATAGAGTATTTTGAAGGAAAATAATTTTATACAAACTCCTTGAAATAAAACTACCTTTCAGTTGTCACTTGACATAATTTCAGACACTTCTACAATTATTTATCTTATTTTTATCAATTTTTTAAAATTTTAGGCAGTTTAGAGTAGCAAAAAGTGAGTGTGGCATTATCGAACAACTGTCATAATTTCAGGGAAAGGTCTTTCCTTCCTCACACTTAAGAGGAGCAATGTCCTCATTGTTCAGAATTTAAATCAAGAAAATGTCCTTTCAAATTATGACAGACTCATAAAGGATTAAATGCAAGTAGGTTGAACATTAATATAATAAATGAAGAAGTGAAACTCCCCTTGTATCGTAGATTGAGGAAGGTAACCTTCCTCACACTTAGAGCTTGGCAGGGGTGAGACGTTCCTCACACTTGAGTTGCGCAAGTGTTCAACCGAAGATATTGAAATTCCAAAGCAACTGAGGTTGCTTCCCAAAGGTGAGTTCAGCTATATATTCGACATAATTTGATTCTGAAAAGAAAATCATATATAGCCAGCAGAACTCCAAATGAACCAAAAGAAAATCATTAAATGAAAAACATAAATAAAAATTCATAAAATAAAAACATAAAGTAAACCACACTGTTACCTTCCTGAATATATCAAATGTTAGCACAAGGTTTAAACAGTAATAGTCTACAAAAAAGTCAGAGAAAATCAAAATAAAAATAAAGATAACAATAAATAATCACTGTGGTGGTGGTGGAGGTTGTGCTGGTCCCTGGCCTGACTGATCGAGGAGACGCTGCATGAGCTGAGCGGTCTGTGCCTGCAACTGGTCACCCTGGTCTAAGCGCTGTACCACTCGGTGATACAACTCGTCACTCCGATCCAGGCGCTGCATCATCTGTGACTGCTCAGCTAGCATCCTCTGCTGAGTCTGCTCAAAGCTCTCAAACCTCTGATGCATCTGCTGCTGCATCTGATGGAAGGTCTGGAACTGAGCCTGTAGATCTGTGGAGTAAGGTACAGGAGCAGGGGTCTGCATCATCTCAGTAGTCGGCCTATGAGGCTCCTCTCCCTGTGCGGACGGTGGGTCAGGATCGGCTGAGTGTGTAGCTCCAGTAGAGGTCCCCGCTGCTGTGGAAGATGCAGTGGAAGACTGAGCAGTGGTACTCCTAACCCAAGTACCGTCATCTGAGCGCATAAAGCCCCAGCTCCGCACAGTCAGCAGTGACACTGAGCGCTTCGCTGGACGAAGATCTAAAGTCTCCCTGAACCTGGGAATGTGACAGTACTGATAATGTGGAGACTGAGGAAGAAGGGAAAAATGGGAGTGATTTTCTTCTTCTTCGTCCTCATGTAAGAGACCACCTTATGGAGCTGGCCGAACATGACGTGGCTGAAGGAGAGGCGCTGAGCAGGTGGAAATGGACCTAGGAAATAGTCCAGTAAGGCACAATCCTCATCAGAAGCATCATGCGCCCCAGATGGGCGAATCTGATGACTGAGGATCTCCAGGAGAAGCCTCTGAGTCAGCGTCGGGAAGCTAGCAAACGGGAGGACATCCTTCGCCTCCTCCCCTCTACGTCGGGTCCTCCGACCTACAGCCTGAAGCCATCTGGACTTCGTCCTCTGCAGGTACTCCTCTGTGAATCCTCGGATATCACTAGGACCATCCGGGATGTGCAAGAGAGAGGCGAAAGTCGAGGGTGTGACCTCCACGGGGTGACTGCGTATATACGAAGTAATGCTCGTATCGCCTGCCCGAGCATTAGCATAAAACTCTCGAGCTAGGTCCGGAGCAAAGACTCCGTGTCCTAACCTTAGGACCTCTGAAAGTCCTAGCCTGGCAAATATAGTATCCACCCCTGCGGCCTCTAGCACTGCCGGCTCAAAGTTCCTCTCTATGATAAAGTCCTTGCGCTGATCGAACCAGGCACGAGCCTCTACTGAGACAAAACCATCGTCCTGAAGACTAGGTGCAGAAGAAGATGATGCTCCAGGGCAGTTGCCACCACGAGGCATACTAATATATTATTTAAAATTAAAAGCAAACAAACATTAACAGCATAACAATAAAATATTAAACATAGTAATAATAACATGAAAATTACTAGACAATAATAACATAAAAATTTAATAAACAAGAACAACATAAAAATCAATCAAGAAAAACATCATAAAAATTAACAATTAATAACAACGAAAATGTTAATAAACAACACATAAATTAATATCAAACAGAACATTAGTATTTAACATAAACAACTCCGTAAATTAATAAAAATAGAAAATAAGATGAACAAATAATAACACACAAACAGAATAATTATACAACACAAATTCTGTCGAAAATTCGACAGAGTCTCCCCTAAAATTCTTCGTTTCTCCACAAAAATTTCAGTCAGAATCAAGGTATATTAATACCGTCATCAATCAAATCTATAAATAATAACCTATAATCATAATCTATACTCGTTTAATAATCAAGGCTAAATAAAACTGAAAAATGCTAGTTTTAACAATGGATTTTCGTAACTAGCACATATCAATTTTAGAGTTCAACAAAAACACCCAATCTAAGTGTAATAAGTGAAGATTTAACCTTGTATATGTAGATTATGATTAATAAAGGACAAATTCGAGACAAATCTAGCAATTAGAGTTCGAAATTTTCGAATTAAGGAATTAGGGATTCGAAACTTCAGTCCTTAATTTCTCCTAATGTAGTTCATCATTTACAGATTTGGAGCTATAGAAACGTAGAGAATTGAAAAACGAGCATTTTGGTACTAACCTTGTAAAATTTGATGAAGATTTGAGGAACTTGTGATGATTTGTGGGAGAAAACGATTCGCGCGGCTCGTTGTTCTTCTCTGGGGCTGCTCGAGTTCGAAATAAATTTTGGGGAAGAAACTGGAACGCAGCGCTTCGCCCTCTTTTTTTTTCTATATCGAGTAGCGTCCGCGAGGCGGTCGTGTGAGTAGCGTCCGCTCGTTATGAGGCGGACAAGAGTGAGACGACCGCGAGGTTAAGAGGCGGACAAGTGTGGAGCGTCCGCGAGGTGGTCTTGTGTCCGACGTCCGCTAGTTATCTGGCGGACAAGAGTGAATCGACCGCGAGGCGGTCGCGTGTGTAGCGTCCGCGAGTTAAGTGGCGGTCAAGAGTGGGGCGACCGCGAGCAAACGGGGCGGTTGTCCTTGCGGACAACCCCTGTTTTTTTTTTTTTTCGATTTAACTTGTAACATACGAGCTACAAATAAACAGATAAACATTAGTACACATAAAATAATAATTAGTAGTTAGATTACAAAAATTATAAGTTAGCGGGTTAATTTCATTAAATTAAATGTTAAGGACAATGGAAATTAAATGTTAGGGACAATGGAAATAAAATGTTAGAGACAATGGAAATTAAATGTTAATAAGAGTTAGAAGTTAGATATCAGAAGTTAGATGTCCGGAGTTAGATGGCCAAAGTCAGGTGTCCAATTTGTCCAAATGTCCAATTTAATATTAACAGATTATTTAGATAATTAATATTAACAAAATATAGAAAATAATTAATATTAACTATAAACGAAAATAATATAGACAAAATATTAACATAAAAAGAGAACAAAATATTTATAATTAAACAGGTGAATAATCCGGGGCTTAGGAACTAGAATAAATCTAGTCCCCGGCAACGGCGCCATTTTGCAGACGTTATATTGTGAGTGGTTTAAGTGGTGTAATTATTAAAAGAAAGAAAAGAAATTAAAACCCAAAATAAACGTCGGGCTGCAAACAAATCCCGGTCGCAGTAGTATTGTGAAATGTAAGCGACCGGATATCGAACCACGGGACTAATGTACATATTATAGTACCTAAGCGTGTCACAGGAGGGGGGATTAATTGACTTGTTAAATATAAATAAAAACAGTTAAAATAAACTAAATTAACAGATAAACTAAACGGGACTCTGGTTCAGATTAATATTATCTGCTCTTTCATGCTATTCCTACTGGTTTAATTGTAATTGTCTGGCAAAATTCCTTTTTAAAATATCTTAAGGACTAAGTCATAGCCTCAAAAGAACTCGTTTACCAGAAATGCCCGGTCTATCAGGCTTCGAGCACTCTTATGTAAACGGACGTTAAATTCGAGGAAATATAATTGCATCTGAAAATACTAACCATTAAATCATAATAGAGCTTTCTCCAGATTTACGGCTTAATCAACCTATCTATTTATCACCTGGTCTGATCAAAATAGACTTAGCAAGCAATTTAATAAACTCATGACATTTATTAAAAAGGCGAGAGATGAGCTTTAAGCGTAACAAACTTCATTAAATTAAAACCAATAAAAACATTGCATAATTAATACAGAATATAATAATTATTCCCAAAGCGTACGTAAACTAGCCAACATATTAAATAGAATAACAGAAACAAGAATGATAGAAATCATCCGTAATCACTCCGTCTCGCTCTGCTATTTTGTGTATGTAGGCTAGAGGTGGATTTGGTGGACTGTAAAATAAATAAAATGGAGAAGGCGGAAGGAGAGAAATGAGATGGTGCGTGAGTTGGAACTCCAGAGGAACCACGGAAGGAGCCTCCGGAAGGACACTTAATGAGGATGAATGAAGCTGGTATTTATAGAGGAGGATGAAGCACAGCAGCAGCTTCATTGATTAAGCTCGATGATTGCAGCTCCCCATTGATTGCAGCTATTGATTGCGCAGGGGACAGGGCTGAATTGCGTGCGTGATTTCTGGTAGGCGCCGGCCGAGTTGGGTAGAAGATAACCCGTTAATTTCTTACAGATTTACACGTGTCCGCCACTTATTTAGCGGTCTCCTCTGTATGTTGTCCGCCTGTTAAGTGGCGGTCTTCTCTGTCTCAACCGCCTCGCGGTTGCATTAGAGTCGTCTGCCTCTTAAGTGGCGGTCTCCTCTATCCTGTCCGCCCGCTTGATAAGCGGTCTTCTGTCTCTTGTCCGCCCGATAAGAGGCGGTCGCCTCTATCTCTTCCGCCTCGCGGTCTTCTGTCTCACGTCCGCGAGATAAGAGGATGTAGGTATATATTATACATATATATATATAATACGAGTATACTAAATTGAATCGGCTCCAGATTTTTCGTTATAAGCCCGTTTTACTCGCCGTTTGTTGCGTTGGGAAGCTTGTGAAGTAAACTACTTGATTCCAACACTTTTTCCTACATAAAATATATCAATTCATATTAAAACATAAATCTAGGAAAATCATAAGATAAGTGCGAAACATTACTAAAAATGCTGCAATTAATATGGTGATTAAACCCTAAAAAGTCTATATGTTTTGCACTTATCAAACAGATATCCCTTGCCGAGAATAGACGATCTTTTTTACCAGCTGCAAGGGGCAGGGACCTTCTCGAAGATCGATTTGAGGTCAGGATACCATCAGCTCAGAGTAGCAGAGAGAGACATCCCGAAGACAGCCTTCCGGACTAGGTATGGAAACTTTGAATTCTTGGTGATGCCCTTTGGACTTACCAACGCCCCAGCTGTCTTTATGGACCTCATGAACCGTATCTTCTACCCCTATTTGGATCGGTTCGTGGTGGTTTTCATAGACGACATCCTTATATATTCCAAGGACGAACGGGAGCATGAGGAGCATTTGAGACTAGTATTGCAGACATTAAGGGAGCAGTAGCTATACGCGAAGCTGTCCAAGTGTGACTTCTGGTTAGACCGAGTGGCATTTCTGTGCCACGTCATCACCAGAGAAGGCATCTCAGTAGACCCGTCGAAGATTCAGGCCGTAAAAGAATGGCCAAGGCCTAGTAACCTGACTGAAGTGTGAAGCTTTCTGGGCTTGGCAGGGTATTACAGACGTTTCGTGAAGGACTTCTCGAAGATAGCGAGACCTCTCACCAACCTTATGAAGAAAGTGATTAAATTCCAGTGGGACGGCGACTGTGAGAAGGCATTCCAGACATTGATGGAGAGGTTGACCACAGCTCCAGTTCTGACCTTGCCTTCAGGGACAGATGGATTTGAAGTTTTCAGTGACGCTTCTAAATATGGCTTAGGGTGCGTCCTGATGCAGCATGGGAAGGTCATAGCCTACGCGTCGAGGCAGTTGAAGGAATATGAGACCAGATATCTGACACATGACCTGGAGTTAGCAGCAGTGGTTTTCGCACTCAAGATCTGGAGACACTACCTCTATGGTGTCTCGTGCAAGATCTTCACTGACCACAAAAGCCTCAAGTATATTTTCACCCAGAAAGAATTGAATATGAGGCAGAGACGATGGTTAGAGCTGATTAAGGACTATGACTTGGAGATTCTGTATCATGAAGGGAAGTCCAACTTGGTAGCAGATGCATTAAGCAGGAAGAGAAGTCATTCAGTGAACTCCATGTGGGTCCTTCCTGATGAGCTAGCTCGTGAGTTTCATAGGTTGAATTTGGAAGTGATTGAACCTGGAGGAGTAGAGCACGAGGTGAAGCTGTACCACATGAGTGTCTCTTCCGACATTTATGGAGAGATACTCAAAGGACAGCCTGGCGATGTTAAGCTGGAACGAATCAGGGAGAAGTCGGAGGAGGGGAAGTTGAGCCCCAAATTCGTGGGTCCTTACGAGGTCCTGGAGAGAATTGGAGAGGTGGCCTACAGATTGGCCCTACCTGGTGAGCTGGGGAGAGTCCATAATGTTTTCCATGTCTCTCAACTGAAGCGTTATGTTCCCGACTCATCCCACGTTCTACAGCCTGAGGTGCTGGAGCTGGAGCAGAACCTATCGTACGAGGAATACCCCATTAAGGTATTGGACACCAAGACCAGAGAGACCCGATCGAAGTCCACCCGAATGGTCAAGGAGCTGTGGTCAAATCATGGGACTGAGGAGGCGACGTGGGAGGTCGAAGAGGAAATGAAGAAGAAGTACCCTCAGCTTTTCGAGCAGGTAACCGTTTTAGACTAATGTCAAGTTCAGTTGGATTCAGCTTTCAGAATCAGTTTTGGTTGGGGCATTGTCTAGGCTTAGCTTTGAGGGCGAAGCTTTCTTTTAAGGGGGATGAGATGAAGTACCCGTGAATTTTGGCATAGAATTAAATTAGCATATGGTCGGGAATGTTATTAACAGAATTATTAAGGGCCCAGAGAAGCGATACACATATATATATATTTACGTTCGTCTCAAACAACCTTATTGTGTTTAAAAATACAAATTTGATTTTACTTCTTTCTAAAATATTTTCCTCTTCCTAACTTATTTATTCAGCTACTATGTATTTATTCTTTTATCTATTTATTTAGATAATTCTTCTCATTCTTTACTAACGATTAGTTAGTCCTTCTTCTATTTTTACTTTAACCAAATAATATTTATTTATCTCTCTAATCTTGAATCTAGATCCTTCCATGATTTCTAGCATTATTTGATTACTCAGTTTTCAGATTAATATTAGTGTGGTAATTATTTTACTAACTACTTCTCAATTCTCTCTCCTTTTAAATCAAAAGTATATATTAATTTATTTCTACTTTATTATGTTATTTATTCCCTATTTAACTTCACGATCTTTACCACGATCTTCTTCATCTTCATTACGCCGTCTCTACGCTCCTCTCTTTCTTCAAGCTTCCAACCCCTCTTAAATTCACGTTCTTGTTTTCCCCATCGCTGTTAGGCCGCTTCTCTGGTGCCGGTTCTGGTAGAAGGGTAAGGGGAATCCACTGGTAAGGTTAGATAGTTAATTCTTTGGTATTTGAGTGGTTCCTGATTGTGTTTCTGCCTACAGTTCTAGACACCGAATTCCCTGACGAACGCTACTGCTGATCTTGCTGAGTGATTCTGTGGCGGTGAGCGTATCCAGGTAAATGTTGTGCTCAACATTCTTTACCTCTGTGTTTCGTGATTATCAATGGTTGGATTTACTATGGTTTTGATATTGTGAAAGTTTAGGAATTATTTTCCCCTGTGTATTCTGGTGAGATGTTTTGCGAAAGGGTTTAATTAAACGTTTTAGGAGACTTTCTTTTAATTGGTTATTGGATTGTTGGTACCTCTTGGTACTCCGTGTATATTGTTGGTGCCTTATTGGCGCTCCGTGAAACTATTGGTACTATGTACCCCGTGGATATTCTTATTATTTTGCCTGCAGACATTACTTGCAGTTAAGCTCTAATGATCTACTCCTTTGGGTCATAAGTTACCTTCTGGGGGGTGTGCACACTTAAGAATGTAGAGTGAGGTGGGATTCTTATTATTGCGACCCGATTTGGGGGTCGTCCGTGTAAGCCATTGATTTGATTCTTGGAAAGTTCTCCCCCGAAATGTTTTACTAATGGTGGTTTGGTGTTGGTGAATTTGGTTGTCATTGTGGTGTGAGTTAAGGTTTTGCAAATGTAAAATGAGTTTCAAAATGCATTTTACAAGTTGAGGCAATGTTTACTCAGTTTTACTGAGTTACGCGATCCCTTCGCGTTTTCTATTGTTGTTCTATGGTCGGCGGTACTCATGGCTGAATTGTGGAATGGGACACGCTATCACATAGCTTAGGATGACTGGATAATTTCTACACATTATTTCGAGTAGAGTTATGTTTTGGAATTGCTATGCTTTACAAGTTTTGGGAACGTTTTGGCATTTGAATTGTAGTTTAAAGCCTGAGCACTCTTTGCTAGAGTGTGGCGGTAACGCCTTTTGGATTTTGTTGTTCCGCTACTATTTAGTTGAAGTGTTTTGTTGGAGAATCACTTTCTGTATAAGAGATCTTTCGATGGTTTTCTTATGGTTATTTGAGGTACTAAGTCATGGTAATGATTCTTCTTTGGTTGCTAAGTTGTTATGTTTATTTTGGTGATGGTTTGGTACTGTTTTCGCTTGTGAAGATGCATATCAGGACCTGTCCGAACGTCCGTCCGGACATCCAAGTTCGGACAGGCCCCGAGAGTTAAGGTGTTTCCTCTGTTTTGGTGTGTCCGAACTTCTGTCCAAACATTGAAGTTCGGACAGCATGCGATGACGAGGCCGACTTGCAAGTCTCGACCTATGTCCGAACTTGTAAGCTTGGACCAATGTTCGGACACGCCGTGTAAGAATTCTCGGACTTTGAAACTCGACTTGTGTCCAAACTTTGAAGTCCGGACACAAGTTCGGACGCCTCTGGTTTTCAGACATTCCAACTCTCGACTTGTGTCCGAACTTCCCATGTCCGGACACAAGCTCGGACCAAGTTTGTTTTGCACTTTTAGACCTCGTTTGGGGTCCGTTTTCGAAGCCGTTTTCACCGTTGGTTTTGTAATTTAATAATCTATGTTTTAAGGCAAAATACAGGGTGTTACACCAGAAGTCTCAACAGAGTTTCTTCTTGTTCTTTATTATTACTCATTACAGTTTTGCTTATTGTAAACATGTCAATGGCTGAGTAGTTTCCTTTAGATTTCGGTTTGCTATGTATCCCTAAATTGACTATTCCTGTTCCTTTGTGATTTAATGCAATTCGATTGAGTAAAGTTATTTTCCTTGCTTAATTTCTTTAATCGTTATAATTTGGCCAATTATAAAGATTAGTATTTTGTTAGCTTATATGTGATGACTGCGGCTTTCAATTGATTACAGGAAAATAACCGGTTAGTTTAGAGATGGCAATGCCTCTAAATTGCTAATTGACCAATAAATTAAATTGTTCTTAAGATGGTTAGTAAACAGTGGGTTCGTAACGAGAGTTAGAATTCGGTCTTTGCTAACTAGTATTTGCTAAGCGGGAGACCGGAGGTAAATTATCTTTGTTCTAGGGTTTTACTCAGAATTATCTTGGAAATCACTTAGGGATAGGAATTACAGATTTAGGGTGCAGTAGTAAACCGGGATCTCCTTTCCAAATCAGTTTCACAACATTTATTTTCTTGTTTTTACTTCCTGTTTACAGTTTCTAATTATCATCAAATCAAACCCCAATTTCCTGTTTTAATTTTTTGTTTAGTCTTAACTTTCTGTTTAATGAAGATTTAAACTAGACACATCGCCTCCTCTGGTTCGATACTTAGGGAATACTCTCTATTAAAACTTGCTAGATTTGACCGGTACACTTGCCGTTAGGTTTTATCCCAACATCACATAACAAAAGGTTCCCCATTGTGTGATAAAAGATGTTTTTTCCTTATCCTCTATAGCCATTCGGATTTGATTGTAACCTGAAAATCCGTCCATGAATGATAGTAGCGCATGTTGGGCAGTATTGTCAATAAGGATATCAATGTGGGGTAAGGGAAAGCTGTCTTTGGGACTGGCCTCGTTTAAGTCCCGAAAGTCAATACACACTCGCACCTTTCCATTTTTCTTTGGGACGGCTACGATATTGGCTAGCCAATCGAGGTAATTGACGACCCGAATAAAGCCAACACGTAACAATTTTTCGACTTCTTCTTTCACTTTCAGTTGATGCTCGGGTTTCATTCTTCTCAAACGTTGTTTCTTAGGCTTGGCATTATGGTACAACGGTATTCGATGTTGGACAATGTTGGGATCGATCCCCAGCATGTCTGCGTAACTCCAAGCGAAAACATCGACGTATTCAGTTAGTAGAGAAGTCAAGTCACATTTCTCGGTTTCACTCAGGCCCAAACCGACTTGCAAAGTTTTGGGTTATCAGGTATTTCGATATTTATTGCTACAGTGTCCTCCACATCTGAGTGGGGGTGGAATATTGTTTTATGGGAGGCGTATTCTTCTCGTCATATTCCTATTCTTCATCCTCATAGTTTTTGCAATGAATCAAGTGACAAAAGAGATGAATTTTCTGAACAAACTGAACTTTCATCATAATATTCGAAGAGCTGGGTAACTCAGTGATTGTTAGAAAATTGCCACCATTTTTATACAATGGAAAATAAATGGCGGCTCCCCCTCTCTTTCTTCTTCATTGAAACTGAGACAGATATCATTCTCATCATCAACACTACTAGAACTACAACTATCACTACTATTACTGCTATCACTATCGACTAGACTAATTGAGTAAGGTTTCCTCCTTCTTGTAGCAAATGGCGGGTATGCTCCATGGCTATCTACCGAATAGTGTGGGCCCTTGATGACTGATTTGATCGTGACACTGTTCTCCGTTACCTCTTCGGGCATTCCTTGGTCGCATTCCTTGTCGTCCTGGTCTTCAGGGCATGAGTTGAGGGAGAATAAGTGGTCCACTAGCTATCCCACTCCATTGTCTCCTGCTCCTCCTGAGACCGAGCTACTCTCTGCTTATCACAACTCACAGATACATATGGTTCAAGGTTAACTGATAAGAAAGAATCTGTGGGAATTCTTACATGTGAACTGTCAACATCATACCTGGCATTTCTGTAAATCCCAACCCGCTCCTCGACCTCCAACATATGTTGTTGTGGCTCCGCCATGCCCTGCAGCTCCTTGCCTAGTCCACTCCCCTGTTTATATCCCATCCGAGACATCATGTGCTACGATGCGGGGCTATAGACACTAGGGTCAAAGTAGAGAGGAGTGATAGAAGAAGTTTGACTTACCTGTGAATGTGGCCTCACCACTGTGAAACCCCCGAGCGTCAACTCTCGACCCCCCGGCGTCTTAATCTCAAATAGTTGGGACTCAGCTCTAGCCTCACCCCAAACCTCCACAATTCGCCCCCCGTGTTAGAATTTTAGCTCTGATGGACGACTGAGGGGACTCCTTTAATCTGATTGATGAACACCCCCCGCCCCAGCATAAGGTTAAAGGTGGAGGATATGTCTATGACCATCGCTTCGATGGTCAGAGAGACGTCCTCAATCAGGATCGGTAGCGAGATGGTTCCCAAAACCTTCCTATGGCTGTTGTCATAAGCACTCAACGTCATGTCTACCGGCTTGAAGTCGTTGAGTCCCATGACGGGCTACGCGGAGCGGGCAGACATTCACTTCGGCCCATCATTGATTAAAGTATTTGGGACCTGGAATCCTCCAGCCTTCACAGTTATATAGAGGGCCCTCCCGATTGACAAGGGATCTCATCATCGGTGAATGTTATGGAGAGATCAGGAGTCCGGGATAGGTGAGCTACGATGTTTTCAACTGATGTCGGCCGCTTCTTGTCCATTCCTAAATGCCGAGCTACTGTATCTTTGTGCACTTCTGAAATTATCACAGGGACCAGATTGTGATAGGTATGCTGGTAGTCTTCAATTTTCTCAAGTTCCTTCTTCTCCCACCAACTTTTTCTCCGACTAATTCAAGTAAGGTCATGGACTTTCTGTAGCAGTGTTTCTGGCTCCTCTGCGAGCTCAGCGGTTTGAAATGCTTTCCTGAGCGGGTAAGATGGTGAGTCTGACTCAGATCTTCATCTTTGATCAAAATAGGTGCCCTGACCGGGTTACCGTAGACGGACCATCATCTTCGTTGGTGATCAAGATGACATTGCACTCAGGAATTCTCCTTCCTCGCCTTTCGACGATTTTCTGTCGGCACCATGCTTCTACTACACCTTCAATGCTTTCATGGCTTTATAGAGCTCTCGTGCTTCAATTTTAGCCCCTAAGAGTTACTCGAGTTCTTCTCCATATGTCTTCCTACTATCAATGTAGAGCAATTATAGACACTCTTCCTTGTCCTACCAGACACTCAACTGTGTCTTGAATTTCATGCGTCATAGCTAGATATTCATGCATATGTGGTTGAATATCGTGCTGAATTTCTGGACGAGGGACTCGGAAGGCGTCTAGCTCTGGGGATAGTACGATCAGAGGGAGTGTGCTCTGGTTGCCTGGCTCAGAAGAATTCTCGATGACATTGATCCTTATGATTCTGCTAATATATGACTTTTCTTCTCCTCCTCCCATCAGACTCAACATATTCACATGTCTGGGGATTGAGTTGTTTTGAGTGTTCAGATTATTTTTTGGGAATTCCACCTCTTCAGCACCGATTAGGTCTTGGATGGCATGGCGCAAGGCCCGGCAATTATCTGTACTATGTCCCTTGATCATGTGATATTCACAGAAGCTGGCAGTGGAGGTTGGTTCCCATCTGGGTAACTCCTGGTTTGGGTTTTGGGTGTCCCAGCAAAAACCCACTTTTCTTCAGCTTTTCATAGGCTTTGTCCATTGGCATTCCTAAACTGGTGTAATTCCTTCTGGGTTGAGTTTGGTAGCTGCTTGGCGGTGGAGTTGCAGAGTAGTTTGAGGTTGACCCACTAACTTGGGCTTGAAATACTGGTGGCTGGGATAGATTGGTTGATGGGTAGGGACAGACTTTCCACTGTGTCCGCCTTGGACTGCTGTTTTGATAATTCGTCCCTCTAGGGTTTGACCCTTGAAAATTCAAGCCCTTCAGACGTCCAGCTACGGACAGTTCCTCTGCAGCAGTGGCAGCAGCTTTCAAGTGTTAGAAATCACAAATTCCGAGGGACTTAAGATGGTCTGAGTAAGGGTTTTCCAGGTAATCGATAATGATTCTTATTTGCTCATCTTCGCGCTGGGCCGGTCTAGCATCCGCCCTGCCTTCTCTCTCCATCTGGTGATGAATTCCATCATTGTCTCATGATTTATTGGTCACAGTTTCCAAGTCTCACCGGGTGACCCCTAGGTGAGTGTTTATAACTATACTGTTCCACAAAAACTTGGTAGACTTCTTTCCTGAGAATTCCAACCTTGACACCCAAGTTTGGGCAGCCCTTCGAGGTTGAAATGCCCCTAAATTTTAAATACATTTATTTTCTAGTTTAAAAATATATTATATAGTTTGCGACCATATTATACAGTATTTAATAAAGACAATGCGTTTAATAAAATAATCTGTTTTAAAACTATGGTAGTGGTGATTTTTATCTTCGTATTGATGATCCTTGTATTTCTCTAGCAAGCTTGGTATATTTATTAATTAAAAATGGAGTAATATAATAATGATATGATTCAAAGGGTATTTTTGATTTAAAATACATCTATTGTATAGTTTATGAGTATATTAGTTCATGAGCATAATATATAGTTTATGGTATTATACTATAATTTACGAGCATAGTATATAGTATTTAATAAGATGATTCGTGTTAATAAAATAATGTTTTAAAATAGGTCGATCGTAATTTTTATGTCATAATAATGATCCACATGTTTTTATTAATATGGTACTTTTGTTTATTAAAAATGAAATTATAATAAATATTATATGTTTTTAAAAGGCTATGATTGATTTTTAATTTAACTTTTGTTACTTACTTTAATACTATAATTGTTGTTACTTAATTTAAGAGGCCAATTTTATCTTTTCATATTTCCTAACTCTATTTACTAAGTCAGTTTTATCTTTCCATATTTTCTGACTTTAGTTAATAAATTAGTTTTGTCCTTGCGTATTTCCCGACTCTATATATTACGTCGGTTGCGTCTATCCATATTTCCTTGATTTGTTTAATAGATAAGTTTATCTTTACGTATTCCCTAACCTTTAGTTTTCAATTATTCAATTAAACGGTTTAAGTATCTTTATTAATAATAAGTTTATATTCCTTCTGGTTCGCATTCCCTCACTTTTTTTAGACTTCCTGGTCAGCTATATAAGGGTTGTGATCCTACTCATTTTCATCAGCCAATCTAGTCTCTTATCTTTCCCATCTCCCTCTTGTCATCTCTCTTTTGATTCTTCTATGAGCCAGACAGCAAGATATTGCTTCTTCATTTCCTCTTTATTTACTCTTCGCTCCACATACATATAAATATATATATATATACATACATACATATATATGTCACTCATCCCTACCTTACCAGTGCATATGTAGGCACAAAAAAAAGAAAAAACAAATGCCCTTGTTACTTCTCTACACATGCATAACAAAAATAAAAATAGTTAGAAGAAGATCCAGCCTGTCAACTCACACACAAAGGGTAAAGTAGAGATGAAGAGATAAGTCAGTTTTCTTCTTACGTAATCCACGGCGCATAGGTAGCAGAGCTTCGAATTTGTGAAAGACAACATTAATAGATTTCGTGCTTGGTTGTTGCGAATCGTTGCTAAATATCAGGTAAGTTACTGCGTTCACTAATTTTGTATTAACTGCATAAAATAATTTTTTTTGTAGTGGTTGTGATTCTTGTCTGTGAGTGACTATTATTTTGGAAATGAAATGTTTATGATAATGATTACTGGAAATATTAAAGTGCGCGGTTTATTTTATGGTAAATAATTGAGTATTATTTTTAGGGGAGAGATGAATGTGAAATGTTAATGATATGATTATGTGGAATTGTAATTATTTAGTCATGATTATTGTTGCATGATTGAGTTTTGGTGGTATATGTGGATTAAAATGAGATTATAAGGTGAATAATAACAATGAATAAAGGAATTATAAGGAAGAGTATACCATGGTACATGTGGGCCGTATTAGGACACATGGATGAGATGATAAATGCGGGCCGCATTAGGACGCATAAGTTTGAGATACTGTGGGCCGCACTAGGACACAGTTAGCCCTAGCTCTACTCCTTAGTCCTTTGAACTATTGGGGGTGTGCACACTTAAGGATTTAGTGGCTTGGTTGGATTGCCGGCTGCGTGTTGGGGTCTGGGTTACAGCTGCGTGTTGTACCCAAGAGAAAGTAAAGTTGTTTTGTCCTGGTTCGCGTTGGGACAAGGAAGATAATTAAACTAATCTGACTAATATATTTTTGGGTTACTAAAGAAATCCAATGTGAAGTATTTTACAGTTATGATAATTTGTTGTGTGTTAATATTGTTCAAATGTGTTGTATGTGTGTGGTTATATTGTTAAAAATGATTTCTAAAGAGAAAATGATTTTTACGTGGTAAGTGGTAGCTTACTCAGTTTTTCTGACTTTATCGTGGCCCTTTCTATGTTTGTTTGGATTTCTGCCACAGGTACAGATGAAGTCCTTGGGGTTTGGGAAGGCGACTCACATCTGATTATCTGATTATTTATAGTTGGTTTTATTTTTGGCTTGATAATTCTACATTTGTAAGAAATTATTTTAATAGGCATTGTATTTACTTTATTAATAATAATAGGTCGTTAGTGAGTTAATTACTTAGGCCTTAGCACTCATTTAGTTGCGAGTGTGGCATAATGCCCCGGGTTTAGGTTTCGATTCCGCTGCTTACTAATATTAAACTTGAACTGCAAAAAAAATTGACCAATTAAAAGGTTAGAAAATCCGGGTGTTACATGGTATCAGAGCAAAACCGACTAGAAATAGGTTAAGAAGATTAAAAGGAAAATTTGGTATTAGAATTAAAATTGGACAAGCCATCTTCTGGGGGCAAATATATTCTTTTGTGATGCCTTCTTTGTGGATAATGCATTTTGTTGTGATATTATTGTGCTAAGGATTGAACCTTTTTATGCTTGAGATGTTGAAGTATGATTGAGATATATGTGGCCACAAAGGCATGCGTGATGATTATGAATATGAGTAAAAGTTAATGAGATTGATTAATATGTTGGGAGCCTACAGTACTCAAGTGATTTTGTTATTAAAGTCCTTATATTGGAAGATTTACTGAATGTATGATTGATGTTTGGAACTTTATAGCGAATTATATCTAATTGAGGATCATTGAAATTTTATCTAAATAAATCACAGTCCTATGGTTCCAAACTTCAGTGAGATTTCTTGCAGCTCAAAATCTTATCTAATTGTCTGTCATTCTTAGATTAATGTATGAGTTATTTGCTAAGTTATTATGAGGACGTAATATTCTTTTAAGGGAGGTAGACTACAATAACCAAATTTATTATGGTTGGTGATATGATATGAACCTTAGTAAAAAGTAGCTATAATTCATTAATTTCTTAGTAAGTGAAATACCCCCGAGTAATTACCACTTTAAATTAGTGAAGTTTAAAAGTAGAAACACCCCTGAACAATTAAACACATAAATCATAAACGCGAGAAATTATCTGAAATAACGCGTTATATAATTCGGACATAAAATAATTTATGACCAATTTAATTTAGCATGTACGTGTCCGAAAGCGTGACAACGTTACATGTTAATGTTCGTCACGTACTTATATATGTAGAATACGAAAATACATGTACGTAATGTTACAATTCATAAACGTTGTAAATAATAAATAATACGTCGCATAAGCATATTTAATTAAACGCGGCAAGAATATACATAAGTGGAGTTCCAGTTCCACCGCACGGAGTAATCAAATGGCTGAGCAAGAGTATATGCTGCCTACGGAGACAACAGATGGATCTCTCTCCGACCAAACCCCCTTCCGACTCCAACGAACGGACTCTTACGACAAGGAAGCTATACCACAGACAGACTGCGGAGGAGTAGTCGCCTCCAACGCAAAGCAAAGATCCTCTCCGAAGAGCTAAAAGTCATTCGCCTCCGAAGCGAAGCAAAACCCCCTCCGAAGGGTTGGGAGTAATTATTCAAAAAGAAGGGTGAAGTTACACAAAAAGCCTTGTATAACTAAGAATATTCTAGAATAATGTAGGCCTACAGAAACGGTTATACACTGTAGAAGAGCCTATAAATAAGAACCATAAGTTATGTAATAAGGTACGCTTTTCATCAATACAATACTTGGAGCTCTCTTTGCAATCTGAGTCTGAGTGCGAGTTCGATACGATCTCATTTGGCGCCGTCTGTGGGAAACGAACGATAACCACGATTCAATCCACAAGAGTCACGGTTCTTGTCTTTTGTTCAAACATGGCACCACGATCAAGCAAAGGGAAGGGGAAGATGGCTGCGACCGGGGAGAGCTCATTCTCGAAGGAAGACCTCACTGATCTGATGAGGAGTTTTGCGCAAGAAGTCAATGAGAAGATGGCTGAAAGCAATGAGCGGTTTCAGCAGGAACTGGCGGATAGAGATCTGGAGCACCAGAAGAAGATCGATGAGATGGCGAATGTAATCGAGGATCTAAAAGCGAAAAGCGGATCAAAAAGCGACGAAAGCCGGAAAGAGAAGTCACCACCGAAAGGTGCAGAGGAAGACCTCGTCGACATGTCGCTGTATCCCTTCACCGAAAACATTCGGAAGGCGAAGCTTCCACCGTTCTTTGTCGCTCCAGCAATAGAGAAGTACGACGGAACTGGAGATCCCGCTCAACATATCAAGAAGTTCATCTTTGCGATGAACACTCAGGGGATCAGTTCCCAGGCACTCTGCAATCTGTTTCCGGGAACACTTACCAAAAGAGCTCTAAATTGGATCTCTTCTCGGAAACCTCAATCCATCTCAAGTTTCAAACAACTTACAGAGGAATTCCAACTTTACTTCTCGCAGCAAGTAAAAAGATCCAGAGGGATACGATTGAGTTGATGGATGTTAGGCAAAGAAGGGGAGAGACGGTGAAGGAATACAGCGAACGCTTCCATAAACAGGTGGCTGAAATAGACGATGTGGATGAGAAGATACTGGTGAAAGCTTTCGGAAATGGATTGGCGAATCCAAGGCTGGCAGGGAAAATTGCTACCAAAGCACCGCAAACTCACGGAGAGTTAGCGGAAATGCTGCACGATTTCTTGAAATCGGAGATTGCGGAGAATAAGGCGAAAGAACTGGCTAATAGCTTCAGCCGCCTAATGAGAAGAGACAGGGAGGAGCGTCGTCTGTCGGCGCGAATTATGGGGAGACATCCGCTCCGAAACCTTGGGGAGCTAGGTACAAGCCCTATGGGAAGGATCTGGTCGCACCTACCCATTCTGGGGTAGGACGACGTACGGAGCAAAGGTGATTACTATCGCTCCAGGAAGGTACGCAGCTGCGGTAAGGGAAGGCTATCTTCCGCCTCCGAAGAAGCCTACCTCAGGCGAGAGCACATTGGCGTTTTGTGAATTCCACGGGCACTACAGCCACAGAACGACCAATTGTGTAACATTATCAAGAGAACTGAACAAAATCGATGAGCAGAGAAAGAAACAAGAAAAGCAGAAACAGGAAGCTCCCAAACAGCAAAAGAATAACAGCGACTATCAAAACCGATCTCGTTACGGGCATAACGGGGGTGGCATGAGGAATGAAGATCACCCTGAGCTAGACCATAGCAAATCTTTCGATTTTGGGGTCATAACTGGTTTATTCTCAGAAAAGGGGCCGTTCACGGCAAAAGAAAAGAAAAGGCACGTACACGAAGTCCATGAGAAGCTACCAGAGAAGAAAGTTCAAGAAGAGAGCCTTTACCACCTATCTACTTCACGGAAGAAGATGAAGAGGGAGTCTACTACCCCCACAATGACCCCCTCGTCATTCGAGCTCAAATCAATGATAGGATGGTGGGAAACATCCTTGTCGACAGCGGAGCGGGAGCAAACGTGATTTCCCTAGCGGCGTTCCGGAAGCTGGAAATCCCGGATGAAAAGGTCAAGCCGTTTACTGCTACTTTCGGAGGATTCATTGGGGGAATCACGGCTCAGGCCAGCGGCAGCGTCGATGTCACAATGACGTTAGGCCAAAAGGAAGATCGGAGAACAGAAAGGATAACCTTATATATCATGCGAGATCTGTCCGGATACAACGTCTATTTGGGGCGACCTGGGATCAATGCTTTCGGAGCTGTCTGTAGCACCTATTACCTCAAGCTCAAATACTTGACAAGGGGCGGAAAGCTGGTGTCCATTCCTGGAAGCCAGAAAACAGCAAGGGTGTGCGAAGTCCGGATTACTGAGGATTTTCCGGAGGAAGACGTAGTCAAAGAGGTCGGCTCCAGTCGAGAGTACGAAGAAGGAGAAGCCAGGACACGGATGTCTGGAGAAACCTCCGAAAAGGTGGTGGTACCGGCGGAACGGCCAAGAGAGGTACCCCTGAACTCCGATCCTTCTAAATTTTTTAAAATTGGAAATGCTTTTCTCCACGATGAGCAGATTCGCTTAATGAGATTTTTGAAAAAGAAGAAAAAAACATTCGCCTGGAGCCCAAAGGACATGCCCGGAGTGGACGCCAGCGCGTATCCAGCATAACTTGAACGTCGATCCGAAGTTTCCCGCCATCCGGCAGAGGAAGAGGATTATAGGAAGGGAAAGGGACGAGGCTGCGCGGACGGAGGTCGAAAGGTTGCTGGAGGCCGGCTTTATTAGGAAAGTCTTTTATCCAAAATGGCTATCAAATGTAGTTTTGGTTAAAAAAGCAAACGGAAAATGGAGGATGTGCGTGGATTTCACGGATTTGAATAAAGCTTGTCCGAAAGATTTTTATCCTTTACCTTCCATAGATAAGCTTGTAGCGGCAACGGCGCAGAGTAGTGTGATGAGTTTTTTGGATGCGTTTTCTGGGTATAACCAAATAATGATGAACAAAAAACCAAGAGAAAACATCTTTTGTCACCTCAACTGGTATTTTTTGTTACAAGGTTATGCCGTTTGGACTGAAAAATGCAGGAGCGACCTTCCAGCGAATGATTGACGAGGTATTTCGGGGGCAGTTGTCTCGAAATGTGGAGGCATATGTGGATGATATAGTAGTGAGAAGCGATTCTATAGCTCAGCACATGGAAGACCTTGAGGAAACCTTCAATACCCTGGATAAATACAAAATCAAGTTAAATCCTGAAAAATGTGTCTTCGGAGTCACCCGGGGAAGTTTTTGGGGTTTATAGTCGGACAGAGAGGAATTGAAGTTGATCCGGAGAAAACCCAAGCAGTCCTCAACCTTCCACAACCGAGAAACATTAAAGACGTACAAGCCTTGAATGGGAGACTCACTGCCTTAAGCAGATTTTGCTCCAAACTCCAGGAAAAGTCTATTCCATTTTTTAATACCCTCCGCAAAAATAAAAATTCCAGTGGGATACGGAGTGTATGGATGCCTTTGAGCAAATCAAGAAAATGCTTCAAGAACTTCCAAAACTCGGCGTTCCGACACCAGGCCAGGATCTATTCTTATACCTATCGGTCTCAGAGTGGGCAGTAGCGGCGGTATTAATCATGGAAGAGGAAAAGAAAGAAATCCCAGTCTATTTTACTGGAAAGATCTTAACTGCAGCGGAGACAAGATATTCCAATATTGAGAAGGTTTTGTTCGCCCTTGTGATTGCATCCAGGAAACTGAGACCGTATTTCCAGTCGCACCGAATCACCGTCCGAACTAATTGGCCCTTAAAGCAAATCGCCAATAACCCAAACGCCTCCGGAAGAATGATTACTTGGACGGTGGAGCTGACTCAATTTGAAATTCATTATGTTCCCCGGACAGCAATAAGAGCCCAAGCCCTGGTTGATTTTATCACCGAGGCAAGTTTTTTTCCGTCAAGAAGAGCGAGAAGTCCCGTATAAGATGTGGGTGGATGGAGCTAGGTGTAAAACTGGTGCGGGGGTTGGAATCGTGATCCAGACTCCTGATGGAAGAAAATGAATCATTCAATAAGGTTGGAATTCGAAATAACGAACAATGAAGCGGAATATGAGGCATTAGTGCACGGGCTGGAAATAGCCTGTGCCCTGGGGGTGACGGAGCTGGAAGTGCAATCTGATTCCTTGCTTGTAGCAAGGCAAAGTGAGAATATCTTTGAAACAAAGGAGGAAAAACTAAAACTTTACTTGATAAAGGTACAGGATCTAAGGGCAAGATTTACGAAGTGCAATCTCCGACACGTATCCAGAGACCAAAACTCAGAGGCCGATGTACTGGCTAAATTGGCAAGTATAGCGGAGGGAATACCGGGAAGTTCAGCTACAACTAAGGAAGCTCCCAAGTATAGAAGAAACGGAGACAATGGTAGTTGAGATGACTAATTTGGGCGAATCATGGATGACTCCCATTGTCCGGTATATCCAAGAGGGGACACTACCAGAGGACGAAAAAGAGGCCAAAACGATAAAAAGAAGGGCAGCGTCGTTCTTTTTCGAAAACGGCCAACTCTATAAGCGATCTTTCGGTAGACCATCATTGAAGTGTTTGACGGAAAGTCAAGGGCTAGAGCTTGTCACCGAAGTCCATAATGGGGTATGCGGCAACCACCAAGGAGGAAGGGCAGTAATGCATAAAATACTAAGGATGGGCTACTTCTGGCCGGCGATCCAGAAGATGTGCGGAGACTATGTCAAAAAATGCATGCAATGCCAGTTACATGGTCCAAGGGTTGGAAACCCACCTGCGGAAATGAAATCTATTACCTCTCCGATCCCCTTTGCGAAGTGGGGATTAGATATTGTCGGACCATTTCCAGAGGCTTCCCCCGGAAGGTATAAGTACTTGTATGTGGCGGTAGATTACTTCACCAAGTGGGTAGAAGCTCTTCCGGTGGTAAACATAACTGCACGAAAAACAGAGGAGTTTGTTTGGAAGAACGTCGTATGTCGGTTTGGTATACCGAGGGTAATCATAACACGGACAACGGTGCGCAGTTCAATTGCAAGAGCTTTAGAGATTTCTGCGAAGAGTGGAAGATTGGCCTGAGATTTGCCTCTGTAGCTCATCCACAAGCAAATGGCCAGGTAGAAAATACGAATGGGCAAATCGTGAAAGCTCTAAGAAGAAAGTTGGAAGGAAAAAGAGGAAGGTGGGCGGAGGTTCTACCACAGGTTCTATGGTCTAATAGGACGACTGTCAAGGGACCAACCGGAGAAACCCCTTACAGATTGACATATGGTCTGGAAGCGGTAGTACCTGCGGAAATCATGATACCATCAAAAAGAGTTGAGGGGTACAAGGAAGAAGAAAACGATGAGGGCATCCGAGATGAGTTGGACGTCTTGGATGAAAGGCGGATGATCGCTGACTTAAGAAATCAAAGAGACAAATTGAGAATCGAACGACATTTCAATAAAAAGGTAAGGAACGGTCCTTCTCCGCAGGTGACTTGGTGCTCCGAGAAGTGAAACAACCGGCAAAGCTGCAACCGCAGTGGGAGGGCCCATATGTTGTTCAGGCTAAAACTGACCGAGCATCTTATAGGCTCCGAAATGTGGACGGAGACGATCTGCCACATTCCTGGCATGCGGAGTGTCTCAAGAAATTCTATGTTTAATATCTTCTTTCAACTGCAGGTTAAAGAGTCGCTTGGTAAAAAACGCGCAAAGAGTGGCAATAAAGCATTTTGCTTCATGATCTCAGTTATCTTGTTTTCAAAGCATGTTATCCCGCCGATGATAATATATAAAGTTTCCAGACAAAACAAAAGCATCGCAATTTCTCTCCGTCACAAAACAAGAAACAAAGGGTTTTTTCAAAAAAGAAAGACAAAGAATGTATCCGACGATCTCACCATTGGCCATGGTAGAGTGATTTGTATCCGACGATCTACCATCAACGATGGTAGTGTAATTCATTCGACGATCTCACTGTCAGCGTCCTGGCAGTAGAGTGTTAATCCGACGATCTCACCGGCTCAAAGTCGGTAGAGTGTTAAATCGACGATCTCACCATGTGTACAGTGGTAGAGTGTGAAAGTAGAAAAGTGTAACTAAAAGGTTACTGAAACAAGAGACCCTCTACAAAAATGAAAGGCAACTTAAAAATTCTACATTAATGAAAGTCTCCAACTTTCGGGAGACCGGTCGCTCCGGTCATACCCGAAAGGTCTGGTTGGTATGATAAAAGGAAAAATGTTAATTACAAATAAGAATACTCCGCAGCAAATAGTTATAACAAAGCTTTAAAGCAAAAAGGAAAAAGTTTATGTTGCAGGCTCTGAAGGGTCTTCCGCAAGCTTTTCGGACTCATGTGTTCGCTTCTGGAGGGTCGAGGTGCTTCCTTCGGAGTCTTCCTTCTCGCCTACCGGAGAAAGGGCGGCGTCACTCCGAGCCCGCGCGGCAACCGATCCCATAAAGGATGGGGCAAAACATGTATTCCCCGCAGGGCGTGAAAACCTTGCTAATTCCACATGATATCCGGTAGCACGGGCAAGCGCTTCAAACTCCAGGCTTTCATAAGAGCTTCATCAACAGATTGCTGTCTCTCAGAGAAGAACTCCGACACGATCCGTTGGCTCTCTCCAGCAAACTTGCGACATTGAGAAGAGAGCGCCTCTTTAAGGCCTGAAACAGAGCGGTCCTCCGCTTGAAGTTCCGATCGTGTCTCCTTGAGGGCCCCCTTCAGCTTTGCAACCTGGTTCTCGTAGGAATGAGTAAGGCTCCGGTATCGATCTCTCTCCGACTCCGAAGTAATTAGCGACGCTTTAAGTACAGACACCTTTTTAAGCCAAAAGTCGGAGCTTCGAGCAGCCTCCGACGAAGGACTTGGATTTTCTGCGAAAAAATACAACGGGTTAGCAAGAAAAAAAAAAAAAACAAAGAAAACAAGAGGCTTTCGAAGATATGAAAGTTACCGGAAGCCTTTTTCTTCTGAGCTTCCACCTCCGCCTCAAGCTCTTCAATCCGAAGAGCGGCTTCCGCAAGCTTCTGCCTCTCCGATTCAAGACTAGCTTGCGCCTCCGCCAGGTTCTTCCTCTCCGATTCAAGATCGGCTTGGAGACCATTTTGTTTGGCCTCAGCTGCTTCCAGAAGCTGGTTCTTTCTTTCCAGCTCAGATTCAAAAGAAGATCGAAGATCCTCGGTGGACTTCTGGATCTCTTCAAGCGACCCTCAAGGTCTTCAGCTTCCTCTTCCAGCACTCGCTTCTGATCTTCAAAAGAAGCCTGCAGCAGCTTATTAACAGTATCCTCCTGATCGACGGAGGCAAGTTCTTGAATCTCCTCCCGGAGAGCGGTCTTTTCGGCTTCAAATCGAGCCTCTGCTCGCGCCAAAGCCTCTTGAGTCTTAGCCTTCTCTTCATCCGCAACCTTCTTATATCTCTCCGCACGGGCCCCATGGTAACGGAGAGCTTCGGAGGAGTATTGAGACTGGGTCTCCACGCATTGGGCCATCGCCATGGCCTAAAAGACAAGAGTATCAGAATAAAGCTGAAGGTTTTACAAGGGATATGCAAAGGAAACAAACCTGAGTTAAAGCGCTCCAGAGGCGATCAAAAGCCACGTTCTCCGGAAGAGAATGGCGGACAATGGCGTCAGAACTACCCTCCCCAACCCGAAGTCTTTGCTTTAAGGGAGTCGGATGGGAGCCTGGGGCGAAAATGCCATTTTCATTGTTAGCTGCCTCCGCAGCAGTAGACCAAAAGGTCTTGTACCTCATTCCCCGGACGAAGGACCGTAGACCGACGGATCGGCCCGCGGTGGAGGAGAAGATCTGTCCTCCGCATGCTTGCTCCTGGCTCTGGACGGAGGAGCCCCCAGAGAAGGGCCGTCGGATGAATCCGAGGAAGACTTTTCCTCCGCACCAACCTCGGCAATACCCTTGCCTTTACCGGGCGGAGCTTCGCGAGTCTTTTTTGCCTTTGGGGCTCCACCTTCTCTTATTGTAACACCGCGCACGGGTCGGCGCTCCCTTTCGGGCTCAGGATCTGCGGAGGGCGGAGCAGGAGCTGCAAAAAACAAAGTCATAAGTAATCAAACGGAAAACAAGAAATAAGCGAAGGGAAGGACAAAAGAGGCTGTGGAAAGGTATACCGGTGGAAAAAATGGAATCGGTATTTTGAGTTAAAGCTTCGTCTACGCAAAAAAGCCATGCAGGTCAGGAAAGAGGGACGATATGGGAGTTAAATCCACATCTTTCTTAACTCTGCCCGGACTACAGGAAGGAGTAGATACGGAAGTACCTGTTTCCGAAGGAACAGTAGCAGGGGGGTCGGTTGAACCCGTTTCGGTAACATGCTTTTCCTTTCGTACTAATTTAATTTTACGCTGATCAACTTTTTTGGGCCCCTCGGGGGCTTTCCTCTTAGTGCCAGCAGTCTTGCTACCAGTGGGACTCCTACCAGAAGGAGCAGGCGGGGCTCCTTTTTTCTCTTCGGTAGCTCTATAATCAACAAGCTCCCAGTTGTAGCGGAGGGAAAATTTCCCCCCCATTTGAGCAAAAGCTGTGGTAAAAAAGAAGTAAGAAAACTAGCCGGAAACTAGTAAAGGAAAGAGAAACACAAGGAGAATACGTACGATCGATCTTCGCCCGAGTTTTGTTCAATCTCTCTTCGGAGAGAGAAAGAAGGTGATAGGGTGGAGCGCCGAAGAGCTCAACTTCTTGAGTATGTCTCCAACCGGAGACGGGTTTGCGGAAGAAGGTAGCGGAGAAGCAAGCTGCCCCTTAGCTACGTCTCCGATGTGGGAGACTCCGATAAAAGTACCCCTCGGAGGGTAGAAAACAAACCAATTGGAGGACCAGCCACTCTCCGGGCTCACGCGTTTAAAAAAGGAGTACCCGGAAACAGCCAAGACAGAGATGTCCTCCTCCGTAGCAGTAGTGTTCACCCTGGTGGTGAAGAAGTTAACAAACTCCCGCGCATCAGGAGTAATATCGTTCTCTGCACAAACAGAGAGGAAGGCGTGCAAGCAACCCAGAGCATTAGGGTTCAGGTGGGCAAGAGTGCACTGCCGACGGGAGAGGAAACCAAGGACAAAGGGGTGCGGGGGAAAGCGCAGACCGCGGTGAAGGTGCTCCCGATACACCACGAAACCATCTCCAAAGTAGTTGAAAGGGTGCGCCGTCGGCTCCGGCACACGAATCTTCGACCCCAGTGGGACTTGTATGCCTTTCATGAGCTTCTTTAAGTCTGTCACGGTGAGGCTGGAGCCGGTTCCCTGGCGAGGGTAGTCCCCACAGATATCTTCAGAAGGAACGGCAGGATCTTCGACGACGCACTTTTCCCCGTCGGTGAAAAGTGTCGACCCCGCCGGTGCTGGGACAGAGGAGCTTGGGTTTGACAGAGCCATTACAAGCAAGAGAGGTTGACAGAGTATGGACGATCGAGTAGAGGGGAAAAGTGCGAAGGGAAAAGGAGCGCAAAAACGAGAATCGGGAAGTTAAAGGGCAGGGAAGACGAAGGAGGACGGTTGCTGTGTAGAGAAAACGCAAGAGGATAAAGACACGAAGCAAGGAACGAGAGACAGGGAAGTTCAAAAGTTTGAGAGGATCAAAGCAGAGAAGTTCGAAAGTTTGAAAGAATAAGAAAAAGGGAGAGGGAAGAGAATGAGTTTAAATAGGCGGAAATTGGGCGCGCTCTACCCAAAGTAATCATGGCCTACTCCTGCAAATGTGTCAGGAAAATAGTTACAGAAGACGAGGAGGCGGCGGTTGCAGCGAGGCACGTTGCTAGGCCTCCGCAAAGTCTCAAACGGTAGGAAATCTACAAAAGCAAAAGCACAACTCCGAAGACCCCTTCCCTTTTTCCGAAAAGAAAAGAGGTCTTGTGGGACTAGGGGGAACGGAGCGGAGCGGGCCACCAAAAATTAAAAACAAAGAAAGAGCAACAACGAAAAGATCTTTCCTTGCAGAACAAGAAAAGATCTTGTGGGACTGATGAAGTGGAGTTCCACCGCACGGAGTAATCAAATGGCTGAGCAAAGAGTATATGCTGCCTACGGAGACAACAGATGGATCTCTCTCCGACCAACCCCCTTCCGACTCCAACGAACGGACTCTTACGACAAGGAAGTTATACCACAGACAGACTGCGGAGGAGTAGTCGCCTCCAACGCAAAGCAAAGATCCTCTCCGAAGAGCTAAAAGTCATTCGCCTCCGAAGCGAAGCAAAACCCCCTCCGAAGGGTTGGGAGTAATTATTCAAAAGAAGGGTGAAGTTACACAAAAAGCCTTGTATAACTAAGAATATTCTAGAATAATGTAGGCCTACAGAAATGGTTATACACTGTAGAAGAGCCTATAAATAAGAACCATAAGTTATGTAATAAGGTACGCTTTTCATCAATACAATACTTGGAGCTCTCTTTGCAATCTGAGTCTGAGTGCGAGTTCGATACGATCTCAATACATATATGTAATATATATAATATATATATAGATACTACCCGTAACGAATAAAGTAGTCACGTATAAAACTACTAACGCGACATACTATAATAGTCGCATCTGTATACAAATTAGCATATATACTTGGTACAAAAAAAAAAAAGAAAGCGAATACGCTCCTACCGGGATTTGAACCCGAAACCTCTCGTACCTTCCCATGTCTTAACCGGCTGAGCTATGCTCATATTCAATAATACCTACACTCCTAGACACAAAAGTAATAATAACTACTAGACCCCAATATAAAACTATAATAAAAATCAGTCCTATTAAAGTCTAGCATGTCCGAAATCTAAGCTGAAACAACCCTTGAGCTAAACCGATTTTGGGGTTAAGAATGATTAATTGTTTTCCCTCCTTCCCATACAGACTACTTTCCCTGTAATTCACAAACCCTTATGCCATGTCCCATGCATGCGAGTCATGTTCTGCCTGGTTCAAAAAAAAATCTCATGCCCACATACATCGGTGTCATCCCTTTCCTCCTCGCATGTGGTCATCTCGGTTTGATAACCCACTCAACCCCTTCATTATTCTCCATATGCTCCATGATCAGTGCAGTTCCTGAACGAGTTGTCTGCCTCAATTTCCTTACTTCTTGACGCAAGGGCCAGAAGAGCATGTAAACTCTCGCTCAACCGTGCAATTTATCCTTGGTGTAAAACAGGACAAAGCCTTCAACTCCTCATAGTTCTCTTCTTGCTGCGTGGCCTCAAGATGCCTTTCCATGCATTAACCCCTCTTGATATCCCTTCCATGAATGCGCCAGGATCTCCCGAAAATAGCTGCATTTTGGGGCTTGCACAGCAGCTCACGGTAAGACCAGGAAACAGGTTCTGATGCACACTTCTTCTTCTGTTTTCTTTTTCTTTACTTTTCTGATACCTGAAACACCACAGAGTTACTCACCCCAATCTCTGGTTCCTCTCATGCATGAACTTCCATGCAGTGCCATAGGCCTGCTCAAAAACGAAAGGAATTCTTGGGCACAAAGGCTGTCCATGCTTCGTTGAAGTACAACCTGAAGCAGTCAAGGCCTGAGAGTCCCGTAGTATGTCCAAGATCCACAAGGGAAAAATAGCTAAGCTATTAATGAGGTGAGAAGCTCCTAAATCTATTACATAAACCAGAATACTCTCTGTCAGTTTCTCTTTTGTAAAACGGTAATATGAACCAGTAGCTCACACTTGGTTTTATGAGTGATGCATTTGTCATCTGAGAGTCTAAAACCACAAGCATTAAAGATCTAAAAGTCTCAGATAAAGAATTGTTAAAAATCAGAAGCTTTTGTATAAATTAGCTAAGGAAAACTGGTGTTGAGCTGTTTAAAAAAAAAAACCGATCAATGAATGAAAAGAAAAACAGAAGAGGTGCTAGGGAAACCAGCGGCATATTAAAACAGGAGTAGTTTTTCATATAGTACAACTTCTTGCTTCAGCATAACTAAATTCAGTGGGATTAACAGAGTTATTCTGGGTCTGTGTTAAGTTTACAAATTCTGCAACATTGTTCTCTGTCTGTTAATTATCTAGAGAGGGTAAAAGCGCAGGGTGAATTATTAATGAACCTCAAGCAAGAATAAAACCCTTTACTAGCTTGGTGAATACGTGAGTAATGTGAAGAAAGGAAATAAAAGAGAACGGTTAGAACATGTGTAGTTTTTCTTTTCAGTGTATGCCAGTTTCTTCCGATCTTTTTGTTTCGGTATGGGGATACAACAGTGGGTTAACATAGTGGTCTAGGTTGCCTAGTTGAGTTTGAATTATAGCTAGATTGACTAACTAGTAACTAAATGGGTTAAGGGAATGAGAGTCAATTCGAGAACCGACAGAAAAAAAAAAAGTTATCAGGTTACAAGTTCCAGTTTCAGTTTTGCTTTTCAGTTCTTGAAATTGATATGCTTCTGTATATTAGCAGCCTGGAGTAATCTAGCTGCTGTATTAGCTTAGTGACCAAGCTAGAAGCTTACTAAAACGTGGGGCTAGGTGTAAACAACTGGGAGGCTAGAAAAGGGAAAGAACAAAAAAAAAATGAAAAAAAAACACAATAACAGCAAGATGAACATCAGTCACCAGTTCTATTTCTTTTCTATTTCAGTTTAGTTTTTCTTGGGTTTAGGAGGAGTATATTCCAGTAGTGTTATCAGGGCTGTTCTGGTTTGGTTTTGTGATCTAACTCCTCTACTAATACTCCTACCTCAGTAGCTAAACACCTGGGGAAACTGAAATCAATTTAAAAGCAAGAAGAAGATAGCAGACAAGGATATATCAGTTCTGAAGTTTATCAGGTTCTTGTTTTCAGGTTTCTGCGGTTGTTTTTTTTTTCAGTACCTGGAAATTGTTGTTTCAGTATAGGTGATTTCTGTAACTTTAGTTGGGCTGTTGTGGGTTTAAAATCTTGGGTAAACATTAACTAAGGTGATAAAATAGTTGGGGAGAGTTGGAAGGCAGGTTCGTGAACTAACAGAGAGAAATCAAAAGAAGAAGCTATCAGGTGCTTATGCTTCAGTTTCTGTTTTTCCTGAAATTAGTGTGCTGCGTATAACCTTGCACCGAGGGACTAAATGGAGTTTTACTTAACTACAAATGATTCTAACATACCGTGGTAAGTTTATAAGTGCCTAGGGGAGGATTAAAAATCAGAGTAACTGAATCCAAGCAAGGATCAAAACAGAAACGCACCGATGTTGTTCAGTTTTTGTTTTCTAAACTTCTTGCCTCTATATAACCGAGATACCAGTGACATAAGAATGTTGTATCAGCTTGCTAATCAACCCAACTTCTAGCTAAGTTAATGAAACAAGTTGGGAAGAATTAAACATCGACTGGACTAACTAAAAACAAGAATCAAGTAGTGGAATGTAGAGGGTGGCTTCAGAAGTTCGGTAAAGAGTGCGTCAGCATAACTGAGTTGCAGGAGGTTTGAGAATGTTGTTGGTCTAGCATGAACAGAAAACTTTGCTAAACCACCTACCTAAGAGATGTAAACAACTTGGAAAGATTTGGGAAACAGTTTAACACATTAAACTACAAGGGGGTGTGACTGTGCACAAGGAAGTGTTTAGTTTTCGATAGGTTGTATTTCCGTATAAATGGTTTTACAGAGGTGACAACAGTGTTTCCATGAGCTGATTGTTAGTTTAAAATATCTCTAATACACCTAGTGAGGTTATAAACACTTTTGGGAAGATAGAACCAAAGAGATACATCAGAGAAGGAGTTGGTGTTGAGGGTTGCACCGGTTGTTTGTTTTTGGCTTTCGGGATTCACATTTCTGTAAGGCCCGCTTCCAGAGATGGTATATGAGTGGTGGTTTCGATCATGAACCCAAAACAGACCTAATGCATCTAGATAGATTTATGGGGTATCTTGGAAAGGTTAGACACCATTAGAAATATCAAAGGTGGGATTAGATAATGTTACATGCAAGAACCCCATTTCAGGTTTTGAAACCTTTGAACTTCGGTATAAGTGAGTTCCATAAATATTTGGAAAGTTTTATTGTGTTATTAAAGGGATTAAAACATGGCTAACCTATTTAGCCAAGGAAGGAATACATCTTAGGCGAATTAAAATCCATCCTAGATAAGGGTGTTGCATGTTAGTGCTTAGAATATTCTAAAACGTCAGCTAGAGGGAGGACTTAGTTAACGTGTAAGTTGACAATAATGTAAATTCCCTAGGAGTAAGATAACACCTAAGGTTAATACTTGGGAAGTTCTAAGGACTAGTATAAGTTGAACATTCAAAAGCTCACTTAGGGAACAACACCCGATAAAAAGGGATAAACTAGGAAAATGTTACAACTGTCGTCGCATAAAATCATGAAACTGAAAAGTTGTTTTAATAACGTTAGGGCCGTAACGAACGCCAACCGGGACCCCATGTGTGAGACGACTCTTGCTTCTAAAATCAGGTATGGACATGTGTGGTTCGTATGTTGCCGTGTTACACGGCTTGTTTGCTGTGTGCCTTGTGTGAAATGACCATAAGATTAAAGCATGAAATTGGATTGCTTGCCTATCTTGCTTACATGATTGCTATATCTTTGTTGCATATTATTTGCGCGCGCACACAGTAGTTTAGTCCCTTTCTCGTTTATGAAGATTTGAGATGGAACTTGACGAACTACAAAAACGAAACAAAAGAACTATACAAGAGAAAACTCCTCTCTAACTATAGAGGACCGCTAATGACACCCACTATGGTGTCGGGTTTAAAATGATAATGAAAAGTAAAATACCAACTGGTGAAACACGAGAATAACCCGGGAAGATAACAGCTCGGGCCGTGCGGTATGGAATACTCGGGAGTTGGTATCTGCATCAGATCCTTCGACCGACCATTGTGGAGCTCATCTTGGGGTCCAGAGGTGACCCCTCTCTCTCGACGTAAGACGCCGGGACTGGAAGATTGGCAATTTGGGAAGCATGACCTGGGGTCTAGAGATGACCCCTCTTTCTCGACATGACGCCCGGGATTAGAGGATCAGCTAATTGGAGAGCATAACCTGGAGTCTAAATATGACCCCTCTTTCTCGACGTATGACGCCGGAATGGAGGAATTTACTATAGAGGAGACGTCCTCCAACGTGCAGTGATAAGAGAACTCATAATTAATCCATAAAGAAGTAAGAAAAGATAGGCACCTATACTATATGGTCATGGGAACTAACCTACATCCCCAGACCTGGTGCAAAAAGGAGAAAGAGAAGTACACATGATGGAAACAAAGAAAAAGAGATGAAAACACTCAACGTTGAATGATCCCACTGTGAGGATCATCATTATTCAAATTCTTTTGTAAGCTCTACTTGTTTTACATGCTTGAGGTGCTTGATGTTATCTCTATGCCCAGCATGTAATGAGTTGCTATGTTGATGTTGTATACTGTGTGTTACTGCTATATTATAGCATGTAAATTGACTTAATAATATTCGACCAAGTAGTCGTGTGGCCCAGCAACATACGGGCCACACACGTTCATACTCAGCGTTTGCTGAGTCCTTTACACCCATTTTTTTCAGGTATTGTGCCGGACGATAACGGAGCGTAGGCGGGAGGGCTACCATGGGGGTAGTCCATCAGGGCATAACTTTTGATTCGTGTAGTATGTTTAGTGTATGGGTTGTTACTAAACCGAGATGTAATTCTCGGGCTATGATTTGGTATTTTTATTGTAGGCACTCGGTATTTGGAAATGTATTTTGAGTTGTATATGAGTTTTGTTTGAGGGCGGTTTCCAGTCATTCAGACCGTAACTTGATGTTGGTAGTATGGTTGTGTCAACTACGTGGGTGGTTGGCGTCTGTGACACCCGGATGGAGTTATACTGCTGCGTAGTTAACCGTGATGTTATTTAGGCGCGACATTTGTATTGCTGGATGTTTATTCCGGGGTGTTACAGAAAGTGGTATCAGAGCCTAGTTACGCTCTGATGACTGGAACAGATACTGAGTATTGGAAAACATAAATTTGGGAAACGGGGTTACGGGTTAGTATGTGAGGCTCATTAGTTAGGGTTCTTCCCCCGTATACATATACGTATATATATATATATATATATCACTAACAACGTAACGAATAAAGTAGTCACGTATAAAACTACTAACGCGACATACTATATAGTCGCATCTGTATACAAATTAGCATATATACTTGGTACAAAAAAGAAGAGCGAATACGCTCCTACCAGGATTCGAACCCGAAACCTCTCGTACCTTCCCAAATGTCTTAACCGGCTGAGCTATGCTCATATTCGATAATTACCTACACTCCTAGACACAAAAGTAATAATAACTACTAGACCCCAATATAAAACTATAATAAAAATCAGTCCTATTAAAGTCTAGCATGTCCGAAATCTAAGCTGAAACAACCTTGAGCTAAACCGATTTTGGGGTTAAGAATGATTAATTGTTTTCCCTCCTTCCCATACAGACTACTTTCCCTGCAATTCACAAACCCTTATGCCATGTCCCCTGCATGCGAGTCATGTTCTGCCTGGTTCAACAAAAAAAAATCTCATGCCCACATACATCGGTGTCATCCCTTTCCTCCTCGCACGTGGTCATCTCGGTTTGATAACCCACTCAACCCCTTCATTATTCTCCATATGCTCCATGATCAGTGCAGTTCCTGAACGAGTTGTCTACCTCAATTTCCTTACTTCTTGACGCAAGGGCCAGAAGAGCATGTAAACTCTCGCTCAACCTTGCCATTTATCCTTGGTGTAAAACATGACAAAGCCTTCAACTCCTCATAGTTCTCTTCTTGCTGCGTGGCCTCAAGATGCCTTTCCATGCATTAACCCCTCTTGATATCCCTTCCATGAATGCGCCAGGATCTCCCCAGAAAACAGCTGCATTTTGGGGCTTGCACAGCAGCTCACGGTAAGACCAGGAAACAGGTTCTGATGCACACTTCTTCTTCTGTCAGTTTCTCTTTTGTAAAACGGTAATATGAACCAGTAGCTCACACTTGGTTTTATGAGTGATGCATTTGTCATCTAAGAGTCTAAAACCACAAGCATTAAAGATCTAAAAGTCTCAGATAAAGAATTGTTAAAAATCAGAAGCTTCTGTATAAATTAGCTAAGGAAAACTGGTGTTGAGCTGTTTCAAAAAAAACAGATCAATGAATGAAAAGAAAAACAGAAGAGGTGCTAGGGAAACCAGCGGCATATTAAAACAGGAGTAGTTTTCATATAGTACAACTTCTTGCTTCAGCATAACTAATTTCAGTGGGATTAACAGAGTTATTCTGGGTCTGTGTTAAGTTTACAAATTCTACAACATTGTTCTCTGTCTGTTAATTTCTAGAGAGGGTAAAAGCGCAGGTGAATTATTAATGAACCTCAGGCAAGAATAAAAACCCTTTACTAGCTTGGTGAATACGTGAGTAATGTGAAGAAAGGAAATAAAAGAGAAACGGTTAGAACATGTGCAGTTTTTCTTTTCAGTGTATGCCAGTTTCTGCTGATCTTTTTTGTTTCGGTATGGGGATACAGCAGTGGGTTAATAGAGTGGTCTAGGTTGCCTAGTTGAGTTTGAATTATAGCTAGAATGACTAACTAGTAACTAAATGGGTTAAGGGAATGAGAGTCAATTCGAGAACCGACAGAGAAAAAAAAAGTTATCAGGTTACAAGTTCCATTTTCAGTTTTGCTTTTCAGTTCTTGAAATTGATATGCTTCTGTATATTAGCAGCCTGAAGTAATCTAGCTGCTGTATTAGCTTAGTGACCAAGCTAGAAGCTTACTCAAACGTGGGGCTAGGTGTAAACAACTGGGAGGCTAGAAAAGGGAAAGAACAAAAAAAATAGAAAAAAAACACAATAACAGCAAGATGAACATCAGTCACCAGTTCTATTTCTTTTCTATTTCAGTTTCAGTTGTTCTTGGGTTTAGGAGGAGTATATTCCAGTAGTGTTATCAGGGCTGTTCTGGTTTGGTTTTGTGATCTAACTCCCTACTAATACTCCTACCTCAGTAGCTAAACACCTGGGGGAAACTGAAATCAATTTAAAAAGCAAGAAGGAGATAGCAGACAAGGATATATCAGTTCTGAAGTTTATCAGGTTCTTGTTTTCAGGTTTCTGCGTTGTTTTTTTTTTTCAGTACCTGGAAATTGTTGTTTCAGTATAGGTGATTTCTGTAACTTTAGCTGGGCTGTTGTGGGTTTAAAATCTTGGTAAACATTAACTAAGGTGATAAAACAGTTGGGGAGAGTTTGAAGGCAGGTTCGTGAACTAACAGAGAGAAATCAAAAGAAGAAGCTATCATGTGCTTATGCTTCAGTTTCTGTTTTTCCTGAAATTAGTGTGCTGCGTATAACCTTGCACCGAGGAACTAAATGGAGTTGTACTTAACTACAAATGACTCTAACATACCGTGGTAAGTTTATAAGTTCCTAGGGGAGGATTAAAAAATCAGAGTAACTGAATCCCGCAAGCAGGCATCAAAACAGAAACGCACACCGATGTTGTCAGTTTTTGTTTTCTGAACTTCTTGCCTCTATATAACCGAGATACCAGTGACATAAGAATGTTGTATCAGCTTGCTAATCAACCCAACTTCTAGCTAAGTTAATGAAACAATTTGGGAAGAATTAAACATCGACTGAACTAACTAAAACAAGAATCAAGTAGTGGAATGTAGAGGGTGGCTTCAGAAGTTCGGTAAAAGTGCGTCAGCATAACTGAGTTGCTGGAGGTTTGAGAATGTTGTTGGTCTAGCATCAACAGAAAACTTTGCTAAACCACCTACCTAAGAGATGTAAACAACTTGGAATGATTTGGGAAACAGTTTAACACATTAAACTACAAGGGGAGGTGTGACTGTGCACAAGGAAGTGTTTAGTTTTCGATAGGTTGTATTTCCGTATAAATGGTTTTCAGAGGTGACAACAGTGTTTCCATGAGCTGATTGTTAGTTTAAAATATCTCTAATACACCTAGTGAGGTTATAAACACTTTTGGGAAGATAGAAACCAAAGAGATACATCAGAGAAGGAGTTGGTGTTGAGGGTTGCACCGGTTGTTGTTTTTGGCTTTCGGGATTCACATTTCTGTAAGGCCCGCTTCCAGAGATGGTATATGAGTGGTGTGGTTCGATCATGAACCCAAAACAGACCTAATGCATCTAGATAGATTTATGGGGTATCTTGGATAGGTTAGACACCATTAGAAATATCAAAGGTGGGATTAGATAATGTTACATGCAAGAACCCCATTTCAGGTTTTGAAACCTTTGAACTTCGGTATAAGTGAGTTCCATAAATATTGGAAAGTTTTATTGTGTTATTAAAGGGATTAAAAACATGGCTAACCTATTTAGCCAAGGAAGGAATACATCTTAGGCGAATTAAAATCCATCATAGATAAGGGTGTTGCATGTTAGTGCTTAGAATATTCTAAAACGTCAGCTAGAGGGAGGACTTAGTTAACGTGTAAGTTGACAATAATGTAAATTCGCTAGGAGTAAGATAACACCTAAGGTAATACTTGGGAAGTTCTAAGGACTAGTATAAGTTGAACATTCAAAAGCTCACTTAGGCAACAACACCCGATAAAAAGGGATAAACTAGGAAAATGTTACAACTATCGTCGCATAAAATCATGAAACTGAAAAGTTGTTTTAATTAACGTTAGGGCCGTAACGAACGCCAACCGGGACCCCATGTGTGAGACGACTCTTGCTTCTAAATCAAGTATGGACATGTGTGGTTCGTATGTTGCCGTGTTACACGGCTTGTTTGCTGTGTGCCTGTGTGAAAATGACCATAAGATTAAAGCATGAAATTGGATTGCTTGCCTATCTTGCTTACATGATTGCTATATCTTTGTTGCATATTATTTGCGCGCACACAATAGTTTAGTCCCTTTCTCGTTTATGAAGCTTTGAGATGGAACTTGACGATCTACAAAAACGAAACAAAAGAACTATACAAGAGAAAACTCATCTCTAACTATAGAGGACCGCTAATGACACCCACTATGGTGTCGGGTTTAAAATGATAATGAAAAGTAAAATACCAACTGATGAAACACGAGAATAAGGGGAAGATAACAGCTCGGGCCGGCGGTATGGAATACTCGGGAGTTGGTATCTGCATCAGATCCTTCGACCGACCATTGTGGAGCTCATCTTGGGGTCCAGAGGTGACCCCTCTCTCTCGACGTAAGACGCCGGGACTGGAAGATTGGCAATTTGGGAAGCATGACCTGGGGTCTAGAGATGACCCCTCTTTCTCGACATGACGCCGGGATTAGAGGATCAGCTAATTGGAGAGCATAACCTGGAGTCTAAATATGACCCCTCTTTCTCGACGTATGACGCCGGGAATGGAGGAATTTTATAGAGGAGACGTCCTCCAACGTGCAGTGATAAGAGAACTCATAATTAATCCATAAAGAAGTAAGAAAAGATAGGCACCTATACTATATGGTCATGGGAACTAACCTACATCCCCAGACCTGGTGCAAAAAAGGAGAAAGAGAAGTAGAGAAGTACATATGATGAAACAAAGAAAAAGAGATGAAAACACTCAACGTTGAATGATCCCACTGTGAGGATCATCATTATTCTAATTCTTTTGTAAGCTCTACTTGTTTTACATGCTTGAGGTGCTTGATGTTATCTCTATGCCCAACATGTAATGAGTTGCTATGTTGATGTTGTATACTGTGTGTTACTGCTATATTATAGCATGTAAATTGACTTAATAATATTCGACCAAGTAGTCGTGTGGCCCAGCAACATACGGGCTACACACGTTCATACTCAGCGTTTGCTGAGTCCTTTACACCCATTTTTTTCAGGTATTGTGCCGGACGATAACGGAGCGTAGGCGGGAGGGCTACCATGGGGGTAGTCCATCAGGGCATAACTTTTGATTCGTGTAGTATGTTTAGTGTATGGGTTGTTACTAAACCCGAGATGTAATTCTCAAGCTATGATTTGGTATTTTATTGTAGGCACTCGGTATTTGGAAATTGTATTTTGAGTTGTATATGAGTTTTGTTTGAGGGCGGTTTCTAGTCATTCAGACCGTAACTTGATGTTGGTAGTATGGTTGTGTCAACTACGGGTGGTTGGTGGTCGTGTGACACCCGGATGGAGTTATACTGCTGCGTAGTTAACCGTGATGTTATTTAGGCGCGACGTTTGTATTGCTGGATGTTTATTCCGGGGTGTTACAGAAAGTGGTATCAGAGCCTAGTTACGCTCTGATGACTGGAACAGATACCGAGTATTGGAAAACCTAAATTTGGGAAACGGGGTTACGGGTTAGTATGTGAGGCTCGTTAGTTAGGGTTCTTCCACGTAAATTACTGGATACCTAACAGACACCAAAACCCATCCTCCACGTCCCTAGGGTCCATTTCAATTCATAGGAAAAACGCCGGAGAGGTAGAAAGCCTCCTCACACTCGGGAAAAACCCGATCTGACATTTACACAAGGGCATATAATCAATCCGGTAAGGAAAACTAAAGTATACAATAGACCTAAGGCTCGAAGCTCTGACTGGGGCGTGAAGTTCAAAGACGTTGCCAAAGGAACAATACCCATAGAGGAACCAATTTTAGCAGCAACTTGGGTCGACATGCTTAGCAGTCGATAGGACCCTACTTGACAAGCAAAAAGGACCAAGATATCCCTAAAATTTATGAAATAAATAAAGCTTAATTAAACAATTAATCAAGCCAACGATGAGACTGAGATAAATTATTCAGTTCATACACTTGAGAGGTTAATTTTAGAAAACCTCTCGTAAAACAATAAAAATAAGAGAATATAGTTTGAGACGAAAATTACACCATAAAATTGGTACAATCTTTAATGCTCAATGAAGCATGACACCATTTTATACACTAAAACATAATATTTCGGGATTCAAAAAATTCCCTGCTCCATCTCACGTTTCTCTTCATTCTCTGCATTATCTGAGGGACACAACGCCTCAACTGGCGATCGGTACGCATCGCCACCACCTCCTTTCTCTTCTTTTCAAGTCTCTCAATCTCAGACAATTAAAACTGATGACCATAACTGGTCATTCCTTTCTGCTTCTACCACCGGCGAACGAGGAACATACATACCAATGCCTCCTTCATTCTCTTCTTGTTCGAGTTGTTTTACCCCTTTGGAGCCCAACAATTGTCCCACTAAGGACAAAATGTTGCTTGGCATTCTTCTGCTGTACGATAATATACCATCACACCATTTAAACGAGCAACCCGTTTCACAATATAAAAGTGCAAATTAAGTCTGGTAGTGTGTACAATATCTAAACAGTTATCCTCAAACAATATTTGCAATTTCCTGAAATCAAGAAAAACGCGCTGGTATAAGGATCATAAACAGATCCCTCAAATATTTACCGAGTATCATGATCACGAGGATCGAATAAGGGAAGAATTGTACAACAGTAAGTTAAGTGTCAATCAGGGATGAACACATTCCAAAAGAGGAATTGTTAGAATACCAGCAAGCAATGTCGCTGATGGCTGAAAAAAAATTCGGTTATAATAAATAAACCCTTTACATCGTCTGTTATATTTCACTATGACTATGAGAGAACCGATACAAAGTGTCACTAATTAATACAGTGAAAACACGAAATTGAAAACTCTAGTTCCAATAATCGGTATACTCACAAGACATGCCTACCAAAGAACGCTTGGATCCATAATTGTCTGAGCTTTAACTAAGCGTCCCAGACATGCATAAGACCGTGACAAAAAGAAAGTTAAGTTTTGGAAACACCATGCTTAAATAGCAATTATCAGGTGCATAAAAATTCTTAAAATCCATACCAAATTTTAGCAGAGATACCTCAAAACCTCAACCGGCTGTAAACTCCTCCCGGGGATTATCACCCTATAAATTTGACTCCTATGTAAAGGTCTGAACAACAATCCATGAAGCTGCTATTATGGTATAATCTTTCCAAAAACACATCACATTTGTATGACAAATATTTAAACTAAATTGTGGAGAACGACCCCATTAATTCTGAAGAGGTTATGATAGCAATAATAATGACAAATAGGCCAAGAAAGAGCATCTAATGAGATTGGTAACTTAGTAAATATAACCTCGACGAAGATGGTCGATGTTTAAAATCAAGGCGACCTTGGATAAGTAAGGCTAATGGACTTTCAATCAAAGGCAAACTTCACCGAGGGAAACGTAAATAAATAAACACGGGGAATTCTAAACGTGATTTAGCGAACTGATCAGACAAGGATATACACACACATCAGAGAAGACTTGATATCAGTAAAACCCTGGGAGTAAATGAAATTCAATTAAAGGAGGTCACGACTAGTAAGTCAAACACACCCGACCTGAATACTTACCACTAGTTTGGTGGATACACACAAGAAATAATAATGAAGAGGTAATAGAAGGGCTACATGACCCAGAAAAGATTAAGAGAGGAATCCGAACAACGAATTAAATTTAACATGACTTTAATGACAAAAATGTATAGATATATACATATAGAATTGGACTTTATAGATAGTCCAATCAAAGAACTAAAATTGGTAATATGAAGTCGAATCGAAGAGGACCTAAACGGTCAAACAAGATAAAACCAGCCGAATGAACTAGGCAATCCAACGAGGAATAGTCCCAACTCAATCGAATACTTATGAATAAGGGTATTGGAAGTTGGAAATTGTCAAAAAAATCAATTGATGGGCTAAGATAATTTATAAGCATCGAAAAATAGTAATAATGTGAAAACATGGAAGTATACAATCGTATATCCCATTGGCGAACACAAAAATTTATGAGACTACAAGTATACGTGAAGGAACATGTATATGTACATACGGTACGAGAATTTTATATATACAGTTTATAAGAAGAACTTGAAAGATCAGGAGGATATAAATATATGTAATAGGGTATCATAAACCTATGGGAACAATCATATGTGGATAAATGTAAATCAAGAGGATTATAACACATGGATATATATATACATGGATGAACAAATATATGTACACACCTAGAGGTCTGTACAGTTAGAGGATTTGAACGATTAATCTAAAGGCTTTAGATGGTGACACTAGTCAATGAATTGATTGCCAGAGGACTAGAAACGAATGGGATAAGAATTCAAATGTGAATAATTGTTTGATCGTGTAAATCGGACGTGCAAAGTTAAACTCGACCCTGGCCAGGTCAAGTGACACTGAGCACAAATTGGGGTGCAGAGGTAGCCCAACACTTACGCTGATCACGTCAGTGTTGGATGATTCTCGAAACCCCCTACAAGTGGACACATAACTACAAATAGGTGTCAAATTGTATGAATTTGGTTTGGTAAAGTGCGAAGAAAGGCGTTGTTGCTACTAGATAAAAAATCACATAAAATACATGGATACATGGTTCAAAACCTAGCAAGTAAACACATACAAAAATGTAAAGACTAGAAATTGTAGGAAGAATGGTGTGATGCTACTAATAACCAAATAGATAATACATGAAAACATGTACTAGAGAAACCAAATGCAAGACACTGGACCTTGCGACTAAGCAGAGCTAATCGACGAGCTTTGCTTGATGCAATCATAAGAACAATGACAATGATAAGGAAACTAATATCCTATCTCAAACAATTTACAATAATAGGGACTTCTAACATATAAAATTCGGCAACCTTTAGACTTAAACTAAAGGAGGTCAACCAACAGTGTCAAGGCCATAATTGGGCTGGAAAAAAAAATAAAGGTTACGTAAACACGAAGAAAAGCCTAATTTGGCTGTACGCATCAAGGGAGAAAATAGGAAACAATGCTAGGAGAATAAACTAGCTAACTACATATAATTATGATCGGTAACATCAACCAAACATATTGTCGTAACAACGACATGCTTGTAACATTGAAAAACACCAGGCACTAAATCATTACTACAAGCATATATAAATATGAACCTAAAGGGCAGCTAGGAAGAATAACTCAGACGCTTAAAAGCGCACTAAAAGAATGAATATCCGACCACCAAAGAAAATGGATAGATAGATTACAAGCCACCAAAATCATGCATAAATTCAAATGCTCCAAGAGGCCTTTATTCCTAAACGAAAAGGATACAATTAAGCCATGCACCACCTTGGGAGACATACTGAGGGAAAACTGAACCTGAAGGAAATCAGAGTCGCACAGCAGAAGCTGGTGGACCGTATCTCACATCTTCCAGTTGAATAACAAGTGACATATCGACCAATACCTTGGACTCGGAGAGGCTAAACCCGAATCCGTTTATAGATCGGTGTGGAGACCGATAAAAATCATTGAGACAGAAACTAAGCCACTAACAATGTTAAAACTTGTGATGAGATTATATCGTGAGTTATATCACAAAAAAAACTAGAATGCCCATGGGAATTAAACATCTTGGACCAAGGCTCAAGGATGATATAAAAGGGATTACGTGGGCGTAATCCATATTTAAGGGGGGTAGGCGCGTTGTGTTTTTACTTGTTGTTGCTCGTTTGAGGTGTTGTTCTAGATACGATGTCTGTGAACTGTGTGTGGATTGGTTTGGATGCATCGTGGTTATGAATGAATGACCTATTCATCTATTGCTTTGAGTACAGTGTATGAGTATTACTGGTACATCGAAATATTATTGAGAACTTGGTGAAGCCACAGATATGGCGTAGTGCTTATAAGTACAAATGGTGAAATAGAACTGTGGAATTTGGGACTTGATCCTTTCACTATGTGTATTCCTACAACCACATGTGGTTGGTGGATCTGTGTGTATGAATTGCGCAGAATTGTGTATGTATTGTATTGTATGTACACCCTGCTATGAATGAATGTTGTATGTTGGTTTTTTTTATGGTGTGACATGTTGATTTGCATTGGTGTGCTTTAAACACTTGAGAGGTATTTGGTGATGTATGCGTGAAATCGTGTACGTATGTCCTTGAGACTTGTGATATATACAAGTATGTGTGATTGGTTTGGATTGGAAAACTAGTGGTAGAATGGAAGGTTAGGAAAATGCTGGAACCTTAGAATGGATAGGATTGAATGGATTAGAACCTTGAGATGTGTTGGGGGGTAATGTACATATTCAATTGAGACAACTTCGGGACGAAGTTCTTTTAAGGGGGGGGTAGACTGAAATACCCCGAGTAATTACCACTTTAAATTAGTGAAGTTTAAAAGTTGAAACCACCCCTGAACAATTAAACACATAAAATCATAAACGCGAGGAGATTATCCGAAAATAACGCGTTATATAATTCGGACATAAAATAATGTATGAACAATTTAATTAGCATATACGTGTCCGAAAGCGTGACAACGTTACATGTTAATGTAGTCACGTACTTATATATGTACGAATACGAAAATACATGTACGTAATGTTACGATATCATAACGTTGTAAATAATAAATAATAACGTCGCATAAGCACATTTAATTAAAACGCGACAAGTATATACATATACGTATATATATAACTAACAACGTAACGAATAAAGTAGTCATGTATAAAATACTAACGCGACATACTATATAGTCGCATCTGTATACAAATTAGCATATATACTTGGTACAAATAAAAAAAAGAGCGAATACGCTCCTGCCGGGATTCGAACCCGAAACCTCTCGTACCTTCCCGAATGTCTTAACCGGCTGAGCTATGCTCATATTCAATTTACCTACACTCCTAGACACAAAAAGTAATAATAACTACTAGACCCCAATATAAAACTATAATAAAAATCAGTCCTATTAAAGTCTAGCATGTCCGAAATCCAAGCTGAAACAACCCTTGAGCTAAACCGATTTGGGGTTAAGAATGATTAATTGTTTTCTCTCTTCCCATACAGACTACTTTCCCTGAAATTCACAAACCCTTATGCCATATCCCCTGCATGCGAGTCATGTTCTGCCTGGTTCAAAAAAAATTCTCATGCCCACATACATCGGTCATCCATTTCCTCCTCGCATGTGTCATCTCGGTTTGATAACCCACTCAACCCCTTCATTTCCCTCTATATGCTCCATGATCAGTGCAGTTCCTAAACGAGTTGTCTGCCTCAGTTTCCTTACTTCTTGACGCAAGGGCCAGAAGAGCATGTAAACTCTCGCTCAACCTTGCCATTTATCCTTGGTTAAAACAGGACAAAGCCTTCAACTCCTCATAGTTCTCTTCTTGCTGCGTGGCCTCAAGATGCCTTTCCATGCATTAACCCCTCTTGATATCCCTTCCATGAATGCGCCAGGATCTCCCCAGAAAACAGCTGCATTTTGGGGCTTGCACAGCAGCTCACGGTAAGACCAGGAAACAGGTTCTGATGCACACTTCTTCTTCTGTTTTGTTTTTCTTTACTTTTTGATACCTGAAACACCACAGAGTTACTCACCCCAATCTCTGGTTCCTCTCATGCGTGAACTTCCATGCAGTGCCATAGGCCTGCTCAAAAACGAAAGGAATTCTTGGGCACAAAAGCTGCCCATGCTTCGTTGAAGTACAACCTGAAGCAATCAAGGCCTGAGAGTCTCGTAGTATGTCCAAGATCCACAAGGGGAAAAACAGCTAAGCTATTAATGAGGTGAGAAGCTCCTAAATCTGTCACATAAACCAGAATACTCTCTGTCAGTTTCTCTTTTGTAAAACCGTAATATGAACCAATAGCTCACACTTGGTTTTATGAGTGATGCATTTGTCATCTGAGAGTCTAAAACCACAAGCATTAAAGATCTAAAAGCCTCAGATAAAGAATTGTTAAAAATCAGAAGCTTCTGTATAAATTAGCTAAGGAAAACTGGCGTTGAGCTGTTAAAAAAAAACAGATCAATGAATGAAAAGAAAAACAGAAGAGGTGCTAGGGAAACCAGCGACATATTAAAACAGGAGTAGTTTTCAGATAGTACAACTTCTTGCTTCAGTATAACTAAGTTCAGTGGGATTAACAGAGTTATTCTGGGTCTGTGTTAAGTTTACAAATTCTGCAACATTGTTCTCTGTCTGTTAATTATCTAGAGAGGGTAAAAGCGCAGGGTGAATTATTAATGAACCTCAGGCAAGAATAAAACCCTTTACTAGCTTGGTGAATACGTGAGTAATGTGAAGAAAGGAAATAAAAGAGAAACGGTTAGAACATGTGCAGTTATTCTTTTCAGTGTATGCCAGTTTCTGCCGATCTTTTTTGTTTTGGTATGGGGATACAGTAGTGGGCTAACAGAGTGGTCTAGGTTGCCTAGTTGAGATTGAATTATAGCTAGAATGACTAACTAGTAACTAAATGGGTTGAGGGAATGAGAGTCAATTCGAGAACCGACAGAAAAAAAAAAGTTATCAGGTTACAAGTTCCAGTTTCAGTTTTCTTTTCAGTTCTTGAAATTGATATGCTTCTGTATATTAGCAGCTTGAAGTAATCTAGTTGTTGTATTAGCTTAGTGAGCAAGCTAGAAGCTTACTAAAACGTGGGGCTAGGTGTAAACAACTGGGAGCTAGCGAAAAGAAAAGGGAAAGAACAAAAAAAAAATGAAAAAAAAAACACAATAACAGCAAGATGAACATCAGTCACCAGTTCTATTTCTTTTCTATTTCAGTTTTAATTTTTCTTGGGTTTAGGAGGAGTATATTCCAGTAGTGTTATCAGGGCTGTTCTGGTTTGGTTTTGTGATCTAACTCCCTACTAATACTCCTACCTCAGTAGCTAAACACCTGGGGGAAACTGAAATCAATTTAAAAAGCAAGAAGAAGATAGCAGACAAGGATATATCAGTTCTGAAGTTTATCAGGTTCTTGTTTTCAGGTTTCTGCGGTTGTTTTTTTTCAGTACCTGGAAATTGTTGTTTCAGTATAGGTGATTTCTGTAACTTTAGTTGGGCTGTTGTGGGTTTACAATCTTGGGTAAACATTAACTAAGGTGATAAAATAGTTGGGGAGAGTTAGAAGGCAGGTTCGTGAACTAACAGAGAGAAATCAATAGAAGAAGCTATCAGGTGCTTATGCTTCAGTTTCTGTTTTTCCTGAAATTAGTGTGCTGCGTATAACCTTGCACCGAGGGACTAAATGGAGTTTTACTTAACTACAAATGATTCTAACATACCGTGGTAAGTTTATAAGTGCCTAGGGGAGGATTAAAAATCAGAGTAACTGAATCCAAGCAAGGATCAAAACAGAAACGCACCGATGTTGTCAGTTTTTGTTTTCTAAACTTCTTGCCTCTATATAACCGAGATACCAGTGACATAAGAATGTTGTATGATCCCACTGTGAGGAGAAAACACTCAACGTTGAATGATCCCACTGTGAGGATCATCATTATTCAAATTCTTTTGTAAGCTCTACTTGTTTTACATGCTTTGAGGTGCTTGATGTTATCTCTATGCCCAACATGTTGTGAGTTGCTATGTTAATGTTGTATACTGTGTGTTACTGCTTTATTATAGCATGTAAATTGACTTAATAATATTCGACCAAGTAGTCGTGTGGCCCGGCAACATACGGGCTACACAGGTTCATACTCAGCGTTTGCTGAGTCCTTTACACCCATTTTTTTTCAGGAGGTATTGTGTCGGACGATAACGGAGCGTAGGCGGGAGGGAGGGCTACCAGGGGGTAGGGATGGGTAGTCCATCAGGGAACTTTTGATCTGTGTAGTATGTTTAGTGTATGGGTTGTTACTAAACCCGAGATGTAATTCTCAGGCTATGATTTGGTATTTTTATTGTAGACACTCGGTATTTGGAAATTGTATTTTTAGTTGTATATAAGTTTTGTTTGAGGGCGGTTTCCAGTCATTCAGACTGTAACTTGATGTTGGTAGTATGGTTGTGTCAACCCGTGGGTGGTTGGCGTTTGTGACACCCGGATGGAGTTATACTGCTGTGTAGTTAACTGTGATGTTATTTAGGCGCGACGTTGTATTGCTGGATGTTTATTCGGGGGTGTTACAGTAAGACCATTGGTTAGTGGGGTGAGATCGAGCTTGGGGACGAAGCTTTATTTAAAGGGGGGAATGATGAAATACCCCTAAATTTTAAATACATTTTATTTCTAGTTTACAAATATATTATATAGTTTGCGACCATATATACAGTATTTAATAAAGACAATGCGTTTAATAAAATAATCTGTTTTAAAACTATGGTAGTGGTGATTTTTATCTTCGTATTGATGATCCTTGTATTTCTCTAGCTAGCTTGGTATATTTATTAATTAAAAATGGAGTAGTATAATAATAATAATGATATGATTCAAAGGGTATTGTTGATTTAAAATACATACATTATATAGTTTATGAGTATATTAGTTCATGAGCATAATATATAGTTTATGGTATTATACTATAATTACGAGCATCATAGTATATAGTATTTAATAAAGATAATTTGTGTTAATAAAATAACATGTTTTAAAATAGGTCGATCGTAATTTTTATGTCATAATAATGATCCTCATGTTTTATTAACATGGTACTTTTGTATTAAAAATGAAGTTATAATAAATATTATATGTTTTAAAGGCTATGATTGATTTTTAATTTCACTTTTGTTACTTACTTTAATACTGTAATTGTTGTTACTTAATTAAGAGGCCAATTTATCTTTTCATATTTCCTAACTCTATTTACTAAGTCGGTTTTATCTTCCATATTTTCGACTTTAGTTAATAATTAGTTTTGTCCTTGCGTATTCCTGACTCTATATATTACGTCGGTTGCGTCTATCCATTTTCCTTGATTTGTTTAATAGATAAGTTTATCTTTACGTTTAATACCCCGGATCTAAAAATGGTGATTAAATTACTCTAATATGATTATTAAAGGCCTAATGGTGCCTAAAGAGTATTGGTAAAGAAAAAAAAACCAAAAGTAAAGAGAAAACGCTTGAAAAGCGAAAAACGCTAAAATGTGCATTAAATGAAAATAGGAGATATATGATCTCGTAAGGGTCCGAGATGGATTCCTAAGGCTTTGTTAGGCCTAATTAGTGTACGGAATGATTCCCGAAGAAGAAAACGGATCCAAATAAGGGATTAAAACACTAACAGAGTTTTAAAGCACGTTTTTCGAGAAAACCCGAAAACGTGACTTTAAGTGGTCAACGGACCCGTAAAAATTATAGTTGATTGAATAACTATAATTAAGTATTAATGGAATCTTAATAACCATTAAAATTAATTAAACGAGAAAATTCCGGAAATCGGACCCGGTAAGTGAATAGTGACAAAACGGGAGACGAAACGCGTTTAATTCAAAAAGACAAAAAACGACCCAGGCTACTAATGCATATGGCCGGTTTTAATAGTGTGTACACACACATTAATAAGCTTGCTAGTAATTGGTAACAAGATGACAAGATAAATAAATAAAGCCAAAAAGGGGGAAATAGTAAAAAGTGACTACTTACTCTCTCACCTTCCTCTCTTTCCCTCATTTCACGTTTTCTTCCCAGCCTCTGCATATCTTCTTCTTCCTCTGTATATTACCGATTCGAGAAGGAGACTCACAAGCCTCATCATCTTCCTCCTCTCACTTGCTCATTTCTTCACCGAATCGCACAAAAATGCCACCGTTAGATTCATATCGGCGAGGGCTACGTTTTCCACCCCTCAAAATCTTGATTCCTCCACCTTCACTTCCAAGGGGTTTTGCCTTTGAAGCTTGAGGAGCTTATTTTGACTCTCCTTCACCACCTTGATGCCTTAAGGTAATAATAAGCAAGAGTTTCACTCATTTCTAACTAGTTCTTCCAATTTTGGGAAAAAATTCCTCCACGTTGATTTTTCCCCATTTCAGCCGGTTCTTCCATGCTTTGTGGAATGTTGGGAATTCCATCCTTTGATTTCCAAGCTCTCCTTTGGATACCCTAAGGTAATATCTATGCTAGAGCCTAAAAACTAGTGCTTGAAATACTAGTTTTGTATGGAGGGTTGTATTAATTAAGCTTGAAATGTGTGTATGGGGATATAGTTGTAGATGGAAATCTAGACCCCCTTTGTGTTGTGTGAAAACAAGAAGAGAAAGATGGAGCAAAAAAAAGGAGGAAGAAGAGAAAGGGAACCGAAAATGAACAAGGTAAAGCTCACCTTGTGTGGATTTTATTGACTTGTAAAACAGATTTGAGAGTTGAATTAATGCTCTTGGATTGGTATAGTCTTGGTACTACAATACTGAGTGGAATGAGAATTTATATGTGGTTTTAGTGGGGGGAAAATAAGCTTGAGTCTAAACTAGTACATATGTGTGAACAAGTGGGAATTTAATGTAGTTGTTGGTGCTTGATTATACAGGGGTGAAGAGTATGTTTATGAGTTGATTTAAGTGTGGTGAACATGCTAAAGAAGTAGCCAAGTGCTGTCAAAATTGTTAAGGAGATTTGGACTTGAGTGTTTTTATTAAAGGAAGAAGCTAGTTGTGTAAGGAGATTCAAGTGAGTGGTTAATGATTTGGAAAGCAAAAAGGAGAGGTGTGTACGAGGAGTAGAAATAATGTCAATTGAAGTGCTGGAAATGGCATTATTTGAATGGTAAAAAGAGGGAGCTAAATGTGTCACAAGAAGTGATGAGAACTAGAAAAACTAGTTATAATAGTATAAGTGAATTTGAGTGAAATAATCAAAAGTTAGTGAGAGGACTTGGTGTTTGGATTAAGGTGATTTAGAAGGGTGATTAAGTGCTCAAACATGTAGATCATAAGTGTGAAAGATTGGAAAAATCAATGGTGAAAGAATAGAGTTGTAACAGATTTAGAAACTCCCCAAATCTGTAAAATCTGTAGCAGGGTCCGGGACCTAGTCCATGGACAAAGTCCCGGACCACCCCCTTTATTCATACAGAGAGTTGCCTACCATGTTTGGTCCAGGACTTGAGTCTGGTACAAGGTCCCAGACCACCTGCTAAAATCACCCGAGAGTTACGTACTCAATTGGTCCGGGACTTAAGATTGGGACAAGGTCCCGGACCACCATCAAAAATCAGCCGAGAGTTAGGAAAACAATTGGTCCAGGACCTTAGGTAAGGACTAAGTCCCGGACCACCCCAGAAACCTACAGAGAGCATTTTTAAGGCTTTAAATGGTGGGGGTTTAAGTGTTAATTATGTTATAAGATGTTAAGGCCTTGTTTGGTGACATGTAAAGGCCCTAGGAAGTGTAAGAAAGTGTTAGAAGTGATTGAGAAGTGAGAACTCAAATTAACAAGAGTAAAACCGAGATAAAGGGGATAACGGGGAAAGTACGGGAGTACATTTAATTATGTTCCGTATGAGCTTAATATTAATAATAGTGTTTGAAACATTATCAGAGAATCGTACGAGACCGAGCATGGTGAGATGACACGGTAAAAGTAAAAACCCGGTGGAAGGTATGATTTTCTCATATACTCCGCGTGCTAACCGAGTTACGTTGATTTGTGTGTTTGTGTGCGGCTTAATCAAGATTAAAGCATGAAATTAATCCATTGTTTGATATGTATGCCTTGTTGTATGTTGAATGAGCTAACATACTTGTATGCCGGTGTGGTCTAACGTAGTGTATGGACCGACTCGTAGTCAGTAACGTTGGCTAGAGACCCGAAGATCGGGTCGATGCTTAAGATAACGAAAACGTGCAAACACACAACTATCCGTTAAGTATAACGATAACGAAAACATGTGAACTCCCTAGAATGTGAGGAGAAGTACGGGTTGAGTAAATACCCGATAACGGTTAGGAAACCATATTGAAACAATCCACGAAACAAATGAGAGTGGGAGGATAGTGAACCTCTTCAAGAGGATTAAAGATAGTTCGAAGATGTGAAACTAGTAAAAGAAGGTAAAAGAGACCTAAGGGATTTGTAGCTCCCTTGAGACATGGTCGACCTCCTATATGAGGATTTTACCCGTATAAGAAAATAACCGAATGTATGAGTAAATGAAACTTATGGGGTAACTCTTAAAACCTAAGATTAACCGAACTTGTGTATTGTTCCTATAGTCATTAGAAACATCGAGAGTGATGCTTCTAGACTAAAAACAAATATTATTATAACTCCGAGAGAGGGGGTGTATGGGGAATGAGAGTAATCCGAGAGAAGTCGGACCTATGTAAAAGAGTTAGGAACTAAGAGAGAGTTCCGTGAGCTAGTTGAACCTTCCCACCATGCTAGACCAGAGTAGGGTCGAAACGGGGAAGTAAGACTATGCCCGAGAGCATGAGTTTTGGCCTAAGTATGTATTCAGAGTGACAAGCGTGACGTAGGAGACCTGTAGTGTCTCGAGAATCTACAAGAGCTTGAGTATGAATTAACCCAAGAGTGTGGGTGAGATAATGAGTGTAAATAACCAAGAGTGTGGGTGAGATAATAAGAATAAGTAACCCGAGAGTGTGGGTGAGTATAGTACGAGTAGCCCAAGAGAATGGGTGGTATATGAATAAGTAACACGAGAGAGGCGTGGTGAGGTATTGAATAAGTAAAAAGGGCATAGTGAGGTATAACCCTCAAGGCCTAAGAGTAAACATATACAACTAACAAACCTTGTTATGTTAGTTAGGAATTATGTTCCGTGATTGGATGTAGATTCCTTGAGTATTACACGTACTTATTGTATTGCTATGATGCATGTTGTTGGACTAAAATGAACTCCATGTATATCCGACAAAGTGGTCGGCGTACCCCGGTTAGCGCTCGGGTATGCGAATTTCATAGGCAGCGTTTAAGCTGAGCCCTAGGGGTAAACGTTTTTATTCGCAGGTACAACGAAGACGAAACCGTACGAGAGTAGGACGGGGTCGGTGAAAGCATGGCGTAGTTAGATTGTAATTACTTATGTATTGAACGTGGTGTAAGACCGAATATGTTATCGGCATCCATATAATGTAGACTCGGTATAGTAAGAATGATTTGAGTAGTAAAGTGTTTGTATTTTGTATTCGGTTGTTCAGTCCATCAGACCGTTACTGTATGTGAAATAGGCCTGGTTAGCCATAGGGGTGGCTAACGGCGTTGTATCACCCTCTGTGTATTAGTGTTCCCTGCGAGTTTATTGGTAAATTGTGACAGATTAAGAGGTAATGACGAGATTAGCAGTTGGGGTGTTACAAAAATGGTATCAGAGCGAAGTATCGCTCTGATGACTGGAAATACCGAGCTTAGGGAAACCGAGTTAGTAGAAAATAAGACTTAGGGCTAGGGTTGAGTGGGTGGGTAGCGTGAGGAGAGATGCGCTAGTTAGAAATTTCCTGTATGATCTGGATACCTACAATACCAAACCCGCCCTCCACAAACCCGTATTAAAAAGCTCGGGAAAGAATGCCAGAGAGACGGGAAAGGCCCGATCTGGCAGATATTTAATATTTTAATACTAACCAAAACCTGTCATGCGGTGTAGATCCCGAGTACGGAAAACCCCAGAGACGGACCCGCGGGAACGACAATAACTGCATTTAAAGGCGGAAGATTGAGAAATCCTAATCCAAGGATACAAGAATCTGTGGCAGCTTGGGGCGACATGCTTAGCAGTCGCGAGAACCCAGTGGTCGATGGAGCAGCAAAGAAGGATGCACCAACCGGTGCAACAAGGCGGATTCATGAGAACTGACGGGAACCGGGACACATGTCTACGGACCGCCATGGCTATGTAATACCACTAACGGTAATATACTAACCAACTAAGAACCTAGTTGAGAGTAGGTACGCCCACCCTGCCACACCCGAAGAAGTTGCAATACTTCACTGATATAGCTTAGACAGCTACGAGCATAACTATGGGATATACCCGAATAGGACTACAAAAGTAGTGCCTAAATGAGTTAAACCTCGGTAACCACAGTAAAGACGTGGGAACGAGCAACGAGGTAAAGCATAGAACTAAAGTAATTAAGGAACTCCGAGAGTGGAGAAGCACCTAAATGAATGACAGTCATGTCAAGAGGAATGAGAAGCAGCTCTAAGGAACAGTTATCCAATTAAAGGATCAAGGAAGAGCCGACAAGGCTACAAATACAATGTGAACAATACCGTGACCGGTATGAGTTAACCTAAAAACCGCCTGTACCGCGCACTTGCCACGGCAAGTGCAGTATTTACGGGACTTTTAAGAAAAGTTTTGACAAGCGACCAGTACTTAGCAAGTACCAAGACGACGAGAGAAGCCAGTATGGCAAGACAACCCTAAGAATTTTGAAATGGAAATTTGGAAAGGCCTAACGGCCTGACCATTGTATTAAGAGCATACCTGTCAGCGAGAAGCTAGACTTGGTAAGAAGCAACCGGCATTGAAATGCCGTGGAGATTTTATTTTCAACTCAAATTTTTCTTTTGAAACGTAAGATTTCCCAAAAACCCCAAATTTTTAAACCAAACCAGAAAATCACGGTAAGTTATCATAGGACGATATAAGAGGAGTTGGCAACAGAATACTTCACTTAGGCGTATGACCGACACTACGGTGTACTAAACGAGACATGGGACGACCGCACTCCGAAGGAGTTTGCGGGCCTGACAGACCAGTTATGAGTTAGTCGGGTAAGTGGTAACGTATCAATAAGATACTCCATGTATGTATACTAGTAGAGTACGGAACATGGGAAGTAGCCCACTCCATTCTACGAACGAAAGATCCAATTCAAACCAAGACAGTTGGACACCTCGAATGATCGAAGAACATAAAGAAGTTTACGAAGCTAAGGAGTCTAGAAACCAGTAAGGTAACGGACCTAAGGACATAGCGTGGATAAGTGCGAGAAGCACAGAGTATTTAGTATAGACATTGGATAAGTCTCAGAAATCAAGGAGGAAATACCTAATAACTGGAATGAATACCAGTGAAAGCAATAAGATGAATGCCTTAAATGATCATATCGATGTTTGTTAAACGGGATAGAATTCCCATAGTACATCTCACTAAGAGAATAATGACCTAACTAAGTAGATAAAGGAAAAGTACTAACTGCTAATCTCGTCATTACCTCTTAATCTGTCACAATTTACCAATAAACTCGCAGCGGAACACTAATAGAACAGAGGGTGATACAACGCCGTTAGCCACCCCTATGGCTAACCAGGCCTATTTCACATACAGTAACGGTCTGATGGACTGGAACAACCGAATACACAATACAAACACTTTACTCAAATCATTTCTTACTATACCGAGTCTACATTATATGGATGCCGATAACATATTCGGTCTTACACCTCGTTCAATACATAAGTAATTACAATCTAACTACCCATGCTTTCACCGACCCCGTCCTACTCTCGTATGGTTTCGTCTTCGGTGTACCTGCGAATAAAAACGTTACCCCTAGGGGCTCAACTTAACGCTGCATATGAAATTCGCATACCCCGAGCGCTAACCGGGGTACGCCGACCACTTTGTCGGATATACATGGAGTTCATTGTAGTCAAACAACATGCATCATAGCAATACAATAAGTACGTGTAATACTCAAGGAATCTACATCCAATCACGGAACACAATTCCTAACTAACATAACAAGGTTGTTAGTTGTATATGTTTACTCTTAGGCCTTGAGGGTTATACCTCATTATGCCCTTTTTACTTATTCATACCTCACCCGCTCTCTCGGGTTACTTATTCATATACACACCCATTCTCTTGGGCTACTCGTACTATACTCACCCACACTCTCGGGTTACTTATTCTTTAACTCTCTCTGCGCACTTGCGCACAACTTACTCTGCAGTTCATATTGCACACATACAGTGTTTACCACTCAACCGCTTACTCTTCGTTTTGAATTACTGCTATCGAGGTTCCTCTTTACACTCTACTATAGTTCATATGCTCCTTGGCAATATACACATGCTCAAGTTTCACTACACACACTACGCTCTAGCGGTTTCACAATACATACATAGGTGGTAGCCTTTCTCTGGAGGATTCACGCAATAGCCGCTCCCTAGGCCCCACAATAACAAGTGGTATCCCCCACTCTAAGGTAGGTTTGTTGTTCTCCATAATTCCTTTTATGCCTTTATGCATAAGTTGCAATGTTTAAATCTACGAATGGTAGTTGGTTTACTACTGCTTACAAGCCAGCTTGCCTCGAGCCATGCTCTGTGCGGCTGTTTATACAAGTTTCTTCTTCTCCGTACACCATTCAATGGTTTGGAGGTATTACTGGGCTCTTTGATATGGTGTTGTCTCATCACACTTCCATACATGGAAGTCCCTTAAACATCTTGATATTAAATCATGCCCGCTGGCAATCTAGGGTATCCCGTGTTACGTGGGATCCCTTCGGGTTCTACCCGAGTGTTCGCCTAAACGCTTGTGTTCTCAACATGATATCTGGTTCAACTACTGTTGACTCCGGTACCCTTCAAGGAGTGCTCCTGGGTGCTACTGAGTTATTCCATCACATCTAGCCTAAATTCATGGGTGTGTTCAGTTCTTTACACCGTCATGCAGTTGCATATAGTTTGAACTATCCCGTTAGGGTTGTAGTATCTCCCGTTATTGGGTAGATTATTAGTACTTTTCCTTTATCTACTTAGTTAGGTCATTATTATCTTAGTGAGATGTACTGTGGGAATTCTATCCCGTTTAACAAACATCGATATGATCATTTAAGGCATTCATCTTATTGCTTTCACTGGTATTCATTCCAGTTATTAGGTATTTCCTCCTTGATTTCTGAGACTTATCCAATGTGTATACTAAATACTCTATGCTTCTCGCACTTATCCACGCTATGTCCTTAGGTCCGTTACCTTACTAGTTTCTAGACTCCTTAGCTTCGTAAACTTCTTTGTGTCTTCGATCATTCGAGGTGTCCAACTGTCTTGGTTTGAATTGGATCTTTCGTCCGTAGAATGGAGTGGGCTACTTCCCGTGTTCCGTACTCTACTAGTATACATACATGGAGTATCTTATTGATACGTTACCACTTACCCGACTAACTCATAACTGGTCTGTCAGGCCCGCAAACTCCTTCGGAGTGCGGTCGTCCCATGTCTCGTTTAGTACACCGTAGTGTCGGTCACACGCCTAAGTGAAGTATTCTGTTGCCAACTCCTCTTATCGTCCTATGATAACTTACCGTGATTTTCTGGTTTGGTTTAAAAATTTGGGGGTTTTTGGGAAATCTTACGTTTTGAAAGAATAACGTGTGTTGGGCCAAGTGAATGGCAATCTATAATGTAAATGGCAAGAACACCTGGGCGGAAGCTAAAGTAGTAGCGGATGCCATGAAAATGAGAAAGACCAAGGTACGCAGTAAGCGACCATTGTAAGAGTATATTCAGATAGTGATATGAAGCTGATGAGAAAATGTGGTATAGGAGACATATTCATTCCTATCTCAGGAGAGATTTACTGTCAAGGGTTTACGCTTCTGCACTCTGTAGACTGAGTGTTTTGGTATTGCACTTGGCGGTAATGATCGAGTGGGAGAGCCAGGAATTGAGAAATGTCAACGAAGCCTGTCGAGTGAGAATCTAGAGAGATGACCGTGCGGCCGCTGGCCAAAGATGCACGAAAATGTGGGTTGTAACCCACAGGTCCCAGGACCGATGAATAGTAAATGCAGAGTAGTATGCATGAGAAATTCTTGCACATAAACAAGTAAACAACATAAAAATTAAACGAGGAAGCACTACATACTAAGTAGTAGCTTAACCCTCAACCGATAGTAAATCAGAAAAAGGTAAGTGAATAATCACGAAAGTATACAGTGTTATCAGCAATAGATTTCCAGGGAATTGGAGAGGAAATCTATAACTCATCGAATTCGCATACGGTAAGAGATACCTAGCGACGATTGAGAACCTTTATTCCCAAGTCAAAAGGGATGGAAAGGGAGTGGATAATACATTAAGAACACCAAAAGGGCGAGTAAGCTCTAGTTATCAGGTCACGCAGCAGGAGCTTGTGGACCGTAATTCAAATTTTAGTATACCTGACAATCTGAGTAAATGGCTAATCCTAAATGCCTGAAGCCTTAAAGGCTAGAACCGAACCTGGTTATGAGTTAATTAACCGCATTGAAGTTAAAAAACTTCATGATACTCGAATTAATGAACCAATGTTCAGTAATAACATATGGTCTGTTACGCGGCGGTAACCCCTTTTAAGGGGGGGTAGGGCGAGAAACCGCTTAGAGTATGTTTTACGTATAGGTGCGTAAACTACTATGTGCATAGCACAAAATAAATTATTTTGATGATTGGAACTCATGTTACATAAACATGTCTAACCATTCATCGTGTAAGTATGAGTATTGTGCATGAGAGATGCGAGTAATGTGTATGTAATAAATATGAAAAGAGGAGTAGAGAATCCCTATAGTATATGTCTAGTGAGATTAGACATGAGACATAATGAGTATGAATCGGTATGAAACCGATGTATAACCTAGTAGGAAGTGAGTTCCCTAGGTGATGTTTATTTGAAAATGATCGATGGAGTGAGTTCCATCCTTTGGAGTTGTATGTTGTGTGTTTCAATTAAGTAATAAATGATGAAATGAGCCTCGAGTAGTGAATGCCTAGGTAAGTAAATGGAGTAAGTTGAGAATGACAAATGACCTAAGTACTAGGAACTAGAGATTAATTGAAACGAATTGTTTCGTGAATATGACTAGAAAGAGTAAAAGATAGAAAATGAAAATGTCTGACTATCTGATTGTTTGAAACTGACGTGGGAGGTGGAACTTGATCTGCTAGCGATCAAGGGAAACCGAACACAAATTGGAGTGGAAGGATAGTTCAACACTGATGCTGATCACATCAAGGTTGGATGATTCTTGAAGCTCCCTATAAGTGGTCACAAGTAATCACGCTAAGAAAAGATGCAACTACCATAAACCGAACTTGGAGTTGTGTGATGTTTTAAAAATAATTTTCAAACAGAATTTGGAGAAAGGATTTTCTTCAAGTATGAAGATGGAAATGAAAACTAGTTTTTAAACCGCTATAACCCGCCAATGGCTGCGGCCTTAAGTCTTGATGACCGGTAGAACGGTGGGCGTGTATTAGTTTGTGAACCATTGCACCGTATGTGCGGCGGTCCTAAGTGACCGGTTGGGGGGGTGACAGTGTGTGATTTTTCCAAAGGCAGCGGGACGGGGAGAGTACCCTGAGACGATCCTGTGTTGAGTGAGTCAACCAGAGTGCCTGAGGATATGTATATGTGTAACGTTTTGATCAGAACCGAAGGGACCGTGGGCCAGAGAGAGTAAGTGCCCATTTGTCATGAAACGGCCGTGGACCAGAGAGCGTAAGAGTCTAATGTGACCGGTACCTAAGGGATCAGTAGTGTATTACTCAATATGGATTCGAGGAATGTAGTGCCTTCTTGTCTTCGGACCGATTCCATGGAGAGAGTAAAAGAGTATTTTTGATTGCTATACATGCTGTGATTTGGGTGTGGTATGTGTAGTATGAAATGTGACTGACTTGTGGAGTCTGTAAGGTTATACATGTATTATAACCTTGGCATAGTACGCCCCTGAGAGTAACCATCTAGATTCACCAACTTTGAGGACAAAGTTCCTAAGGGGGGTAAATTTTAATACCCCGGATCTAAAATGGTGATTAAATTACTCTAATATGATTATTAAGGCCTAATGGTGCCTAAAGAGTATTGGTAAAGAAAATAAAACCAAAAGTAAAGAAAAACGCTTGAAAAGCGAAAAACGCTAAAATGCGCATTAAATGAAAATAAGAGATATATGATCTCGTAAGGTCCGATATGGATTCCTAAGGCTTTGTTAGGCCTAATTAGTGTACGGAATGATTCCCGAAGAAAACGGATCCAAATAAGGGATTAAAACACTAATGGAGTTTTAAAGCACGTTTTTCGAGAAAACCCGAAAACGTGACTTTAAGTGGTCAACGGACCCGTAAAATTATAGTTGATTGAATAACTATAATTAAGTATTAATGGAAGCTTAATAACCATTAATTAATTAAACGAGAAAATTCCGGAAAACGGACCCGGTAAGTGAATAATGACAAAACCAGGAGACGAAACGCGTTTGAAAAAGAAGAAAACGACCCGGGCTACTAATGCATATGGCCAGTTTTAATTAGTGTGTACACACACATTAATAAGCTTGCTAGTAATTGGTAACAAGATGACAAGATAAATAAATAAAGCAAAAAGGGGAAATAGTAAAAAGTGACTACTTACTCTCTCACCTTCCTCTCTTTCCCTCATTTCACGTTTTTCTTCCCAGCCTCTACATATCTTCTTCTTCCTCTGCATATTACCGATTCAAGAAGGAGACTCACAAGCTCATCATCTTCCTCTCTCACTTGCTCATTTCTTCACCACCGAATCGCACAAAAATGCCACCGTTAGATTCGTATCGGCGAGGGCTACGTTTTCCACCCTTCAAAATCTTGATTCCTCCACCTTCACTTCCATGGGTGTTTTGCCTTTTGAGGCTTGAGGAGCTTATTTTGACTCTCCTTCACCACCTTGATGCCTTAAGGTAATAATAAGCAAGAGTTTCACTCATTTCTAACTAGTTCTTCCAATTTTGGGAAAAATTCCTCCACGTTGATTTTTCCCCATTTCAGCCGGTTCTTCCATGCTTTGTGGAATGTTGGGAATTCCATCCTTTGATTGCCAAGCTCTCCTTTTGGATTCCCTAAGGTAATATCTAAGCTAGAGCCTAAAACTAGTGCATGAAATACTAGTTTTGTATGGAGGGTTTGTATTAATTAAGCTTGAAATGTGTGTATGGGGATATAGTTGTAGATGGCAATCTAGACCCCCTTGTGTGTTGTGAAAACAAGAAGAGAAAGATGGAGCAAAAAGGAAGAGGAAGAAGAAAGGGAACCGAAAATGAACAAGGTAAAGCTCACCTTGTGTGGATTTTTTTGACTTGTAAAAGATTTTAGAGTTGAATTAATGCTCTTGGATTGGTGTAGTCTTGGTACTACAATACTGAGTGGAATGAGTTTTATATGTGGTTTTAGTGGGGAAATAAGCTTGAGTCTAAACTAGTACATATGTGTGAACAAGTGGGAATTTAATGTAGTTGTTGGTGCTTGATTAAACAGGGGTGAAGAGTATGTTTATGAGTTGATTTAAGTGTGGTGAACATGCTAAAATAGTAGCCAAGTGCTGTCAAAATTTGTTAAGGAGATTTGGACTTGAGTGTTTTTTATTAAAGGAAGAAGCTAGTTGTGTTAAGGAGATTCAAGTGAGTGGTTAATGATTTGGAAAGCAAACTAAGGAGAGGTGTGTACGAGGAGTAGAAATAATGTCAATTGAAGTGCTGGAAATGGCATTATTTGAATGGTAAAAGAGGGAGCTAAATCTGTCACAAGAAGTTATGAGAACTAGAAAACTAGTTATAATAGTATAAGTGAATTTGAGTGAAATAATCAAAGTTAGTGAGAGGACTTGGTGTTTGGATTAAGGTGATTTAGAAGGTGATTAACTGCTCAAACAAGTAGATCGTAAGTGTGAAAGATTGGAAAATCAATGGTGAAAGAATAGAGTTGTAACAGATTTAGAAACTCCAAATCTGTAAAATCTGTAGCAGGGTCCGGGACCTAGTCCATGGACAAAGTCCCGGACCACCCCCTTTATTCATGCAGAGAGTTTCCTACCATGTTTGGTCCAGGACTTGAGTCTGGTACAAGGTCCCGGACCACCTGCTAAAATCACCCGAGAGTTACGTACTCAATTGGTCCGGGACTTAAGATTGGACAAGGTCCCGGACCACCATCAAAAATCAGCCGAGAGTTAGGAAAACAATTGGTCCGGGACCTTAGGTAAGGACCAAGTCCCGGACCACCCCCAGAAACCTACAGAGAGCATTTTTAAGGCTTTAAATGGTGGGGGTTTAAGTGTTAATTTGTTATAAGATGTTAAGGCCTTGTTTGGTGACATGTAAAGGCCCTAGGAAGTGTAAGAAAGTGTTAGAAGTGATTGAGAAGTGAGAACTCAAATTAACAAAAGAGTAAAACCAAGATAACGGGATAACGGGGAAAGTACGGGAGTAGCATTTAATTATTTCCGTATGAGCTTAATATTAATAATAGTGTTTGAAACATTATCAGAGAATCGTACGAGACCCGAGCATGGTGAGATGACACGGTAAAAGTAAAAACCCGGTGGAAGGTATGATTTTCTCATACTCCGCGTGCTAACCGAGTTACGTTGATTTGTGTGTTTGTGTGCCGGCTTAATCAAGATTAAAGCATGAAATTAATCCATTGTTTGATTATGTATGCCTTGTTGTATGTTGAATGAGCTAACATACTTGTATGCCGGTGTGGTCTAACGTAGTGTATGAACCGACTCGTAGTCAGTAACGTTAGGCTAGAGACCCGAAGATCGGGTCGATGCTTAAGATAACGAAAACGTGCAAACACACAAACTATCCGTTAAAGTATAACGATAACGAAAACATGTGAACTCCCTAGAATGTGAGGAGAAGTACGGGTTGAGTAAATACCCGATAACGGTTAGGAAACCATATTGAAACAATCCACAAACAAATGAGAGTGAGAAGATAGTGACCTCCTTCAAGAGGATTAAAGATAGTTCGAAGATGTGAACTAGTAAAGAAGGTAAAAGAGACCTAAGGGATTTGTAGCTCCCTTGAGACATGGTCGACCTCCTATATGAGGATTTTACCCGGTATAAGAAAATAACCGAATGTATGAGTAAATGAAACTTATGGGTAACTCTTAAAACCTAAGATTAACCGAACTTGTGTATTGTTCCCATAGTCATTAGAAACATCGAGAGTGATGCTTCTAGACTAAAACACATAATATTATTATAACTCCGAGAGAGGGGTGTATGGGGAATGCGAGTAATCCGAGAGTAGTCGGACCTATGTAAAAGAGTTAGGAACTAAGAGAGAGTTTCGTGAGCTAGTTGAACCTTCCCACCATGCTAGACCAGAGTAGGGTCAAAACCGGGGAAGTAAGACTATGCCCGAGAGCCATGAGTTTTGGCCTAAGTATGTATTCAGAGTGACAAGCGTAACGTAGGAGACCTGTAGTGTCTCGAGAATCTACAAGAGCTTGAGTATGAATAACCCAAGAGTGTGGGTGAGATAATGAGTATAAATAACCTAAGAGTGTGGGTGAGATAATAAGAATAAGTAACCCGAGAGTGTGGGTGAGTATAGTACGAGTAGCCCAAGAGAATGGGTGTGTATATGAATAAATAACCCGAGAGAGCGGGTGAGGTATTGAATAAGTAAAAAGGGCATAGTGAGGTATACCCTCAAGGCCTAAGAGTAAACATATACAACTAACAACCTTGTTATGTTAGTTAGGAATTGTGTTCCGTGATTGGATGTAGATTCCTTGAGTATTACACGTACTTATTGTATTGCTATGATGCATGTTGTTTGACTAAAATGAACTCAATGTATATCCGACAAAGTGGTCGGCGTACCCCGGTTAGCGCTCGGGGTATGCAAATTTCATATGCAGCGTTAAGCTGAGCCCCTAGGGGCAACGTTATTATTCAGGTACACCGAAGATGAAACCGTATGAGAGTAGGACGGGGTCGGTGAAAGCATGGGTAGTTAGATTGTAATTACTTATGTATTGAACGAGGTGTAAGACCGAATATGTTATCGGCATCCATATAATGTAGACTCGGTATAGTAAGAAATGATTTGAGTAAAGTGTTTGTATTGTGTATTCGGTTGTTCTAGTCCATCAGACCGTTACTGTATGTGAAATAGGCCTGGTTAGCCATAGGGGTGGCTAACGGCGTTGTATCACCCTCTATTGTATTAGTGTTCCGCTGTGAGTTTATTGGTAAATTGTGACAGATTAAGAGGTAATGACGAGATTAGCAGTTGGGGTGTTACATTACGTATTACCTAACCTTTAGTTTTCAATTATTCAATTAAACGGTTTAAGTATCTTTATTAATAAATAAGTTTATATTTCTTCTGGTTCGCATTCCCTCACTTTTTTAGACTTCCTGGTCAGCTATATAAGGGTTGTGATCCTACTCATTTTCATCAGCCAATCTAGTCGCTATCTTTCCCATCTCCCTCTTGTCATCTCTCTTTTGCATTCTTCTATGAGCCAGACAGCAAGATATTGCTTCTTCATTTCCTCTTTATTTACTCTTCGCTCCACATATATATATATATATATACATACATACATACATACATACATACATATGTCACTCATTCCTGCCTTACCAGCGCATATGTAGGCACAAACAAAAGAAAAAACGAATGCCCTTGTTACTTTCTCTACACATGCATAACAAAAATAAAAAAAATTAGAAGAAGATCCAGCCTGTCAACTCACACCAAAGGGTAAAGTAGAGATGAAGAGATAAGTCAGTTTTCTTCTTACGTAATCCGCGGCGCATAGGTAGCAGAGCTCCGAATTTGTGAAAGACAACATTAATAGATTTCGTGCTTGGTTGTGTGAATCGTTGCTAAATATCAGGTAAGTTACTACATTCACTAATTTTGTATAACTGCATAAAATAAAAATCTTTTTGTAGTGGTTGTGATTCTTGTCTGTGAGTGACTATTATTTTGGAAATGAAATGTTTATGATAATGATTACTGGAAATATTAAAGTGCACGGTTTATTTTATGGTAAATAATTGAGTATTATTTTTAGGGAGAGATGAATGTGAAATGTTAATGATATGATTATGTGGAATTGTAATTATTTAGTCATGATTATTGTTGCATGATTGAGTTTTGGTGGTATATGTGGATTAAAATGAGATTATAAGGTGAATAATAACAATGAATAAAGGAATTATAAGGAAGAGTATACCATGGTACATGTGGGCCGTATTAGGACACATGGATGAGATGATAAATGCGGGCCGCATTAGGACGCATAAGTTTGAGATACTGTGGGCCGCACTAGGACACAGTTAGCCCAAGATCTACTCCTTAGTCCTTTGAACATTGGTGGGGTGTGCACGCTTAAGGATTTAGTGGCTTGGTTGGATTGCCGCTGCGTGTTGGGTCCGGCTACAGCTGCGTTTTGTACCCAAGAGAAAGTAAAGTGTTTTGTCCTGGCTGCGCGTTGGGACAAAGAAGATAATTAAAATAATCTGACTAATATATTTTTGGGTTACTAAGAAATCCAATGTGAAGTATTTTACAGTTATGATAATTTTGTTGTGTGTTAATATTGTTGAAATGTGTTGTATGTTTGTGTGGTTATATTGTTAAAAATGATTTCTAAAGAGAAAATGATTTTTACGGTGGGGTGAAGTGGTGTAGCTGGCCCTCAGTTTTTTCCTGACACTTTATCGTGGCCCTTCTGTTTCTAGGTTTTTTTGGTATTTCCTTGGGGTAGCTTACTCAGTTTTTCTGACTTTATCGTGGCCCTTTCTATGTTTGTTTGGATTTCTGTCACAGGTACAGATGAAGTCCTTGGGGTTTGGGAAGGCGACTCCACATAGTCTGATTATGTATAGTTGGATTTTATTTTTGGCTTGATAATTCTACATTTGTAAGAAATTATTTTAATAGGCATTGTATTTACTTTATTAATAATAATAGGTCGTTAGTGAGTTAATTATTTAGGCCTTAGCACTCATTTAGTTGCGAGTGTGGCAATAACGCCCCGGGTTTAGGTTTCGATTCCACTGCTTACTAATATTAAAAACTTGAACTGCAAAAAAAATTGACCAATTAAAAGGTTAGAAAATCCGGGGTGTTACAAAGTGGTATCAGAGCAAAACTGACTAGATAATAGGTTAAGAAAGATTAAAAAAGGAAAATTTGGTATTAGAATTAAAAATTGGACAAGCCGTCTTCTGGGGGCAAATATATTCTTTTGTGATGCCTTCTTTGTGGATAATGCATTTGTTGTGATATTATGTGTGCTAAGGATTGAACCTTTTTATGCTTGAGATGTTGAAGTATTGATTGAGATATATGTGGCCACAAAGGCATGCGTGATGATTATGAATATGAGTAAAAGTTAATGAGATTGATTAATATGTTGGGAGCCTACAGTACTCAAGTGATTTTGTTATTAAAGTCCTTATATTGGAAGATTTACTGAATGTATGATTGATGTTTGGAACTTTATAGCGAATTATATCTAATTGAGAATCATTGAAATTTTATCTAAATAAATCACAGTCCTATGGTTCCAAACTTCAGTGAGATTTCTTGCAGCTCAAAATCTTATCTAATTGTCCGTCATTCTTTGATTAATGTATGAGTTATTTGCTAAGTTAATTACGAGGACGTAATATTCTTTTAAGGGAGGTAGACTACAATAACCAAATTTATTATGGTTGGTGATATGATATGAACCTTAGTAAAATGTAGCTATAATTGATTAATTTATTAGTAAGTGAAATACCCCCGAGTATGACAAATATTTAAAACTAAATTGTGGAGAATGACCCCATTAATTCTGAAGAGGTTATGATAGCAATAATAATGACAAATAGGCCAAGAAAGAGCATCTAATGAGATTGGTAACTTAGTAAATATAACCTCGACGAAGATGGTCGATGTTAAAATCAAGGCGACCTTGGATAAGTAAGGCTAATGGACTTTCAATCAAAGGCAAACTTCACCGAGGGAAATGTAAATAAATAATCACGGGGAATTCTAAACGTGATTTAGCGAACTGATCAGACAAGGATATACACACACATCAGAGAAGACTTGATATCAGTAAAACCCAAGGAGTAAATGAAATTCAATTAAAGGAGGTCACGACTAGTAAGTCAAACACACCCGACCTGAATACTTACCACTAGTTTGGTGGATACACACAGAAATAATAATGAAGAGGTAATAGAAGGGTTACATGACCCAGAAAAGATTAAGAGAGGAATCCGAACAACGAATTAAATTTAACATGACTTTAATGACAAAAATGTATAGATATATATACATATAGAATTGGACTTTATAGACTGTCCAATCAAAGAACTAAAATTGGTAATATGAAGTCGAATCGAAGAGGACCTAAACGGTCAAACAAGATAAAACCAGCCGAATGAACTAGGCAATCCAACGAGGAATAGTCCCAACTCAATCGAATACTTATGAATAATCGGGTATTGGAAGTTGGAAATTGTCACAAAATCAATTGATGGGCTAAGATAATTTATAAGCATCGAAGAAATAGTAATAATGTGAAAACATGGAAGTATACAATCGTATATCCCATTGGCGAACACAAAAATTTATGAGACTACAAGTATACGTGAAGGAACATGTATATGTACATACGGTACGAGAATTTTATATATACAGTTTATAAGAAGAACTTGGAAGATCAGGAGGATATAAATATATGTAATAGGGTATCATAAACCTATGGGAACAATCATATGTGGATAAATGTAAATCAAGAGGATTATAACACATGGATATATATATATACATGGATGAACAAATATATATGTACACACCTAGAGGTCTGTACAGTTAGAGGATTTGAACGATTAATCTAAAGGCTTTAGATGGTGACACTAGTCAATGAATTGATTGCTAGAGGACTAGAAACGAATGGGATAAGAATTCAAATGTGAATAATTGTTTGATCGTGTAAATCGGACGTGCAAAGTTGAACTCGACCCTGGCCAGGTCAAGTGACACTGAGCACAAATTGGGGTGCAGAGGTAGCCCAACACTTACGCTGATCACGTCAGTGTTGGATGATTCTCGAAAACCCCTACAAGTGGACACATAACTACAAATAGGTGTCAAATTGTATGAATTTGGTTGGTAAAGTGCGAAGAAAGCGTTGTTGCTACTAGATAATAAAATCACATAAAATACATGGATACATGGTTCAAAATCTAGCAAGTAAACACATACAAAAATGTAAAGACTTGAAATTGTAGGAAGAATGGTGTGATGCTACTAATAACCAAATAGATAATACATGAAAACATGTACTAGAGAAACCAAATGCAAGACACTGGACCTTGCGACTAAGCAGAGCTAATCGACGAGCTGCTGCTTGATGCAATCATAAGAACAATGACAATGATAAGGAAACTAAATATCCTATCTCAAACAATTTACAATAATAGGGACTTCTAACATATAAAATTCGGCAACCTTTAGACTTAAACTAAAGGAGGTCAACCAACAGTGTCAAGGCCATAATTGGGCTGGAAAAAAAATAAAGGTTACTTAAAGACGAAGAAAAGCCTAATTTGGCTGTACGCATCAAGGGAGAAAATAGGAAACAATGCTAGGAGAATAAACTAGCTAACTACATATAATTATGATCGGTAACATCAGCCAAACATATTGTCGTAACAACGACATGCTTGTAACATTGAAAAAACACCAGGCACTAAACCATTACTACAAGCATATATAAATATGAACCTAAAGGGCAGATAGGAAGAAAACTCAGACGCTTAAAAGCACACTAAAAGAATGAATATCCGACCACCAAAGAAAATGGATAGACAGATTACAAGCCACCAAAATCATGCATAAATTCAAATGCTCCAAGAGGCCTTTATTCCTAAACGATAAGGATACAATTAAGCCATGCACCACCTTGGAAGACATACTGAGGGAAAACTGGACCTGAAGGAAATCAGAGTCGCACAGCAGAAGCTGGTGGACCGTATCTCACATCTTCCAGTTGAATAACAAGTGACATATCAACCAATACCTTGGACTCAGAGAGGCTAAACCCGAATCCGTTTATAGATTGGTGTGGAGACCGAGGCTAACAATGTTAAAACTTGTGATGAGATTATATCGTGAGTTATATCACATAAAAACTAGAATGCCCATGGGAATTAAACATCTTGGACCAAGGCTCAAGGATGATATAAAAGGGATTACGTGGGCGTAATCCATTTTTAAGGGGGGTAGGCGCGTTGCGTTTTTACTTGTTGTTGCTCGTTTGAGGTGTTGTTCTAGATACGATGTCTGTGAACTGTGTGGATTGGTTTGGATGCATCGTGGTTATGAATGAATGACCTATTCATCTGATTGCTTTGAGTACAGTGTATGAGTATTACTGGTACATCGAAATATTATTGAGAACTTGGTGAAGCCACAGATATGGCGTAGTGCTTATAAGTACAAATGGTGAAATAGAACTGTGGAATTTGGGACTTGATCCTTTCACTATGTGTATTCCTACAACCACATGTTGGTTGGTGGGTCTATGTGTATGAATTGCGCAAAATTATGTATGTATTGTATTGTATGTACACCCTGCTATGAATGAATGTTGTATGTTGGTTTTTTATGGTGTGACATGTTGATTGTTGCATTGGTGTGCTTTAAACACTTGAGAGGTATTTGGTGATGTATGTGTGAACTATCGTGTACGCATGTCCCTTGAGACTTGTGATATATACAAGTATGTGTGATTGGTTTGGATTGGAAAACTAGTGGTAGAATGGAAGGTTAGGAAAATGCTGGAACCTTAGAATGGATAGGATTGAATGGATTAGAACCTTGAGATGCGTTGGGGGGTAATGTACATATTCAATTGAGACAACTTCGGGACGAAGTTCTTTTAAGGGGGGTAGACTGAAATACCCCGAGTAATTACCACTTTAAATTAGTGAAGTTTAAAAGTTGAAACACCCCTGAACAATTAAACACATAAAATCATAAACGCGAGGAGATTATCCGAAAATAACGCGTTATATAATTCGGACATAAAATAATGTATGAACAATTTAATTTAGCATATACGTGTCCGAAAGCGTGACAACGTTACATGTTAATGTAGTCACGTACTTATATATGTACGAATACGAAAATACATGTACGTAATGGTACGATATCATAACGTTGTAAATAATAAATAATAACGTCGCATAAGCACATTTAATTAAAACGCGATAAGTATATACATATACGTATATATATAACTAACAACGTAACGAATAAAGTAGTCATGTATAAAACTACTAATGCGATATACTATATAGTCGCATTTGTATACAAATTAGCATATATACTTGGTACAAATAAAAAAAAAAGAGCGAATACGCTCCTGCCGGGATTCGAACCCGAAACCTCTCGTACCTTCCGAATGTCTTAACCGGCTGAGCTATGCTCATATTCGATAATTACCTACACTCCTAGACACAAAAGTAATAATAACTACTAGACCCCAATATAAAACTATAATAAAAATCAGTCCTATTAAAGTCTAGCATGTCCGAAATCCAAGCTGAAACAACCCTTGATCTAAACCGATTTTGGGGTTAAGAATGATTAATTGTTTTCCCTCCTTCCCATACAGACTACTTTCCCTGAAATTCACAAACCCTTATGACATGTCCCCTGCATGCGAGTCATGTTCTGCCTGGTTCAAAAAAAATTCTCATGCCCACATACATCGGTGTCATCCATTTCCTCCTCGCATGTGGTCATCTCGGTTTGATAACCCACTCAACCCCTTCATTTCCCTCTATATGCTCCATGATCAGTGTAGTTCTTGAACGAGTTGTCTGCCTCAGTTTCCTTACTTCTTGACTCAAGGGCCAGAAGAGCATGTAAACTCTCGCTCAACCTTGCCATTTATCCTTGGTGTAAAACAGGACAAAGCCTTCAACTCCTCATAGTTCTCTTCTTGCTGCGTGGCCTCAAGATGCCTTTCCATGCATTAACCCCTCTTGATATCCCTTCCATGAATGCGCCAGGATCTCCCCAGAAAATAGCTGCATTTTGGGGCTTGCACAGCAGCTCACGGTAAGACCAGGAAACAGGTTCTGATGCACACTTCTTCTTCTATTTTCTTTTTCTTTACTTTTCTGATACCTGAAACACCACAGAGTTACTCACCCCAATCTCTGGTTCCTCTCATGCGTGAACTTCCATGCAGTGCCATAGGCCTGCTCAAAAACGAAAGGAATTCTTGGGCACAAAGGCTGCCCATGCTTCGTTGAAGTACAACCTGAAGCAATCAAGGCCTGAGAGTCCCGTAGTATGTCCAAGATCCACAAGGGAAAAAACAGCTAAGCTATTAATGAGGTGAGAAGCTCCTAAATCTGTCACATAAACCAGAATACTCTCTGTCAGTTTCTCTTTTGTAAAACCGTAATATGAACCAGTAGCTCACACTTGGTTTTATGAGTGATGCATTTGTCATCTGATAGTCTAAAACCACAAGCATTAAAGATCTAAAAGCCTCAGATAAAGAATTGTTAAAAATCAGAAGCTTCTGTATAAATTAGCTAAGGAAAACTAGTGTTGAGCTATTTAAAAAAAACAGATCAATGAATGAAAAGAAAAACAGAAGAGGTGCTAGGGAAACCAGCGACATATTAAAACAGGAGTAGTTTTCAGATAGTACAACTTCTTGCTTCAGTATAACTAAGTTCAGTGGGATTAATAGAGTTATTCTGGGTCTATGTTAAGTTTACAAATTCTGCAACATTGTTCTCTGTCTGTTAATTATCTAGAAAGGGTAAAAGCGCAGGGTGAATTATTAATGAACCTCAGGCAAGAATAAAACCCTTTACTAGCTTGGTGAATACGTGAGTAATGTGAAGAAAGGAAATAAAAGAGAAACGGTTAGAACATGTGCAGTTATTCTTTTCAGTGTATGCCAGTTTCTGCCGATCTTTTTTGTTTGGTATGGGGATACAGTAGTGGGCTAACAGAGTGGTCTAGGTTGCCTAGTTGAGATTGAATTATAGCTAGAATGACTAACTAGTAACTAAATGGGTGAGGGAATGAGAGTCAATTCGAGAACCGACAGAAAAAAAAAGTTATCAGGTTACAAGTTCCAGTTTCAGTTTTCTTTTTCAGTTCTTGAAATTGATATGCTTCTGTATATTAGCAGCTTGAAGTAATCTAGTTGTTGTATTAGCTTAGTGACCAAGCTAGAAGCTTACTAAAACGTGGGGCTAGGTGTAAACAACTGGGAGGCTAGAAAAGGGAAAGAATAAAAAAAAGAAAAAAAAACACAATAACAGCAAGATGAACATCAGTCACCAGTTCTGTTTCTTTTCTATTTCAGTTTCAGTTGTTCTTGGGTTTAGGAGGAGTATATTCCAGTAGTGTTATCAAGGCTGTTCTGGTTTGGTTTTGTGATCTAACTCCCTACTAATAATCCTACCTCAGTAGCTAAACACCTGGGGGAAACTGAAATCAATTTAAAAAGCAAGAAGGAAATAGCAGACAAGGATATATCAGTTCTGAAGTTTATCAGGTTCTTGTTTTCAGGTTTCTGCGGTTGTTTTTTTCAGTACCTGGAAATTGTTGTTTCAGTATAGGTGATTTCTGTAACTTTAGCTAGGCTGTTGTGGGTTTAAAATCTAGGGTAAACATTAACTAAGGTGATAAAACAGTTGGGGAGAGTTGGAAGGCAGGTTCGTGAACTAACAAAGAGAAATCAAAAGAAGAAGCTATCAGGTGCTTATGCTTCAGTTTCAGTTTTTCCTGAATTTAGTGTGCTGCGTATAACCTTGCACAGAGGGACTAAATGGAGTTGTACTTAACTACAAATGACTCTAACATACCGTGGTAAGTTTATAAGTGCCTAGGGGAGGATTAAAAATCAGAGTAACTGAATCCAAGCAAGGATCAAAACAGAAACGCACCGATGTTGTTCAGTTTTTGTTTTCTAAACTTCTTGCCTCTATATAACCGAGATACCAGTGACATAAGAATGTTGTATCAGCTTGCTAATCAACCCAACTTCTAGCTAAGTTAATGAAACAACTTGGGAAGAATTAAACATCGACTGAACTAACTAAAAACAAGAATCAAGTAGTGGAATGTAGAGGGTGGCTTCATAAGTTCGGTAAAGAGTGCGTCAGCATAACTGAGTTGCAGGAGGTTTGAGAATGTTGTTGGTCTAGACATGAACTGAAAACTTTGCTAAACCACCTACCTAAGAGATGTAAACAACTTGGAAAGATTTGGGAAACAGTTTAACACATTAAACTACAAGGGGGGTGTGAGTGTGCACAAGGAAGTGTTTAGTTTTCGATAGGTTGTATTTCCGTATAAATGGTTTTACAGAGGTGACAACAGTGTTTCCATAAGCTGCTTGTTAGTTTAAAATATCTCTAATACACCTAGTGAGGTTATAAACACTTTTGGGAAGATAGAAACCAAAGAGATACATCAGAGAAGGAGTTGGTGTTGAGGGTTGCACCGGTTGTTTGTTTTTGGCTTTCGGGATTCACATTTCTGTAAGGCCCGCTTCCAGAGATGGTATATGAGTGGTGTGGTTCGATCATAAACCAAAACAGACCTAATGCATCTAGATAGATTTATGGGGTATCTTGGAAAGGTTCGACACCATTAGAAATATCAAAGGTGGGATTAGATAATGTTACATGCAAGAACCCCATTTCAGGTTTAAAAACCTTCGAACTTCGGTATAAGTGAGTTCCATAAATATTTGGAAAGTTTTATTGTGTTATTAAAGGGATTAAGAACATGGCTAACTATTTAGCCAAGGAAGGAATACATCTTAGGCGAATTAAAATCCATCCTAGATAAGGTGGTTTCATGTTAGTGCTTAGAATATTCTAAAACGTCACTAGAGGAGAGAGGACTTAGTTAACGTGTAAGTTGACAATAATGTAAATTCCCTAGGAGTAAGATAACACCTAAGGTTAATACTTGGGAAGTTCTAAGGACTAGTATAAGTTGAACATTCAAAAAGCTCACCTAGGGAACAACACCCGATAAAAAGGGATAAACTAGGAAAACGTTACACTGTCGTCGCATAAAATCATGAAACTGACAAGTTGTTTTAATTAACGTTAGGGCCGTAACGAACGCCAACCGGACCCCATGTGTGAGACGACTCTTGCTTCTAAATCAGGTATGGACATGTGTGGTTCGTATGTTGCCCGTGTTACACGGCTTGTTTGTTGTGTGCCTTATGTGAAAATGACCATAAGATTAAAGCATGAAATTGGATTGCTTGCCTATCTTGCTTACATGATTGCTATATCTTTGTTGCATATTATTTTGTGCGCACACAGTAGTTAGTCCCTCTCGTTTATGAAGCTTTGAGATGGAACTTGCAAACGATGAATTTGACCTATTAAATACTAAGAAATAAAATCCTAGAAAATAACAAATCAAACGACCGTCAGGTTGCAAAAATCCTGGTTATTGTAGTAGAGTTTATGGGAACCAGGTATCGAACCGTGGGACTATGTGACAATTAAATCTAATCCTAACAAAGGCAGTAAATCAGGGGGTTTTGTTTTAACAAATTATAAATAATAAAATAAGCAGATAAAATTGACTGATAAAAGATTAATAAAAAGATAAAAACGGGACTCTGGGTTCAGGTTATACTTGTCTGATTAATTATGCTAATCTACGGTTAATTAAGAATAACTTGGCAAATTCTTTTTAGAGTCTTAAGGACTAAATCCTAGAACCTAAAGACCTCGTCTACCAGAACATGCAAGGTCTGATTTGGACTCTAGCAAAACACATGTAAACGGCTAAGTAAAAAGAAATATATTTTGCATCTGAAATACTAGACTTCCTCAATCCGATTCAGTTTTTCCACAGACATAACAATTAATATGACCAATCTATTTATCACGGATCTGATCAAAATAGATTTCGTAAAGCAATTTAATAAACTCATGTAATTTATTAAAGCGCGAAAAAATAACATTAATTGTATCAAATTATAATTAATTTAAACGGTAAAATAAAGTGCACAATTAAAACAAACTAATAATAACCATTCCCCAGAGTATAAATAATCTAGCCGGACATATTAAATAAATAAACAGAAACAAGAGTAAAAGAATCATCTGTAGTTGACTCTTGGAGCTGCTCTGCTATTTAGTACACCGGACTAGAGGTGGATAATATTTGTGGAGATAGTATAATTAAGTGATGGTTTGTGGCGGAATGAAAAGAAAATAAAAATGGAGAAAGTGGAGTGTGTACGTGGGATTAGGAAATGAAATGGGAAAGGAAGATGGTGGTGTGGTCGATGGAATTCGTGGATGGAGGAGCTTATGTGGTGGGCGAGGTGAACGAGCGTGTGTGGTGGGTATGTGGTGGTCTTTGGATTAAAAAAAAGGGAATGATTAATACCGAGGGGAACGTGGTTTATTTATAGGAAAAGAGAAGAAGAAGAAGACAACGGAGCAGGCGGTGCAGTTGGTGAGCAGATCCGTGAAGATTTGCAGTCAGAGATTTAGATTGATGGGCAGCAGCAATTGATTGCAGAGCTAGTCACGCGTGCATAAATTAAGGTGGGCGATCGTGCAATTAATGAGGTAGCAGTTCGAATGCGGCGCCGGCGAAGAAGGAAGAAGAAGACGCGAAGAGAAACTTCCCGCGTCGGATTTAAGCCCGTCCGCCTGCATTACCGCCTAATAATAGGCGGTTCTCTCTTATGTGTCCGCCTGGTCTTTCTGTCTCACGTCCGCGCCCTAAAACAGGGGTAGTGACTTCCGCTGACCGCCTAAAAAACAGGCGGTAATGCCTCTCTTGTCCGCCACTTAATCAGGCGGTTGCACGTGTGGAGTCCGCCCCCTTTGTGGGCGGTTGCGTACAGAATTACAATTTGTTGATGGTCCGGGACTTGGTCCATGGGTGAAGTCCCGGACCACCTTGAATTTTTACCCGAGAGAACATGTCTTGATGGTCCGGGCCTTGGGCAAGTGTTAAGTCCCGGACCATGTGCTGTTTTCACCCGAAGAGTATATTTTGAGTGTTGATCCGGGCTTCAAAGGTATTAACAAGCTCGGACATAACATATTTCGGCTCTAAAATCTTCGTTCTAAGTCCGTTTTACTCGCCGTTTGTTGCGTTGGAAAGCTCATGAGATTATCTATCCATTTATATAGCTTTTCCTACATTTAACACATAAAATATATCAATTCATATCAAAAAATAAATCTAGGAAAATCATATGATAAGTGAGAAATACTACATAAATTGCTATAAAAATAGGAAGAATTAAAGCCCTAAAAGTAGATGTATTTCTCGCTTATCAAACTCCTCACACTTAGCTTTTGCTTGTCCTCAAGCAAATAGAGAATATAATTATCTCTAAGCCATAACAATAAAACAAGATTAAATAAGTGTAGAAGGGAATTTAGACACAGTGACAATTGAAAGAGTAATTCTGCTTTTAGAAGTAGGTTTTATAAACAGTGAAGAAGAACAATTTAATAAAAGCATAGAAAAACTAAACTGCAGAAAACAAGTTAGATTAACCTGGGATTTCCAACCAATTTCATTCACTAACCCGGGATGACAAGGGGTGTGAAGTAATGCCTATTCCGCCAATACCTTTCAACACACCACGTACTCATGTTTATAAATATAAATTGCAATTTATATTTACATTTTTTTTTTGGATGTGCAAATTGTATATACAAAGCACATATTATTTATATAATTTTTTTTATTGCATTATTTTCTGTACCCCAGACTTTCTCTCTATCCTTGTAGCGGTGTTGGGTCTTCTATCCCAGGTCACGAGACCTTAGGTAGATAGATAGGGTTAAAGCACCCCAAGAACTTAATAACCGGATAGACGAGGCCTGTTTTGGTTAGAAAAAATTCATAAACAGCGGAGTACCTTGTCTTTATCCTTTCCTTTCCTTGACTTTCCACATATTTCCATAATCCCAAGCTAAACTAAATTGGTTTTTACAATTAGCAATCTATCATTTTTGAGTAAAATAGAGTATTTTGAAGGAAAATAATTTTATACAAACTCCTAAAAATAAAACCATCTTTCAGTTGTCACTTGACATAATTTCACACTTCTACAATTATTTTATCTCATTTTTATCAAATTTTTTTTTGTAGGCAGTTTTTAGAGTAGCAAAAAGCGAGTGTGGCATTAGTGCAACTGGCATATTTTCAGGGAAAGGTCTAAACTTCCTCACACTTAAGAGGAGCAATGTCCTCATTGTTCATAAAATAATCAAGAAAAGACCTTTCAAAAATGCCAGACTCATGAAGACTTTCATTCAGGACAATCATGGACTGATATAATAATAATCATTAAGCGTGCTAGACTGGACACAAACATGTAAAATAAAGAAACGGAGACTCCCCTGATATCGTAGATTGAGGAAGGTGTCCTTCCTCACACTTAGGTGCGAACACTGGGGGTAGCAGCCTTCCTCACACTTGCGTTCAAGCAAGTATCCAGCCTTGGAGTTCTTCAGATACCATGATAAGGATTTCACCTGCACATACTACCAAAAATAAACGCTAAAAAGCGTTGCGTTAAAAGCAGGGGCACCATTGCCACTTCTAAATAGAAAAAACAAAAATAAACCAGAAAACAAAAACAAAACAAAAATAAAGCATAAGGTTATCCACTGGGTTGCCTCCCAGTAAGCTGCCTGTCTTTATAGTCTTTGGCTAGACTCCCGCTTCGTTATCCCGGATCAAAAATGAAAGTTGACAGTGGTGCCAACGGGAGTATGAAGCGGCTAACAATCAGGAGTAAACCACCTGGATCGAAACAAAACGTTACCTCAACAAGTATAATAGGAAAATTAATGCTCCACAAAACCTGGTTGTTGAGGAGGTGTTGATGGGAACTTGTTTCAAGCAGAAGACCAGGTCTGATTGTTGTTGTTCTTCCTCAAATTGGAGGATGTAAACATCTTCCTCGTTCGGTTGAGGCTCGGCAAGGTTTTGATAATGGCAAAGGGGTGGTGGTTCTTTCTTCTCAAACTCGAGGATGTAAGCATCCTCGTCTTCTGGGTAGTAGAGCATGGAGAAGGAAAGAAGAAACCATCTGCAGTAGGGTGTACTCCATCATGAACAGCTTTGCTCCTTGGTTTTTGCAATATTAGAACTAGCTGAGTTTTTAACTCCGCAATCGTGTCTTCCAAATCAGCAAAGAACTTCAGTTTGTTCATGTAGAAGTCTTCTTCTGCAGGTTGTTCGACAACATTGTTTGTGATCGTATTGTGTTGAACTCTGATTCACTCATGGTAGTCTGGTTGATCCTCTAACCAGAGTTGCTCTTGGAATATGAGACAGTCCTCGAAATCATGAGCTCCCCACACTACGAGCAGTATAAATCCTGTGAATAGCAAGACTCTTGTTCGAGCTCCTCTTCCATTTGCCGCTGGAGTCGATTTTCCAAATTTTCCAAATTCTCTTTGCATTCGCTGTTGGATTTGATTCCTCCTCATTTCTTCATATTTGAGACAAAAAGCAACTTCGTGGGGTCCCCTACAATACGAGCAGAGTTGCAACAAATCGTCTTGGGTTGTCATTTTGCCACCAACCTATCCAGGTCAGATGCCATATCAATTAGTAGTTACAAAAATACAAAATAAATGTAAGAAAATAATAAATTAGAATAGGACTAAATTAAAACTCTTTTTTTATTTTTTTTGTAAAAAAAAAAAAACAAAAAATAATTGACCACCCAAGTTAAGGACTAGACAGAAATCTAGTCCCCGGCAACGGCGCCAATTTGCAAACGATGAATTTGACCTATTAAATACTAGAAATAAAATCCTAGAAAATAACAAATCAAACGACCGTCAGGTTGCAAAAATCCTGGTTATTGTAGTAGAGTTTATGGGAACCAGGTATCGAACCGTGGGACTATGTGACAATTAAATCTAATCCTAACCAAGGCAGTAAATCAGGGGGGGTTTTGTTTTAACAAATTATAAATAATAAAAAAGCAGATAAAATTGACTGATAAAAGATTAATAAAGATAAAAACGGGACTCTGGGTTCAGGTTATACTTGTCTGATTAATTATGCTTTAATCTACCGGTTAATTAAGAATAACTTGGCAAATTCTTTTTAGAGTCTTAAGGACTAAATCCTAGAACCTAAAGACCTCGTCTACCAGAACATGCAAGGTCTGATTTGGACTCTAGCAAAACACATGTAAACGGCTAAGTAAAAAGAATATATTTTGCATCTGAAATACTAGACTTCCTCAATCCGATTCAGTTTTTCCACAGACATAACAATTAATATGACCAATCTATTTATCACGGATCTGATCAAAATAGATTTCGTAAAGCAATTTAATAAACTCATGTAATTATTAAAGCGCGAAAGAATAACATTAATTGTATCAAATTATAATTAATTTAAACCGGTAAAATAAAGTGCACAATTAAAACAAACTAATAATAACCATTCCCCAGAGTATAAATAATCTAGCCGGACATATTAAATAAATAAACAGAAACAAGAGTAAAAGAAATCATCTGTAGTTGACTCTTGGAGCTGCTCTGCTATTTAGTACACGGACTAGAGGTGGATAATATTTGTGGAGATAGTATAATTAAGTGATGGTTTGTGGCGGAATGGAAAAGAAAATAAAATGGAGAAAGTGGAGTGTGTACGTGGGATTAGGAAATGAAATGGGAAAGGAAGATGGTGGTGTGGTCGATGGAATTCGTGGATGGAGGAGCTTATGTGGTGGGCGAGGTGAACGAGCGTGTGTGTGGTGGTATGTGGTGGTCTTTGGATTAAAAAAAAGGGAATGATTAATACCGAGGGGAACGTGGTTTATTTATAGGAAAGAGAAGAAGAAGAAGACAACGGAGCAGGCGGTGCAGTTGGTGAGCAGATCCGCGAAGATTTGCAGTCAGAGATTTAGATTGATGGGCAGCAGCAATTGATTGCAGAGCTAGTCACGCGTGCATAAATTAAGGTGGGCGATCGTGCAATTAATGAGGTAGCAGTTCGAATGCGGCGCCGGCGAAGAAGAGAAGAAGAAGACGCGAAGAGAAACTTCCCCGCGTCGGATTTAAGCCCGTCCGCCTGCATTACCGCCTAATAATAGGCGGTTTCTCTCTTATGTGTCCGCCTGGTCTTTCTGTCTCACGTCCGCGCCTAAAACAGGCGGTAGTGACTTCCGCTGACCGCCTAAAAAACAGGCGGTAATGCCTCTCTTGTCCGCCACTTAATCAGGCGGGTTGCACGTGTGGAGTCCGCCCCCTTGTGGGCGGTGCGTACAGAATTACAATTTGTTGATGGTCCGGGACTTGGTCCATGGGTGAAGTCCCGGACCACCTTGAATTTTTACCCGAGAGAACATTGTCTTGATGGTCAGGGCCTGGGCAAGGTTAAGTCCCGGACATGTGCTGTTTTCACCCGAAGAGTATATTTGAGTGTTGATCCGGGCTTCAAAGGTATTAACAAGCTCGGACATAACATATTTCGGCTCTAAAATCTTCGTTCTAAGTCCGTTACTCGCCGTTTGTTGCGTTGGAAAGCTCATGAGATTACTATCCATTTATATAGCTTTTTCCTACATTTAACATAAAATATATCAATTCATATCAAAAACATAAATCTAGGAAAATATATGATAAGTGAGAAATACTACATAAATTGCTATAAAAATAGGAAGAATTAAAGCCCTAAAAGTAGATGTATTTCTCGCTTATCAGAAACTTGACGAACTACAAAAATGATGAACAAAAGAACTATAACAGAGAAAAATCCTCTCTAAATATAGAGGCCCGCTAATGACACCCACTATGGTGTCGGGTTTTTAAAAAATGATAATGAAAAGTACTATACCAACTGTGTGAAACACGAGAATAACCCGGGAAGATAACAGCTCGGGCGCGCGGTATGGAATACTCGGGAGTTGGTATCTGCATCAGATCATTCGACCGACCATTGTGGAGCACATTGGGGTCCAGAGGTGACCCCTCTCTCTCGACGTAAGACGCCGGGACTAAAAGATTGGCAATTTGGGAAGCATGACTGGGGTCTAGAGATGACCCCTCTTTCTCAACATGACGCCGGGATTGGAGGATCAGCTAATTGGAGAGCATAACCTGGGGTCTAATTAAGATGACCCCTCTTTCTCGACGTATGACGCCGGAATGGAGGAATTACTATGGAGGAGACGCCCTCCAACGTGCGGTGATAAGAGAACTCATAATTAATCCATAAAGAAGTAAGAAAAGATTGGCACCTATACTATATGGTCATGGGAACTAACCTACATCCCCAGACCTGGTGCAAAGAAGGAAAAAGAGAAGTACACATGATGGAAACAAAGAAAAAGAGATGAAACACTCAACGTTGAATGATCCCACTGTGAGGATCATCATTATTCAAATTCTTTTGTAACCTCTACTTGTTTTACATGCTTGAGGTGCTTGATGTTATCTCTATGCCCAACATGTTGTGAGTTGCTATGTTAATGTTGTATACTGTGTGTTACTGCTTTATTATAGCATGTAAATTGACTTAATAATATTCGACCAAGTAGTCGTGTGGCCCGGCAACATACGGGCTACACACGTTCATACTCAGCGTTTGCTGAGTCCTTTACACCCAATTTTTTTCAGGTATTGTGCCGGACGATAACGGAGCGTAGGCGGGAGGGCTACCATGGGGGTAGTCCATCAGGGCATAACTTTTGATCTGTGTAGTATGTTTAGTGTATGGGTTTGTTACTAAACCCGAGATGTAATTCTCAGGCTATGATTTGGTATTTTATTGTAGACACTCGGTATTTGGAAATTATATTTTGAGTTGTATATGAGTTTGTTTGAGGGCGGGTTTCCAGTCATTCAGACTGTAACTTGATGTTGGAAGTATGGTTGTGTCAAACACGTGGTGGTGGGCGTCTGTGACACCCGGATGGAGTTATACTGCTGCGTAGTTAACCGTGATGTTATTTAGGCGCGACGTTTGTATTACTGGATGTTTATTCGGGGGTGTTACAGTAAGACCATTGGTTAGTGGGGTGAGATCGAGCTTCGGGGACGAAGCTTTATTTTAAGAGGGGAATGATGAAATACCCCTAAATTTTAAAACATTTATTTTTCTAGTTTAAAATATATTATATAGTTTGCGACCATATTATACAGTATTTAATAAGACAATACGTTTAATAAAATAATCTGTTTTAAAACTATGGTAGTGGTGATTTTTATCTTCGTATTGATGATCCTTGTATTTCTCTAGCTAGCTTGGTATATTATTAATTAAAAATGGAGTAGTAATAATAATGATAATGATATTCAAAGGGTATTGTTGATTTAAAATACATCTATTATATAGTTTATGAGTATATTAGTTCATGAGCATAATATATAGTTTATGGTATATACTATAATTTACGAGCATAGTATATAGTATTAATAAAGATAATTCGTGTTAATAAAATAACATGTTTTAAAATAGGTCGATCGTAATTTTTATGTCATAATAATGATCCTCATGTTTTATTAACATGGTACTTTGTTATTAAAAATGAAGTTATAATAAATATTATATGTTTTAAAGGCTATGATTGATTTTTAATTTAACTTTTGTTACTTACTTTAATCCTGTAATTGTTGTTACTTAATTAAGAGGCCAATTTTATCTTTTCATATTTCCTAACTCTATTTACTAAGTCGGTTTTATCTTTCCATTTTCCGACTTTAGTTAATAAATTAGTTTTGTCCTTGCGTATTTCCTGACTCTATATATTACGTTGGTTGTGTCTATCTATTTCCTTGATTTGTTTAATAGATAAGTTTATCTTTACGTATTCCCTAACCTTAGTTTTCAATTATTCAATAAACGGTTAAGTATCTTTATTAATAAATAAGTTTATATTCCTTCTGGTTCGCATTCCCTCACTTTTTAGACTTCCTGGTCAGCTATATAAGGGTGTGATCCTACTCATTTCATCAGCCAATCTAGTCTCTTATCTTCCCATCTCCCTCTTGTCATCTCCCTTTTGCATTCTTCTATGAGCCAGACAGCAAGATATTGCTTCTTCATTCCTCTTTATTTACTCTTCGCTCATATAATATATACATACATACATACATACATACATACAACATAAACATACATACATATATACGTCACTCATCCCTACCTTACCAGCGCATATGTAGGCACAAACAAAAGAAAAAACGAAATGCACTTGTTACTTTCTCTACACATGCATAACAAAAATAAAAAAATAGTTAGAAGAAGATCCAGCCTGTCAACTCACACACAAAAGGGTAAAGTAGAGATGAAGAGATAAGTCAGTTTTCTTCTTACGTAATCCGCGGCGCATAGGTAGCAGAGCTCCGAATTTGTGAAAGACAACATTAATATATTTCGTGCTTGGTTGTTGCGAATCGTTGCTAAATATCAGGTAAGTTACTACATTCACTAATTTTGTATTAACTGCATAAAATAAATCTTTTTGTAGTGGTTGTGATTCTTGTCTGTGAGTGACTATATTTTGGAAATGAAATGTTTATGATAATGATTACTGGAAATATTTAAGTGCGCGGTTTATTTTATGGTAAATAATTGAGTATTATTTTTAGGGGAGAGATGAATGTGAAATGTTAATGATATGATTATGTGGAATTGTAATTATTTAGTCATGATTATTGTTGCATGATTGAGTTTTGGTGGTATATGTGGATTAAAATGAGATTATAAGGTGAATAATAACAATGAATAAAGGAATTATAAGGAAGAGTATACCATGGTACATGTGGGCCGTATTGGGACATGGATGGATGAGATGATAAATGCGGGCCGCATTAGGACGCATAAGTTTGAGATACTGGGGCCGCACTAGGACACAGTTAGCCCAAGATCTACTCCTTAGTCCTTGAAACTATTGGGGGGGTGTGCACACTTAAGGATTTAGTGGCTTGGCTGGATTGCCGGCTGCGTGTTGGGGTCCGGGTTACAGCTACGTGTTGTACCAAAGAGAAAGTAAAGTTGTTTTGTCCTGGCTGCGCGTTGGGACAAAGAAGATAATTAAAATAATGTGACTAATATATTTTTGGGTTACTAAAGAAATCCAATGTGAAGTATTTTACAGTTATGATAATTTTGTTGTGTGTTAATATTGTTGAAATGTGTTGATGTTTGTGTGGTTATATTGTTAAAAATGATTTCTAAAGAGAAAATGATTTTTACGTGGGTGAAGTGGTAGCTACTCAGTTTTTCTGACTTTATCGTGGCCCTTTCTATGTTTGTTTGGATTTCTGCCACAGGTACAGATGAAGTCCTTGGGGTTTGGGAAGGCGACTCCACATAGTCTGATTATTTATAGTTGGATTTTATTTTAGCTTGATAATTCTACATTTGTTAGAAATTATTTAATAGGCATTGTATTTACTTTATTAATAATTATAGGTCGTTAGTGAGTTAATTATTTAGGCCTTAGCACTCATTTAGTTGCGAGGTGGCAATAATGCCCCGGGTTTAGGTTTCGATTCCGCTGCTTACTAATATTAAAAACTTGAACTGCAAAAAAAATTGACCAATTAAAAGGTTAGAAAATCCGGGGTGTTACAAAGTGGTATCAGAGCAAACCGACTAGATAATAGGTAAGAAAGATTAAAAAAGAAAAATTTGGTATTAGAATTAAAATTGGACAAGCGTCATCTGGGGGCAAATATATTCTTTTGTGATGCCTTCTTTGTGGATAATGCATTTTGTTGTGATATTATGTGTGAAGGATGAACCTTTTTATGCTGAGATGTGAAGTATTGATTGAGATATATGTGGCCACAAAGCATGCGTGATGATTATGAATATGAGTAAAAGTAATGAGATTGATTAATATGTTGGGAGCCTACAGTACTCAAGTGATTTTGTTATTAAAGTCCTTATATTGGAAGATTTACTGAATGTATGATTGATGTTTGGAACTTATAGCGAATTATCTAATGAGAAATTGAAATTTTATCTAAATAAATCATAGTTCTATGGTTCCAAACTTCAGTGAGATTTCTTGCAGTCAAAATCTTATCTAATGTCCATCATTCTTGATTAAAGTATGAGTTATTTGCTAAGTTAATTACGAGGACGTCGTAATATTCTTTAAGGGAGGTAGACTACAATAACCAAATTATTATGGTTGGTGATATGATATGAACCTTAGTGAAAAGTAGCTATAATGATTAATTTATTAGTAAGACCATTGGTTAGTGGGTGAGATCGAGCTTTGGGGACGAAGTTTATTTTAAGGGGGAATGATGAAATACCCCTAAATTAAATACATTTATTTTCTAGTTTACAAATATATTATATAGTTGCAACCATATTATACAGTATTTAATAAAGACAATGCGTTAATAAAATAATCTGTTTTAAAACTATGGTAGTGGTGATGTTTTATCTTCGTATTGATGATCCTTGTATTTCTCTAGCTAGCTTGGTATATTTATAATTAAAAATGGAGTAAGTAATATAATGATATGATCAAAGGGTTATGTTGAAAATACATCTATTATATGTTATGAGTATATTAGTTATGAGCTGCATAATATATAGTTTATGGTATTATACTATAATTTACGAGCATAGTATATAGTATTTAATAAAGATAATTCGTGTTAATAAAATAACATGTTTTAAAATAGGTCGATCGTAATTTTTTTGTCATAATAATGATCCTCGTGTTTTATTAATATGGTACTTTTTGAAATACCCGTAACCTTTAAATATAATTAAATGATCTATTAATGATCTAAGATGATTATTAAACATCTAAATATCATTGGGGAACAATCTAAAAGATCTCAACAAGGAAAAACACGCCTTAAGATCGGTAAAGCCAAAAATGTGCTTTAAGACGCCATAAAGGTTGTATGACCCCAAATAGGATCCAAAGTGGATTCATAAGTATTATAATGAAGCAAGGAACACAATAAAACCATTCTCAAGGAGAACTAAGCTCAGGAACACCCTGTGACACAAAAATGTGCGCCTAAAACACCTTAAAGCACGTTTTTGTGAGATTGCCTTTTAAATTGATTTTTAATGGGCTTTAAGATTATAATTACCCTTAAATATGATATTTTATCATATTATATCATATTAGGATTTAATTCCATAATTTGTGAATTTTTACAAATTTAATATTAAAATATTAATAAAACCCTAAAGTGGGGCCCGCATGAGTCAAAATTGACCAAGTATGGTCAATGGTCAAATAATGACCCATTTGACCTCAAGGAAATCAGCTGGAAATGGAAATAAGAGAGGAGACAGCTTACAATCATTATGGGACAAATTGCTACCTAATATTCAATTTGCAATAGTAAAACCTATTTTTTTTTCAATGTTCAAGCCTTTCACTCTCTTCTCTTGCTCCTGTCTGATTCCCTTCTGCCCAGCCGAGTTCCTCTCCTTCCTTGAAGCTCTCAAGTCTGGTTCTTGAGCATGGAAGGCAGATCTAACTCCTAAGCTCTTAAGGTAAGTGTTTTAAGGTCATTTTTAGCCCTTTTTCTTCATCTCTTCACTACCTACACCTAGATTTCGTGGCTCATCAATTCCTATGGCTTATTCTCAGTGTTCTAAGGTTAGAACAAGAGCTAAACTCGGTTGAGACAAGTAGAGTGAAATACCCCAAACCTAAGTATGCTAAGTGAACATCAAATTATGATGTATTAAGGCTAGAATATGCCTTAGAAAGATTGGTAGACAATTTAACCAACCAAGGAAAACACAAGAAAGTGCCTTAAGGGCAATCAGGGCAAAAACGTGCTCTAAGCTTGGAGTGACTTTGATTAGCACCCAAATACCATTATAAGACTTTAGTAATATGCTAATGGACATTTTTAAATTAGCAAAGCAAAGAAAACCAAGCTTGAAAACAAGTTAAAACACAAAATGTGCTTTAAGAAGTCTTAAAGCACATTTTTGAGAAATTGTCTAGAATTGAGTTTTGAGTGGCTAAATGTCCATCATTACTCTTTAATCAAATGTGTACTAATTAGTATCGCATTAGGAGGTCTAAATCAATGGGAAATCAAAAATTTCCCGATTATGTGCCTTGTTAGTGAATAGTAACTATTTAGTGCTAGTTAAGACATAAGTCAACATAAGTCAATTAATTGGTCAACAAAGACCATGTTAGCCTTATTTAAGAGGGTGGCCGGTTTTCTAAGAGAGGTGAGTCACCACATGAGTCATCAAATAAGAAAGGAAAAGAAGAGTAAGTAAGAAAGTTACTATTTGCTTTAATAAAGCAAATATCTCATATTAGCTCACTTCTCTCCTCTCTCCTTCATTCATTCTCTTCTCCCACGGTTTTTTTTCTTCTTCTTCCCTGCTCCAAACTGTGAGTGAAGTCTCCATTTATGCTCCATCTTCAAATGCTCACCAAATGTTCATTTTAGCTCCAAATCAAAAAGTGAGCATAGATTATTCTTAGTTAGGTCAAGACCTATCTTTCTATCTTTTCAAATATTTCAAAGCTCCATTTTGGTGCCATGAGAAAACTTCATGATGGAGGAAAATCAAGTTTGAAGAGCTCATTAGCTTCTCCATTCTCTTAAGGTAAAGAAATGTAAGAAAAACCATGTTTCCATCATTTCTAGTACATGGCCGAAAATTCCTTCTCATGGGGCTATGTTTTTATGCCTTGTTCTAGCTTGATTTATTCACCAAGGACTAGTGGAGGTCCTATTTCATTCAATGCAAAGTCTACCTTGAGACTTCAAAGGTAATCATCCACTTTTATGCCTTAGAACACATTTCTAACCTAGGGTTTTTATTCCTTGAGGTTAGTGCATTGTTTAGTACTCATATGAGTCCTTGAATATTGATTAGAACATTGGCAAGGGGAATTTAAGTGGTGGCCGAGATCTATGCAAGAAGAAGGTCTAAGGAGGAGATTAAGATAAGCTTGAGAAACAAGGTAAAATGCTTACCTAATGGTGGTTTAAGATTAAGGAATGAGTTTTAGATAAGTACCAATGTAGCTGAGAGCTTACATGTGTATTGGGTTATATAACCTAAGAAAAAGAACTTAAACAAGCTTATGAACTTGTGATTAAGGAGCTAATGAGAATGAGTTAGTAATATAAGTTTAAGGTGGATTTTAAGAGCATTATAACTACTATGAGATTGATGAGTATTTGCAGGTCGAAAGCTTTTATATGTGGGAAATTCAGTGTTTAAGTTTAAGTCATTTAAGGGCCTAAGAGCCATGTCATTTAAGAGCCTTAGTGCTATGCAATTTAAGATTATTGCAATATTGAGTTTGTCGTGGATGAGATAAGATGAGAAAAGGACTTGGTGTGTGTGAGATTATTGTGTGAGAAAAACAATGCATATGGGCAAGAGAATATACTAGAGGAGCTATGGCGAAATTTGAGTAGAAAAAATATTGTTTAGGTGATGGTGGTGAATTAATATGACCTAGGATTTACTGGGAGTCATTATGAGGAATTTGAGTGGAGATTAGTTAACTAAGGAGTTCTTGAGGTTTAGAATGACCTAGAGATGTCTAGGAGGAATTGGAGGATTGGTGAGTGTTTTTGAACACACCAAAATCATGAGATGAGGAATGTAAGACTTGTGCATAAGTTTAAGGAGAAGGGTGTAATGCTTAAGGTGATTAAGATATGTCCTAAGGGAATTTAATGACTAAGGAAGTACTAGGAAGTCTTAGAGGTTGCCTTGATGAAAAAGGGGTGAGATAAAGTGTTATAATGAGTTATAATGACTTAGGCATCACTATGAAGGATTTAGGAAGCAAAAGAGTGTATTGGGTACCTAGGACTTAGGTAAATGTTGATAAAAGAAGCTAGAAAAACTTGGGTAAGTTAGATGTAAGTGAGGGTGAAACTTGAAATGGGTTCGGTGAGAACTAGAGTATAGGATCTAAGGAAGGTTTGGTAAATGCAATAAGGCTGGAAAGTGGTGTGTACATGGTGTGGTCAAGTCTTAAGGAGGGAGCATTTGGTTAATTGAAAATCTTGGGGAATGCATGTGAGAAATATAAGAAAATAAGTGCTAAGTGTTGGGAGCTTTGTAAGAATTGAGTAAATGTTTGAGAAGGTCATTGGAAGTTGTATTAATGAGTTTGGTGGAGGTTATAAGGTGGGTTTAAAGTGCCAAGATGGTGTTGGACCTATTAGAACACTTGTGGAAGAGTTTGGAATTGGAAGAGGCAATTTAAGAGAGAGATCTGTAGAGGACCGACCCAGGGTCCGACCCAGTTTTGGTCGGTCGGGCCATGTTAAGCCAGCTGGAATGCCTCTGGACTGGACCGACCCAGGGGGTTTGGGTCGGTCGGCTTAGCTTTGGGTCGGTCGGGCAAAGGTTTAACGTAGGAAAATGGGTTCTGTAAGGGACCGACCCAGAGGGTTTGGGTCGGTCGGTCTAGCTCTGGGTCGGTCGGATGGGTTTCAAAAGACGGAAGAGTTTCTGTAATGGACCGACCCAGGGGTTGGGTCGGTCGGTGGGTCGGTCGACCCTTAACACTTAGAAAAAAAAAGAGAGAATTTTGAATTCTAAGAATGGTAATGGGTAATGAGGAATACCTTTGGTAGGGTGGTATTGATTAGGGCCCTAAGAACTTAAGGGATTAAGTTAAGTAAGTTAAGTATAAACTTAAAAGTGTAAGGTTAAGTTGTAAGATTAAGTGGTAAGACTTAAGAGGTGATAGTGGGATCATTAAGGGTTAAGTAAGTTAAGTAAGTTGGATTAAGTTAAGTGATTAACAACCTAAAACTGAATGAATGTTTTAGGACTTGGGAATTTGGACTCCGGAAGAGAGTAAGCACCCGAACGACCAACGGTGAACGGTATAGTCTCTTGTGACCTGCTTGCTAACGAGGTGTCCCTCGGCTTGTGTGCTATTTGTTTTTGTGTGCTCACTAAACAAGATAAAGCATGCAACGGAAATATTATGGAATATTGTATGGTGTGTGATGTTTGGAAACTAACACAACATATCGTGAGAACTTACTAACCAACGTTTAGTAAGGAATTGAGTGAGACTAAGGAACGCTCCCTAATATGGGACGATATGAACCGAAGAGAGGTTAACCAACAAACATGGTCTTGAGACTACTACTAACTGGAACTTGAGGAGTGAGGAAACCCGGGACCGATCTCCGGTCATGCATGCTAAGGAAAGGGGGTCGGTATCTATAGCAGATTCGACTTCCGATTATTAAGGACTAGTCCTCGGACTAGTAGCCTTGGGTCGGTTGACCGGCTCGGCTACATTGGATATCCAGTCCAAGGTAGGTGGCTTTAGATGGCGTGGGGGGATCAAGCCTACATCCCCAACAATTTAAGAATGTTGTTTATTGCCGGTAAGTGTCCTGCTGCTGGCTAGGGTTAACCAAGCCCTACAAAAATAAAACAACGAACTAAGGGCTAACCTGTCCCAATGAGAGAACGTTGGCATACATAAGGTAAGGTTAAGATGAGTTGCAACCATTCCTCTTACAAGGATGGTTTGTATAATTAAGATTAAGATAAGCGACATCCACTCCTTGTAAAGGATGGTTGTTTCTAAGATTAAGATGAAACTAAGATTGAGGTGAGATAAGGATGACTAAGATTAAGAGGGAACATTACTTGAGGAGTTAAATAACTAACTCTCTGACTAAGGGAACGCATTTATTCGTTCATGGTGTGAACTTTGATTGTTCATATATGGATTGTTGTTTACAGAGTACTATTATGTTGTGCATTTAATCAACCTCCATGCTATCGACAATTAGTTGTCGTAGCCACGTTAGCTTGGGGGCCATGAGGGGATCGTACCAGCATTCGTGCTGACCCCCTTTGGGGGCTGTTTTTTACTACACAGGTACACCAGGAGGTGGCCGTCGTGAGTGAGTAAGAAGGGGTACAAGTGTCACGGGTTAAGTGTGGCCTACGAGTTGTGCATGTACACTCGTAGGGCAATTTGAGCTAGTAAGATGTATAGGACGTGAGGGGGTTGTAAGAGGGATATGTATTTGTTAAGGTTGTAATGCACTAATGTTCGGTATATTCTGTAGTCAGACCGTGGCAAGGTCCTGGATTGTAAAGAATTCTCTGCTGTGACATGTTTATATATATACTGTTAAGTTGCGAGACCACATTTGGATTGAGTTGGAGTGTTAAAAGTGGTATCAGAGCGTAGTTACGCTCTAAGACAAGAAATACCGAACTTAGGAGAATGATGAGGTTGAGATTGAGATATGGGTTAAGGGTTGAGAGATAGAGTGAGAGGTGCGTTAGTCAGGACTTCCGGTGTTTACCGGATATCCATAGTACCTAGACCCGCCCTCCACATCCCTAACCCTAAATATGTGGAACAAACGCCAAAGAGAAGAAAGCCTTCTCTTACTCGGGGGAACCCGATCTGGCAGTTAGCTAACAGTAAGCAATACGAGAGAAACATCTTGTTGCATAACAATTAAGGAGAACTGGGAAATTTTTAATGGAGCGCATCGGCGAAACAGGCGCTACCAATGGAACCTTACCAATAAAAGAACGGTAATTACCGGCAACATGGGTCGACATGCTACGCAGTCGAAATAACCCGCAATACCAATGATAAGGAAAGCACTACGGGTGCAATAGAAAGGAAAAGGGAAGCGACATGAGTACCGGACAGTGGTCCGAAGGAGCATAACAGCAGGAAAACCAAGCATGAGGATCGAGATTACTGAAGGTCCAGTTAAGAGCCGGGAACTCCAAACCCCCATACAATGAAAAAGGTTGCAAAACTGCCCGACATAACGCGGACAACGGTGGAAACACATATAAATTGTATACCGAAATAGGACTACGTGTTTTGTAGTGCCTAAAGGAGAATCATTACTGAGTAACCACAACAAAATGAGTGGAGACAGGAGCGAGGATTAAGACATAAGAAAAATAATAAGGATTCCTCAGAAAGAGGGAACACCCTAATAAATGACAGTACTGTCAAACAACAAGGAAACTGCCGGATGGACGGTTATCCAAAATAAGAGATTATCGAAGGAGTCCCGAGGACACCATTACATGGAAATTTAGGAGGAAGTGTCACTACCGATGTACCTTGGTACCAATAACCCATCCTTGTGGCCACTTGCCATAGCAAGTGATACCACGGTTAAGCCAACGAAAAGCCATTCAAGGCGAAATAGGAGAACGCTATAGTGTAGCACATATTAATACCGGATTGTAAATCCATAAGAACAGAAAAAAAAAGGACCTTGGAAGGGCCTGACGGCCTGACCATGACGAGATGAACCGACACAACAGTCAGCAGGGGAGCTGAGCTTAGACGAAATACTTAAACCGTAAAAATATTAGCAACGGTATAACCCACTACAACAACAACCGACAGTACGGTAAGAACACCCAATCTCAAACTCCACGAGGAAAACCTAAGAGATCGCTCGGTGATCCGAGCAAAACAATATGTAAGCAACAAACTTCGATGAATATGTTAGTAGAACCGGAAACAAGGGACAAAGAGAGTAGACTTAAGATATAACCTACCAAGAGTTAAGGATTACGAATCCTACGGAGGAAGGAAAGATCAGAGGATACCCCACAGAGCGGGCATAGTCGAGCCGAACAAAACTGATGAATGACAGACATGTTTGTTTTAACTCATTAACACCCATGATGATTGATCATCAAAGGGTGTGTAATCAACAGAAGTTTGAACGAAGCGTTGAGATGAAAGTATAAGACGACAGGATGAGTATCCAACTTGGACACCGTAAGGCAAACGCCTAATACGAACCTAACCTTGACTATTAAGACATAAGTCTAGTAAAATGACAGCATTGTCAAAGACATTAAGTAACCTCAGATCAGCTGAACAACTTCCCTAGCAGGAAGCAGGATGCAGCAACTTATCATGAAACCCGATACTACATTTAGTATGTAACCTAACGGTAGATAGTGTTCAAAGGATCAGAACCTATCAAGATGACCTACAGATGAGTAGGAATATAAGTAATGAACTGAGGCATTAAGCGCTAAGAGCCTACGAGCCAAGGATGTTAACCACATCAGAGCCCGAGGCGCGGTAAGTTATAAGAGAGCTTGTTTAAGCCACGAAGAGACTACAATTTGTAGATATGGACGGTTACCAAACCTATAACTTAGATTGGGAAGAACATTACCAAGATAGAGTACCAATGAGAATATTGAGATAATGCTAAGGACAGGAGCGGAGAACGAACCATGCCTTTTAGGGTGGGGATACCTCTCCTTGTTGTGAGGCCATGAGTGGGAATGAACCCCTCAAAAAGGGCTTTCACCTATTAGAGATAAAACACTTTATTTAGAAAATGGAAACTATGAACCTTGAGATTACCTTAGAACATACCAGATACACTTGAGTAATAAGGAAGGTGGCACAGATAGACCACATATCCAACACCCAGGATGTAAGAATTAGTAATGGCCAGAGATAAACATTGTGACTGCACATTATGGCATGTCAATTAATCAATGCTCAGAAGAGCTTGTGATTCAGTGGATGACTTCTTCAGTAACCAGTTAAACTACATGGTAGATAACATCACTAAGGATGAAAGAAAGCGAAAGAAATTAGCCTACTTACGAATCTGAGATTGGAGCAGAACATCTTCATATCAAGAGTCAACTATTTTACAAACACGGTACGACAACCGCCAATACCGGAATGAAAGAACTCCCAGTGTGTTTACACCAAGAAGGGATTGAGTATAAGGTAAGACATTAGAATAAGTGAATAAGAGGTTGCACCATCAATGGGCAACATGGTAAGGGCCAACTACCACGGTAGTAGTGGTCGTGAGTACAATAGTTATATAAGGGGATTAAGTCGTGGTGCGCGGTAAAGCGACCGTTAGGTATGAGCTGTCAAATATTGACACAGAGGCAATAGGATTTATGAGTTAAGACCAATAAGTAAGGAAATAAGATGGTAGACGAACTGAGCATTGATGCCAGTAGTCTGGACCTGGTTGGGTAAGATTTCACAGGAAGCACACTACCCATTCCTTAAGGAACTGGAAGTGCATTCCTAGTAGCATAAATATGAGAAACAAGATAAGAGGCTCTACGGAAAGAGACCTCAATTATTAGAGACCGAATCAGTACGGGATACAGAAAGAGCTAGAGCATACCATAACCGAGAACACAATAATGGATTTCCCTTGATTAACTTCAAGAAGAACAATAAATGTTATTATGGAACGATGAAAGAGGAGATCGACAACAGAATACTTCATAATTAGCAACAGCTAAACGTGTGACGGACACTATGAGTTTACTAAAACGAGACGTGGGACGACTGCACCCCACAGGGGCTTGCAGGCCTGACACGCTCATTTATGAGTTAGTTGGGTAAGTAGTAATGTACCAGTAAGGTACCCCATGCATGTGGACGAGTGGTGTAAGGAACACGGGAAGTAGTCGACTCCGTACCACCGACAACGACGCAAGATCAGACAAGAGCATCTACCACCACAACAGTTGAAGAAAAAGAATTCAGTTGAACCAGCAACACAGAGGAACCGGAGAGCAGATAATTAAGGACTATGAAGTGCGAAGAGCACGGATTGTTAAGTACAGACATTGGACATGTCTTAAGATGTAAGGGATTAAGACTGTAAAGCGCGATATGCACTAAACAGTAGTTTCAGACTAAGAATCATCCTCAGACCAAATGTCAGTTGGGGAGAACAATTTAGACATTCGAGAAAATACTAAGAGTATGAGCATAAGATCTTCAAGGAGAATAGATAGACGAGTTACAACTCATTAAGGCCGTGTATATATATGAAGATAACACGTGTCCATTGAGACAATTAAGCCTAATTATCAGAGTCGCGCAGCGGAAGCTAGCAGACCACTACCTTGAGATTAGACTAAACTAAGTTAAGGAAACGGTATAAGTACCGTTAAGAATCCTCGATACAGAGACTAAGTCATTTCTGATCGAATTATAAGCAAGATAGATGACATGGAAGCTAGAATGCTTGGTAAAATTAGACATCTTGAACTTATGTTCAAGGATGATATAATGTTGATTACGTGGGCGTAATCCATTTTAAGGGGGGTAGAGCGAAAACCGCTTAGCGTATGTTTGTGTACTGAGTACATAAACTACGGTGTGCATAGCACAAAATAATTTGAGAATATGTTTTATATAAACATTTTGAGATAAATCATGGTTATTGCACACAGAAGATGTGAATACCATATATATTAAGTACCTATCTTGTTAACTCCGATGTGAGTACAAGTGAAGAGAATTAAGGAGGAGGTTTAAGGAGACTTAAGAAATAAGGATATATGAGGTATGAGTCGATATGAGACTAGGTGTGAGATAAGAATAATAACACTATGAGATATCATTTGATATGAGTATGAGGAAGGAAATTGTAATGCTATGAGATATAAGATGGTGAAAATTGGTATGGGACAGTTATAAACTTAGTAGGAATTTAAGTCTTGAGGTAATTACTAAGAGATGAATCGGGAATGTTTGATGGACTTAGTCCACACTTTGGAGATGTATTGATTATGATTAGAAGAACTAAAAAGATAGAAAATTGGACATGAGTGAATTCTGATGTTTGAAAATGACGTGGGAGGTGGAACTTGATTTTCTAGGGATCAAGGGAAACCGAACACAAATTGGAGTGGAAGGATAGTTCGACACTGATGCTGATCACATCAGGGTTGGATGATTCCTGAAACTCCCTACCAGTGGTCACAATTAAATCACACTAAGGATAGAGGCCTTAGGATAAATGAAATTGGAGTTGATTGTATTTTTAATTAGAGGAATTATTCCTCACATGACCTCGTAAAAAGGATTACCTTTTTACTGAGTCTCGCCCATGAAGTCGAGGACGCACGAGCCTTTGTCTTCGGACCGGTGACATGGGGAGAGCAGCGTGTTTTGTATTCTGGCCCATGGTGACGAGGACGAATGAGCCATTGTCTACGGACCGGTGACATGGGAGAATACGTTGGAAGTTATGTGAATGTTTTAATCATCAAAAGGAACAAAAGGAATTTTGAGTGCTACACATGCTTAAGCATGTTGTGTGATATTTAAGTATAAGAATATGATGGATCTAATGATCCAATGAGATTAAGTATACATAAGTATGATCTATATGATCTAAGGAATGAGGTAAGACATGTATTCTAATGAGATAAGATGCATGGGAACTTTGAGGACAAAGTTCTTTTAAGGGGGGTAGATTGAAATACCCCAAACCTAAGTATGCTAAGTGAACATCAAATTATGATGTATTAAGGCTAGAATATGCCTTATAAAGATTGGTAGACAATTTAAACCAAGGAAAACACAAGAAAGTGCCTTAAGGGCAATCAGGGCAAAAACGTGCTCTAAGCTTGGAGTGACTTTGATTAGCACCCAAATACCATTATAAGACTTTAGTAATATGCTAATGGACATTTTAAATCAATTAGCAAAGAAAACCAAGCTTGAAAACAAGTTAAAACACAAAATGTGCTTTAAGAAGTCTTAAAGCACATTTTTGAGAAATTGTCTTAGAATTGAGTTTTGAGTGGCTAAATGTCCATCATTACTCTTTAATCAACATTTGTACTAATTAGTATCACATTAGGAGGTCTAAATCAATGGGAAATCAAAAATTTCCCGATTATGTGCCTTGTTTAGTGAATAGTAACTATTAGTGCTAGTTAAGACATAAGTCAACATAAGTCAATTAATTGGTCAACAAAGACCATGTTAGCCTTATTTAAGAGGGTGGCCGGTTTTCTAAGAAGGTGAGTCACCACATGATTCATCAAATAAGAAAGGAAAAGAAGAGTAAGTAAGAAAGTTACTATTTGCTTTAATAAAGCAAATATCTCATATTAGCTCACTTCTCTCCTCTCTCCTTCATTCATTCTCTTCTCCCACGGTTTTTTTTCTTCTTCTTCCCTGCTCCAAACCGTGAGTGAAGTCTCCATTTATGCTCCATCTTCAAATGCTCACCAAATGTTCATTTTAGCTCCAAATCAAAAAGTGAGCATAGATTATTCTTAGTTAGGTCAAGACCTATCTTTCTATCTTTTCAAATATTTCAAAGCTCCATTTTGGTGCCATGAGAAAACTTCATTGATGGAGGAAAATCAAGTTTGAAGAGCTCATTAGCTTCTCCATTCTCTTAAGGTAAAGAAAATGTAAGAAAAACCATGTTTCCATCATTTCTAGTACATGGCCGAAAATTCCTTCTCATGGGGCTATGTTTTTATGCCTTGTTCTAGCTTGATTTATTCACCAAGGACTAGTGGAGGTCCTATTTCATTCAATGCCAAAGTCTACCTTGAGACTTCAAAGGTAATCATCCACTTTTATGCCTTAGAACACATTTCTAACCTAGGTTTTATTCCTTGAGGTTAGTGCATTGTTTAGTACTCATATGAGTCCTTGAATATTGATTAGAACATTGGCAAGGGGAATTTAAGTGGTGGCCGAGATCTATGCAAGAAGAAGGTCTAAGGAGGAGATTAAGATAAGCTTGAGAAAACAAGGTAAAATGCTTACCTAATGGTGGTTTAAGATTAAGGAATGAGTTTTAGATAGTACCAATGTTTGAGAGCTTACATTGTGTATTGGGTTATATAACCTAAGAAAAAGAACTTAAACAAGCTTATGAACTTGTGATTAAGGAGCTAATGAGAATGAGTTAGTAATATAAGTTTAAGGTGGATTTTAAGAGCATTATAACTACTATGAGATTGATGAGTGTATTTGCAGGTCGAAAGCTTTTATATGTGGGAAATTCAGTGTTTAAGTTTAAGTCATTTAAGGGCCTAAGAGCCATGTCATTTAAGAGCCTTAGTGCTATGCAATTTAAGATTATTGCAATATATTGAGTTTGTCGTGGATGAGATAAGATGAGAAAAGGACTTGGTGTGTGTGAGATTATTGTGTGAGAAAACAATGCATATGGGCAAGAGAATATACTAGAGGAGCTATGGCGAAATTTGAGTAGAAAATAAGTGTTTAGGTGATGGTGGTGAATTAATATGACCTAGGATTTACTGGGAGTCATTATGAGGAATTTGAGTGGAGATTAGTTAACTAAGGAGTTCTTGAGGTTTAGAATGACCTAGAGATGTCTAGGAGGAATTGGAGGATTGGTGAGTGTTTTTGAACACACCAAAATCATGAGATGAGGAATGTAAGACTTGTGCATAAGTTTAAGGAGAAGGTGTAATGCTTAAGGTGATTAAGATATGTCCTAAGGGAATTTAATGACTAAGGAAGTACTAGGAAGTCTTAGAGGTTGCCTTGATGAAAAAGGGGTGAGATAAAGTGTTATAATGAGTTATAATGACTTAGGCATCACTATGAAGGATTTAGGAAGCAAAAGAGTGTATTTGGGTACCTAGGACTTAGGTAAATGTTGATAAAAGAAGCTAGAAAACTTGGGTAAGTTAGATGTAAGTGAGGGTGAAACTTTGAAATGGGTTAGGTGAGAACTAGAGTATAGGATCTAAGGAAGGTTTGGTAAATGCAATAAGGCTGGAAAGTGGTGTACATGGTGTGGTCAAGTTCTTAGGAGGGAGCATTTGGTTAATTGAAAATCTTGGGGAATGCATGTGAGAAATATAAGAAATAAGTGCTAAGTGTTGGGAGCTTTGTAAGAATTGAGTAAATGTTTGAGAAGGTCATTGGAAGTTGTATTAATGAGTTTGGTGGAGGTTATAAGGTGGGTTTAAAGTGCCAAGATGGTGTTGGACCTATTAGAACACTTGTGGAAGAGTTTGGAATTGGAAGAGGCAATTTAAGAGAGAGATCTGTAGAGGACCGACCCAGGGTCCGACCCAGTTTTGGGTCGGTCGGGCCATGTTAAGCCAGCTGGAATGCCTCTGGACTGGACCGACCCAGGGGGTTTGGGTCGGTCGGCTTAGCTTTGGGTCGGTCGGGCAAAGGTTAACGTAGGAAAATGGGTTCTGTAAGGGACCGACCCAGAGGGTTTGGGTCGGTCGGTCTAGCTCTGGGTCGGTCGGATGGGTTTCAAAAGACGGAAGAGTTTCTGTAATGGACCGACCCAGGGGTTGGGTCGGTCGGTGGGTCGGTCGACCCTTAACACTTAGAAAAAAAAAAAGAGAGAAATTTGAATTCTAAGAATGGTAATGGGTAATGAGGAATACCTTTGGTAGGGTGGTATTGATTAGGGCCCTAAGAACTTAAGGGATTAAGTTAAGTTAAGTATAAACTTAAAAGTGTAAGGTTAAGTTGTAAGATTAAGTGGTAAGACTTAAGAGGTGATAGTGGGATCATTAAGGTTAAGTAAGTTAAGTAAGTTGGATTAAGTTAAGTGATTAACAACCTAAAACTGAATGAATGTTTTAGGACTTGGGAATTTGGACTCCGGAAGAGAGTAAGCAACCGAACGACCAACGGTGAACGGTATAGTTCTCTTGTGACCTGCTTGCTAACGAGGTGTCCCCTCGGCTTGTGTGCTATTTGTTTTTGTGTGCTCACTAAACAAGATAAAGCATGCAACCGGAATATTATGAATATTGTATTGTTGTGTGATGTTTGGAAACTAACACAACATATCGTGAGAACTTACTAACCAACGTTTAGTAAGGAATTGAGTGAGACTAAGGAACGCTCCCTAATATGGGACGATATGAACCGAAAGAGGTTAACCAACAAACATGGTCTTGAGACTACTACTAACTGGAACTTGAGTGAGGAAACCCGGGACCGATCTCCGGTCATGCATGCTAAGGAAAGGGGTCGGTATCTATAGCAGATTCGACTTCCGATTAAGGACTAGTCCTCGGACTAGTAGCCTTGGGTCGGTTGACCGGCTCGGCTACATTGGATATCCAGTCCAAGGTAGGTGGCTTTAAGATGGCGTGGGGGGATCAAGCCTACATCCCCAACAATTTAAGAATGTTGTTTATTGCCGGTAAGTGTCCTGCTGCTGGCTAGGGTTAACCAAGCCCTACAAAAATAAACAACGAACTAAGGGCTAACCTGTTCCCAATGAGAGAACGGTTGGCATACATAAGGTAAGGTTAAGATGAGTTGCAACCATTCCTCTTACAAGGATGGTTTGTATAATTAAGATTAAGATAAGCGACATCCACTCCTTGTTAAAGGATGGTTGTTTCTAAGATTAAGATGAAACTAAGATTGAGGTGAGATAAGGATGGACTAAGATTAAGAGGGAACATTACTTGAGGAGTTAAATAACTAACTCTCTGACTAAGGGACGCATTTAAGTCGTTCATTGTGTGTGAACTTTGATTGTTCATATATGGATTGTTGTTTACAGCATGTACTATTATGTTGTGCATTTAATCAACCTCCATGCTATCGACAATTAGTCGTCGTAGCCACGTTAGCTTGGGGGCCATGAGGGGATCGTACCAGCATTCGTGCTGACCCCCTTGGGGGCTATTTTTACTACACAGGTACACCAGGAGGCGGTCCGTCGCGAGAGTAAGAAGGGTACAAGTGTCACGGGTTAAGTGTGGCCTACGAGTTGTGCATGTACACTCGTAGGGCAATTTGAGCTAGTAAGATGTATAGGACGTGAGGGGGTTGTAGAGGGATATGTATTTGGTTAAGGTTGTAATGCACTAATGTTCGTATATTCTGTAGTCAGACCGTGGCAAGGTCCTGGATTGTAAAGAATTCCGCTGTGACATGTTTTATATATATACTGTTAAGTTGCGAGACCACATTTGGATTGAGTTGGGGTGTTAAAAGTTGTATCAGAGCGTAGTTACGCTCTGAAGACAAGAAATACCGAACTTAGGAGAATGATGAGGTTGAGATTGAGATATGGGTTAAGGTTGAGAGATAGAGTGAGAGGTGCGTTAGTCAGGACTTCCCGGTGTTTACCGGATATCCATAGTACCTAGACCCGCCCTCCACATCCCTAACCCTAAATATGTGGAACAAACGCCAAAGAGAAGAAAGCCTTCTCTTACTCGGGGGAACCCGATCTGGCAGTTAGCTAACAGTAAGCAATACGAGAAACATCTTGTTGCATAACAATTAAGGAGAACTGGGAAATTTTTAATGGAGCGCATCGGCGAAACAGGCGCTACCAATGGAACCTTACCAATAAAAGAACGGTAATTACCGGCAACATGGGTCGACATGCTACGCAGTCGAAATAACCCGCAATACCAATGATAAGGAAAGCACTACGGGTGCAATAGAAAGGAAAAGGGAAGCGACATGAGTACCGGACAGTGGTCCGAAGGAGCATAACAGCAGGATAATACCAAGCATGAGGATCGAGATTACTGGAAGGTCCAGTTAAGAGCCGGGAACTCCAAACCCCATACAATGAAAAAGGTTGCAAAACTGCCCGAGTTTGGAAAATTTAAGAAATAAAGAAATTAAAATACTACCTATAATAAGATACTTATTAAATTGTAAAAGATTTATAAGACTTGGGGTAGTATGTAATTTCTGAGACTTAGGGGTACTAAATGGAGTTTAGTAAAGTCCTTAAGTTATTAGGAATTTTTAGAAGTTTATTTGGTTAAATTTGGAGTTTATATGAATTATATAAGTATAATATATGGTATTTTATAACATTGTTACAAATGGGTAACAAAGGGGTAAAAACCGAGATTTAAAGGAAGTATAAGGTTAGGAATAATATTTATAACCTTTTGGTATAGTTTGGTAATTTTTGGAATGGTATAAAAGGGTTTATAAAGATATGTGTATAATATAGTTTTAATGAAATTAGAAAACTATGTATTATAAATTGGGAAGATTTGTGATTTATAGAAGTTTAGTGGTATATAATGGAAGCCGAAAATATAAGGGACTATTTGGTATTTTATAAACAAAATTACTATAGGTTATAATTGTTTTAATGACTTAAATGTCATAATATATATTATATAACTATAATGTAACATTATATTAATTAGGTGGTGGATTTTGTAAATATTTAAGAACATGGGTGCTGTTCGGAAATATTAACATTTTTAATGGAATTTATAATATGGTTTTAATGTTATAAGAGTTATAACATTTATAATATAAGAGGTATTCATTAAAAAGAGTGAATATATATTATAAGATTTACCATATAGAAAATAGTTTCACAAATACTTACACATAAATAAATATGTGTTATGATGGGAAATAAATATGGTTTAATGACCATGTACTTCCATAATTAAAATGGCATATGGTAAAAGGAAAAAGAATTACAAACATGGGATATGGGATTCTAAAGCTAAGAAGGTACATGTGATAATAAGGATTCATGTAATTAAAAGTATTGTTTACAAATGAGTTATACCACATTAAATAAAAAAAAAGAGAGACAAACCTTAGAAAAATAAATACTAAGGTGAGATGCATAGTGCATGACAAAGGATCACACATGCAATAATGAAATAAACTATACGACATACAAGGGTGAGTTAAGTCACATGCGATAACGAGTTCAACAATAAGTACGTTAATATACAAGACAAACTACGCATGTAATATAACACTTTTCCAATCTCGAGTTAAACCTAAAACCCGACAAATGTTGATAGCTAATAACGGGGGGTAACCGGGAGGTGTTAGTGACGGTACGGGGTACCGTAGAATTGTGTTGTTATACGGTATGCTAATCAGTAGCATTATGTATTGTTTAGACTGTTAGAGACTACACAAGGAGCATAGGATCTCGCTGATTCATACTCCACCTAATACATCAGGGTGAACGGTATGTTGTTATGTGTCTCTGATTGTCTCTGAGGGCTTCCTCAGTTCAGACTTCTGTGTGATCTGTGATAAGATTGTTTGTCTGAATGTGATAATTAATATGCATGAATTGTATATTTATAGCTGCTTATTATTATTGTTGTCGAGTTAACAGTACCGGTTCGTATATATGGACCTATATATAAAACGAACTAGCGGCTATGGTGTTATCTTATATGAAATATAAGGATCGTCAGAAAAACGTTGTAGCACTAGGATAATAAGATATACATATTATCCGAGACTTTTATACGGAGCATTGGCCTTTCTAAACGCCGCTCTCGTATCTAACACTGGATCCCGAGTTTACAGACTCTGGATTGGACTAATGACCTTAGTCTGCTGTGTTAGGAAAAAAAATTGGTAATGCGATGCGATGGTATAATTAATTAATGGAAATGAAGTAAAGCCAGGAGGATGTGGCTCTTGGTGCGCGCTGTGATCACAAAAACGATACCAGGATGTCCGCGTACGGGTCCGCAAGTATCAAGAAAATTTCCCGTGAGCTAGAATGGCTCGTTGGTCGGAGACTCTACCGTTGGAGCGGCTACTGTCGTGGGTGACCCGCCATAATCTATGGGTAACTAGAGACATGTCGTTTTAACGAGACATTGTCACTAGGTATAACTGAACAAATAATACAGTTAAGAATTATACAGTGGCGAACGATGTTGGTTTCTACACCATGGACGAGAACTAGTACTTGTTTATTATTCTCGTTGTTTCACTTGGTTGTTCATTGGTTATACTTGTGGTTGTATTATATATGTTGATGGTTGTGTTATTGTATGGATATTACTGTTAATTGTTTTACAGTTTTAAATATTAAAACGGTATTGCATGTAATGAACCTCATGCTCTCGACCAAATAATTGAGGGTCTTTTGGGGCATGACGGGGCATGTGATGACATACTCAGCAGGGGCTGATTCCATACCATAAACCATCTTTATTGCAGGAGACTAGCTGGTGGGTCGCAGCGAGGCGTGACTATTGTGATATTACTGTTGGATTAGACTTGGTGCGGTGTGATACTCAGGTTGTTTTGGACTCGGGTTGTTTAACCGAGGTGTATTTGGTTTAGATGCTCACGGTCTGTAATAATTGGTTGTTGTTAGATTTGTTTTAATTGTTTAAGTACTACTATCTATCTCTTGTGGTCACTGCGGGAACACGTTTCGCATGTTGATTATCAGGTAACTCGTTATCACCCGTATGGGCGAGTGATAACTGTGACACCATTAGAACGACAATCTGTTATTTACCGCTGCGATTATATTATTTTTAGGAGCAGGATTAGTAGGGGTGCTACACTTTTGTTTTATTAAAATGAAATATAATAAATATTATATGTTTTTTAAAGGCTATGATTGATTTTTACTTTTAACTTTCTTACTCTTTTACTTTAATACTATAATTGTTGTTCTTAATTTAAGAGGCCCTATTTTTCTTTTTATAAATTTTTAACTCTATTATACTAAGTCGGTTTTATCTTTCCTATGTTCTGATCTTTAGTTAATAATTAATTAGTTTTGTCCTTGCGTATTTCCCGACTCTATATATTACGTCGGTTGCGTCTATCCATATTTCCTTGATTTGTTTAATAAATAAGTTTATCTTTACGTATTCCCTAACCTTTAGTTTTCAATTATTCAATTAAACGGTTTAAGTATCTTTATTAATAAATAAGTTTATATTCCTTCTGGTTCGCATTCCCTCACTTTTTTAGACTTCCTGGTCAGCTATATAAGGGTTGTGATCCTATCATTCATCAGCCAATCTAGTCTCTTATCTCATCTCCCTCTCTCCTTTCTTGTCTCTTCTTTCCTATCTCCTCTCTCCAGCCCTCTTTTTGATTCTTCTATGAGCCAGACAGCAAGATATGCTTATTTCCTTTCTCTTTATTTACTTCGCTCCACATACATATATATATATATATATATACATACATACATATATACGTCACTCATCCCTACCTTACCAGCGCATATGTAGGCACAAACAAAAGAAAAAAGGAATGCCCTTGTTACTTTCTCTTCACATGCATAACAAAAATAAAAAAAATAGTTAGTAGAAGATCCAGCCTGTCAACTTACACACAAAGGGTAAAGTAGAGATGAAGAGATAAGTCAGTTTTCTTCTTACGTAATCCACGGCGCATAGGTAGCAGAGCTCCGAATTTGTGAAAGACAACATTAATAGATTTCGTGCTTGGTTGTTGCGAATCGTTGCTAAGTATCAGGTAAGTTACTGCGTTCACTAATTTTGTATTAACTGCATAAAATAAATCTTTTTGTAGTGGTTGTGATTCTTGTCTGTGAGTGACTATTATTTTGGAAATGAAATGTTTATGATAATGATTACTGGAAATATTAAAGTGCGCGGTTTATTTTATGGGAGAGATGAATGTGAAATGTTAATGATATGATTATGTGGAATTGTAATTATTTAGTCATGATTATTGTTGCATGATTGAGTTTTGGTGGTATATGTGGATTAAAATGAGATTATAAGGTGAATAATAACAATGAATAAAGGAATTATAAGGAAGAGTATACCATGGTACATGTGGGCCGTATTAGGACACATGGATGAGATGATAAATGCGGGCTGCATTAGGACGCATAAGTTTGAGATACTGTGGGCCGCACTAGGACACAGTTAGCCCTAGATCTACTCCTTGGTCCTTTGAACTATTGGGGGATGTGCACACTTAAGGATTTAGTGGCTTGGTTGGATTGCCGGCTGCATGTTGGGGTCCAGGTTACAGCTGCGTGTTGTACCCAAAGAGAAAGTAAAGTTGTTTTGTCCTGGCTGCGCGTTGGGACAAGGAAGATAATTAAAATAATCTGACTAATATTTTTGGGTTACTAAAGAAATCCAATGTGAAGTATTTTACAGTTATGATAATTTTGTTGTGTGTTAATATTGTTGAAATGTGTTGTATGTTGTGTGGTTATATTGTTAAAAATGATTTCTAAAGAGAAAATGATTTTTACGTGGTGAAGTGGTAGCTTACTCAGTTTTTCTGACTTTATCGTGGCCCTTTCTATGTTTGTTTGGATTTCTGCCACAGGTACAGATGAAGTCCTTGGGGTTTGGGAAGGCGACTCCACATAGGCTAGTTATTTGTTATTGAATTTTATTTTAGTCTTTAAGACTTGTGCATTTTTAAGAAAATGTTAATATGGACATTGGATTTTCTTGTCAAAAATAATGAATTGGTTATTTAGTTAATTGTTTAGGCTTCACACTCGTTCCTTTGTGAGTGTGGCAGTAATACTCGGGATTAGGTTTTAATTCTGCTGCTTATTAACATTAAACTTGAATTGTAAAAAAAATTAACCAAATAAAAGGTTAGAAAATCCGGGGTGTTACAGAGGTAGCTGGGGAAGCAGATTATCTTCATCTCATCATCTAGCCCGTACATGGTCATCACCCGGTCAAATTGGGCAAGATGGTGCCTGGGGTCCCCTTTCCCGGAGTACTTAGAGATTTCTGGCAATTTCAGGTTCTCAGGCAACTTGGAGTTTGGCTTCATTCGGAAATGACGGAAACCCAGCATCTTTGCTCGATCCCCAAGCTGTATCTCTGCTAGTAACTCCTCTTTTAGAGATTTCTTCATTTGACCGAAGTCAATTGGAAGGTGCTCGGTAGGTGGAGCTTGACTATAGCCATGAATCAACTGGTTAGACGGTTGTGGTAGCAGTTGGGTATGGGGAATTGCTTCCTCGAAACGGACAGTGTGTCCAGGGGCGGTGTACTGATATGGATTGAGTTGGATGGGGTCAGGGTGTGGTGAGTTGGGATGAATGGGCTCAGATTGTTTGACTTGATATAGATTGGTCGTCGGAGCAGCGACTCCAGCAGGAGGGAGCGGTGATAGTCTGGGGAAGGTGGTTGGTACTATAGGAACCGTGGTCAGGATTGGAGATGGCATAGGTGCTCCAGAAAGTAGGTCAGCTGTTTGGAATGTGGCGGTCACTGGGTGGATGACAGTACGTTCTTTCCCTGTTTTCGGTTGTGGTGTGGTGGTGTTGAACATAGGGTTTTGATTGCTCCAGCATCGGTTGTGGTGTGGGGTGTCCCCAATATAATCATCGTCATGGTCATCAGTAAGGTATGGGTCCTTTCCCTTGCTCATCCTTTCCTTTCATAATTGTTCCTCCGGACGCTCTATCGTCTGTCTCATCAGAGATTCATTCCTTTGGGATTATTCCCATAAACGGTAGAGGGTACTAGCATCAGGGTGTCGTATGGTGCCGTCAACTCCGGGAGCGCTAGCGCTTGTCTCTATGGCAGAAGTGACAACTTGGGTAATTTCTGAAGCGGTCGGGTTGATCAGGCTCGGATCCATGGTTTCAGATGAGGTCTCGGTCGTGGTATCGCTGGCCAGCCTGCCCCTGGAGTCTCTCTTCCAAAGTCGAGTAATGTTGGAAGACTGGATGAGAGTTCTTTACTTTCTGCTCTACGATACCCCTGAAATATAGAATATGTAAAAAGTCAGTATAAAAGTAACTTTGAAAAGGTGAGAGAGGGAAAGAGGGAGGGGTCGTCCCCGGTGTTGTGTAAAGACGCGTGAAAATGATTGAATTCTTTTGTGAAAACAAATGACGGGGAAAGGTGCACGAGCCGATTTCCATTTCCAAAATGAAGGTCGTGCTATCACTACTTAACTGCCATTGCAATATAATGGGGAGATAAGGGATTACATTCGAGTTCATAGGGGAAACATAACATTAGTTCAGAGGAAATAAATAGTCATTACATAGCCGAGTTTCATAATGGGGAAAGGGAATTACATCTAAATTAAGAAGGGGAAGACATAATATCGAGCGAAACATACAAAAGGTCATTACATATCCAAATTTCGTAATGGGGAAAATGGGGAATTACATCCAAAGTGAAACAAAAAGGGGGTGACATGTCTAAGACCTAGATGAGTAAGAGGACCGGTGGGAAGGGTCAGCCAAGTGCTTGTTTCCTCTTCAGGTTTCTTCTCTCTTTCTTCCTCTGCTGGCAGGCTGACATGGGAGGCTGCAAGTTCTCGACAATCGCTTCACCAGGTTTCTGTTCGATCACTGGATGAGTGAGTGAATAGGGGTAGCGGACTTGCCGGTTGATCCTCATGTCGAGCCAATTCTTGTATCAGTCGCTAAGGTCCAAGCAAGTTTCCCTATTAGCATAAACAACCCATTTTAAGCCATTGGCATAAGCTTCGACGACATATCTAACCGCGCTGTCGGTAAACTGATGGCTCCTGAAACCTGATTCAATGGCTCCCGGGATGGTCTGCTCGCGTCCGAATTGACGCATCACCCTCTGTGGGTAAATGGTGATGAATTTGCCCAGACCAATGAGTACTAGTCCACTGTTGCCTGCCGATTGGACTGCTCCCCCTTGGACATCCCAATCTTTGATGACCCAGTGCTTGAAAATCAGATGGGTGTCATGGAAATGAGCTCTCCAACCGTCTTCCGGCTTACGCTCTCGCTTTCTAGCCATCATAAGAGTGTCCATTTGACTACAGAATAATGGGGTGCTATTGGCAAAGATTCAAATGATCAAAAAGCCAAATCTGAAGTAGCAGGGGGCTTCCCACAAAGAAGGTCTCTGCAGTTCCCGTCTCCTTCCAATGGTCCAAAGCCCGAACAATTCCGGCGGCTGCCACCGATCCCACACTCAATCCCTCTTCAAATGCATGTAGTAAGTAGATGACCTGAGGGTTCATTCTGAGATCTCTCTGCCAAAACAAGAACAAACCCATGATACAAAGGTCTAATGCCCGTCTCTTGGTCTTAAGTGAGCGGTAAGGTCGGCTAAAACGTTCCAACAGTTCTGGTAAGCTCAATCCCATATTCCCGAAGTTCTCGACCTCCTCTAGGCTTACCTCTAGGAACTCAGCTGCGAATTTTGGAGTTTTAGTCCGCTCTGTGGGGATCATCGGCATTCTTTGGTGAGGCTTATCATGAGGAAAGCGTCCAACTCTGCTGGCAGTATCACCAGTTCCTCTCGGAAGAAGCGGTACAAGTGATCAACTGGATCCCAATAAGTGACGGATTCAAACAACGCTTCATAGATTATGTCGAGCTTACACAAGCGAGCGAGGCTTGTCAAGAGTGGCTCACATGTATTCTTCATCTCCATGTAATGGCCCAAAAGCTCTTGACCAAACTCCCTTTCTCTGACTAGTTCTTGCTGAAAAGGCGAGAGTTGACTCTGACTCCCAGATGCTGTTTCATTTTTCGGTTTCTGTTGCGTCCTTCTGCGTTTCTTCTCTTCCCCGGGCACTGGCACTAGTCGGTTGAACATGGTTAATCCTTAAAATTGAGCAAATAAAGAGAAGGGGAAGAAAGTGGTGAGCAAGAATAAGGGAGAGCAGCTTAAGCAATATTAGTGCGACCTTCGTTTTTGAAAATGGAAAACTAAACTTGGAAACCAATTTCAAAAAGGTTTGAAAACAGTCTTTGATCTTAAAAAGGGTTTTCGAAAAGGGTTTGAAAACAGTCTTTGATCTTGAAAAGGGTTTAAAAACCGTCAATGAGTTCCCCAATACTTGTTAATTGAAACAACTTTGTTCAAATGAGAATTCCGAACATTTTTAGAAGGTGTAAACAAATGGATTTGACAAGAGGTTTTTCACACAACGCAAACAGCTCAAATTAAATCGTGGCTGGTTTTTTATGTGGAGCTGAGTGCGAATGATTGGGATAATCACCTTCCAGGCCTATACCAACATCTATCATAAAGCCACACGGGCCACGGCCGGTGATTATCACAACATACTCATTTTGAAAACTTGGGGAAGCACTGCATGGGAACAGGTCTCCCATCGTCTGCACGATAAGGTGTGTCTAAAGTCCAAATTATTCACTGACTACGTTGTGCCATGTATGGGTATCCGGTAAATATGGGATCCTCTATGGACGTGTAGCGTGACATTGGGCTTTAAAGACACCCGTGGTGCAGAGGAATCATAGAGAGCTGAGCCCATGCAATCTTCAGGGTAAGGCAGAAGGGTGGTCAGACAGGCGGCATACAAGGGGTGACTACCCATAAAACCCGTCCTAGACACCGGATTAGGTAGCTGGACACTGAAGGCTCATGGTTCACTATATGCTGGCTCTAACTCGGATATGGAGGATAATTTGGATCATGAGTCTTCAGGGCGTAGGTCGGTGACTGTCTCGCCTCGCAGGCTTAACCACTCAATGAGTGACCCGACTCATGGGAAATCAATCATGGACCGATTGGGATGTCGTGACTCGTGGAAATAGGGGTGACACAGAGGAATGCATGTCCTAAGCTACCCATGCACTCACAACTTGTAAATGTAAAAGCGGTAATGGTGTAGGTCAGTGACCGTCTCACCCCGCAACAAGCAACAATAATATGAATGTGATAAATAAAGTAGAAAAGAACAAACAACCCTATTTACTAACTGTTTTGTCTTGAAGGCGGTAATTCTAATTGGTTGTTTATTAACCTAAAGGGAAATTAGCTTCATTCAATCCTAAGTGTCTCTTTCTAATCGTGAGCTAATTATTAACCCAATTGTTGTAATGTTTGTTGAGGATCTAATAAATCCTATCTGTCCTCATCAGATACACACTCTAAGTGTGAAGTAGAATAATCCTAAAGGCTTTAAAAAGAATCTCTTGAAGGTTTTGAAAGAAGTGGGGAAATCTTGACAATCTTGTATGGAGTTCAATCTTCCTTGACCAAGTTTCATGGAAAAAACTTACTCAAGTTTTCCCCAGCAGAGTCGCCATTCTGTGGAGGGTGATTTTTCGGTATGAGGGGGGTATATCTAAATATGGTTCTTGATTGAAAAGCCTAGATCCTAAAATGCCATTCTGTGGAGGGTGAAAACTCGTTATTCTGGCATCCCTCAAATACCTACTAAATCGTTCGTCTTTCCCAGAAAGCATAAAGGGGAGTGCAAGTGTGCACTACACCCGCTCTCAATGGACTCCACGCGGACTTATGCCTTAAGGGCAGAATTGACTAGAGTCGCCACCTAGTTTGACCTAAGATACTAGGAAGGAAGGGAAGGAGGGTTCTAAGAACCGTTGGTTGACTCTGAATTTGTTGCCTATGGATAGGAGTTATCTGGTCAAATCAGAGACTCTATTGTGGGTTCGCATTGGGTTACACCCCTTAGAAGTGGCAACAACCACAACTTCGGATTGGTGCCCGAGGAAACCTCGGTCTCCAATTGTCAGGATTGTCTTCTTTCAAAACCTTATTAGAGAGATTCAGTTAAAGCCAAAGGATAGGATTAGGACAGAAGGAGAGAAAGAGAGTGGATGAGGCAAGCTTTTCTGCCAAGCTAGCGCCAAGGGGAGGAGTTGGTGAACTCAGATGAGTATAGAATGAAGATTTTGGAAGAGTTTAAGGTTGAGTGAATAGACAAGACTTGGAGTCTGATGGTTTGAAGTTTGTGGGAACCGAAGAAGGTTTAAATGTTTTGTGAGATATGAGAGCCACCTCAGAGGGGGGAAAAGGGTTTTTTGATTGGAATGGGGTCGCACCCTGGATGGGCTGCCTACGTACTCAACTTCTGTTGAGATCATACCTTACGAAGTTCAGGGCATTTTAAGGTTTTTTTATATGTTTGAAGTTTCAGGAAGTTTCGGGTTTGAGAAGTTGGTCTGTGAGACGCTCGGGTCTATGAGGCATTTAGGGTGTTCATGTAGTGGGAGGCATGGGATATCAAGGTCTGTGAGACGCTCGGGTCTGTGAGACATTTGAATCTAAAAATGGTGGAGAGGTTGAGATGTTCGAGTCTGTGGGGCACTCGGGCCTATGAGACTATAGAAGTTTGGAAGAAGTCGGGATTCAGGAGATGTTTCAAGTTTGGAATGATTTGGAGTTTAGATAATGATTTGAGTGTGTGAGGCAATTGAAGTTTGGGTGGAGATCCCGGGTGTTTCGAGTTCGAGTTTCCAATAGAGTTGAGGTTTTGGGATGTTTCGGGATTTGAAATGAGATGATGATGGGTTGAGTTGGAATAATTGTCAAAATTGTCTCTCTTAAAGTTTTTAAAACTGAAAAATTATTTTTGTTGTAAAAAGGGCGGATAATCCCGAGGGATTACCCTATGTACCCATCGAACACGACACTTAATTAAGGGTAAGTGCCGAGGCTCGAAGGATGGGGCAATGAATTTATGTCGGAAAATTGGATTTAGAGAGAAACACCATGAATGAGATGTTCTCGGTCAAACCCTAATAACGTCTCTAACTCCCGGGTTTTAAAACGTTAGAAACCAAAAACATTGAAATCGAGTGGAATGGAGTTAGACGATTCTAAAATCATGGCTGCGACTAGGAAGGTCGTTACTTCCCTTGCACCCCGCCTTGTAAAAATCTAGGCTGCAATTAGGGGAGATTTGTCACCCCTAATGCCCCGCCTAAAGAGATCCAGACTGCGACAAGGGAGGTTATGACCCCAGTACCCCGCCTCAGATTTTTATTTTGGAAGGGAGAAAAGTGATGCCTAACTAGGGAGAAAACGTTCTTTGAAGGTGTTAGACATCCCATATTCCTCAAAAACGGTTTAGTTTTGAATTTGAAAACTGAGTTGGAAAACTTTTGAAGTTGTTCGGAATTCTCGATGAAGAAACACTGATTTTGAGAAATGATTTAGGAGAAAACTTTTTGTATATGTGAGAAGAACATTCTGCATTTGAGAAGAGTTTTCTGTGATGTGAAGAGTTTTTCCTTTAAAATTCCACAAAATGGTTTATTTGAAAACTTGATGAAACTTGAATAAAATGATCGTTTGAAATTTGAGAAAGGAGATTTTTGGATTTTGGAGTTTGAAAGGGATTTACAAGTTGAGTATGGATTAGATGAATTGAATCTGAATTGAATGGAATTGAATTGAATTGAATTGGACTGAATGTATTGGGTTTGAATTGGATTGGGGTCGAGTTTGAATTAGATTGAAGTTCAGTTTGGATTGGATTGAAGTTCGGTTTGGATTAGAGTCAGGTTGGGTCAAAGTCAGGTCAAGGTCAAAGTTTGGTCAAGATCAACATTTGGATTGGCAAAGATAGACCGGGTCAAAGCTAGGTCGAGGTCAAAGTTTAGTTGGTCAAAGTTCGGATTGGTCAAAGCTAGATCGGGTCAAAGTTTGGTTGGTCAAAGTTTGGGTCAAGGTCAAAGTTTGGTTGGCCGAAGTTCGGGTCAAAGTCAAAGTTTTGGATCAAGGTCAAAGGTTGGATCAAGGTCAAAGTTCGGGTCAAGGTCAAAGTTCGGATCAAGGTCAAAGTTCAGGGCAGGGTCAAAGTTCAGGTCAAGGTCAAAGTTCGGATCAAGGTCAAAGTTTAGGGCAAGGTCAAAGTTCAGGTCAAGGTCTAAGTTCGGGTTAAGGTCAAAGTTCAGGTCAAAGTCAAAGTTCGGGTTAAGGTCAAAGTTCAGGTCAAGGTCAAAGTTCGGGTTAAGGTCAAAGCCCGGGTCAAGATTTGACTTTTGTGGACTTGGTTTGAATTGATTTGGGCCTTGGTTGGTTCAAAGTCAAAGTTTTGGGTCAAACTTGGGTTTGGTTAATGTTAGGGGTTGGTCAAAGTTCAGGGTTGGTCAATCGATTTGACTTTGGTGGGCTTGGGCCAAATTTTTGGGCTTTGACTGGGTATTGGGCTTGGTTTCATAATAGGGCCGGATTTGGTAATGGGCCGGACTTGGTCATGGGCGGGTTTGGATATTGGGTCGGACTTAGTAATTGACCGATCTTATGGGCTTTGGGCCGATTTTGGATTGGGCATGGACTTGGGCTTTGGGTCGTGGACTTGGGCTTTGGGCTTTAGACTTGGGTCGTGGCCTTGGGCTTTGGGTCTTGTGGGCTTTGGGCCGATTTTGGATCGGGCATGGACTTGGGCTTTGGGCCGTGGACTTGGGCTTTGGGCCGATTTGAGATGGGCTGAGTTTGAAGACGGGCCGAGTTTGGATGGGAAAATTTTGGGCTTGAGATGATTTGATTTTCTTATCTCTGAGAAACAAGAAGAAATCAGATTGAAAATGAGTTTATTACTAAAAAAAGTTGGAATTTGTATTCACAAAATGGTTATGGAAATGAGAGACAATTTTTGAATTTTAGGATGGAGGGCGAGGAGATGAAAAGTTAGTGACAGAATTTTGAATTTAAGAGTTGAAGGTCTGAAACGGAAGTGAGATTGTTAGTAATATATATGTATACATATTTTAGATGCGTTTTAGGGTTTAGGGCGTTACCACCACGAGATAGGCCGATGGTCTATCAGGCCAGGGGAACACCCTCTATCCTAAAGGAATCATTATTTGCTTATAAATAATGTGTGTTTTAGGGTTTAGGACATCACCACCATGAGATAGGCCAATGGTCTATCAGGCCAGGGGGACCCCTCTATCCTAAAGGGCTTGGGCCTAAGGACCATAACTAGGGCTTAGATAGTAAAGAAATGTACAAAGGGGAATGAATCAAAAATTGCAATGAAAGAGAATATGCATATATACACGTGTAACACAGAAATAATCAGACCGACATGGCAGGAACAACTAACTAAATAAATCCAATACGCATGAACTTATTGGGGCATGGATTTCACAAGCCATCCGAATAAAACAATTATATGTAAGAACGAATTTCAGAACTTGTCTAAGTATATACCTGTAGGCATGGATTCCGAAAGTTTAAGTTATGCACATGTTAAGAGAATTTCAGAAGCAGTACGGGCAATATATACATAAAAACAAATCCTAAAACCCTCTATATGACAGATTCAAATTCCATAATCTCAATCCGCCCCAATATGAGTTAAAAGCGACAAAGGTGAGTCCTAATGCGGGGTTGCTAGCTCATTGTTACCCTTCCTATTCCTTATCTTTCAATGGCCACCCAAAGGTTTGAAAAAAAAGAATTAATCCAAAAGAAATAAGTATACAGAAAGCAAAAACGATATATGTGAAACTAGAATGAACTCTGAAACGAATAACCACCTATAACCCCATTTAATCTAGGCTAATCATAAGTAGGTAAACATACTTGCATGATTTTGGTTTAACAGAACAAGGATACAGTGTAGTTTCTTTCCCCCCAAATAAGAAACTGAAAGCAAATTTAACCTGGAACAGACATGGATTTTCATTCAAACATACATCAATCATCATATCCTGGCAAGTTTTCAGTTCAGAATAAGATACCAGGAATGAAGATATGAACTCCCTGCAAAATAGTGAATCATAAAATCGAAACAGAAGCCAAACAAACAACAATCGAAAGTTAGTTCACACAGTTTTGGACAAAAATCTGATCGGCACAAAGGAAGGTTCATGGATACAACTTCACTTTTTACAACATCGATTTCCAGTGGAGGGGTCTGCTTTCGGCACATCAGTATACTTAAACAAATGAGCCCGAGGGATCAGTAAACAAGGAAATCCATGAGCAGTAAGCATAAATAGTGAACTTAAGTGTAACAGCAAGAAATAAGGATGTACTAGTACGAGCTTTTCCAATCATATGTTGTGTGCAGGACGTAAGGCTTAAGGATTTTCAGGGATAAAGAGAGAACACACAACCAGTAAACCCTTAGTTAGCTCACATCATCCAGAATAAAATAGGTTAGCAAGAGTCGGATCATTATTACGAGAGTCCAGATCAACTTTTATACCAAATACGATAACAGAAATACTTTGGAGCCCAACCTGAGATGCACATGAGCCATCTAGTATCGGACTCATACAGATTTCATAGCAACAGAACGAAACAGGTATCTGAACAGATTTTAGTGTATCGGTGCTTCAGACGAAATTCAAACCAAAGTCGTATCATCAACGCGCAACCAACCTATCAATAAGACAACCCGGTCGAAACCTATTCCTGAGGTTAGAAAGGAATTACGAAAAATAACCCAGTGCATATCGGCTTGTCCGACGGGATTCGGGGTAGCATCTCAACAGAATAATGAGTATATGTGCAAAGACTAAACGATTTTGCAAACGAAATGACTAAGCGGAGATAAAAAGTGGATAGAAGTAAGAATGAGAGAATATCGAATGGCTTGAATCTTGTCTGTGATGGAAGGCACAACAAGAATCAAGGGTTTTTCATAGGTAAAACAATGTTGAAATAAACGAAATGCAGATGGGGATACGAGGCAAGAAGTAAACATGGTGACCGACTCGATTCTCGAAACCAAGGCCCCGGAACAGTCGAAGCTCCTCTAGCCATCACCGGTTCCGGTTCCTTTGGCGATGAAGGAGTTTAGCAAACAAAGACGTGATATCCCTAAGAAATCAGAGAAGGGATGAAGGAACGGAGAAGGAGGCGACACCACCTACCCTGTCAATGACGGAATGGACTCGAAATGGTGAAAGGTTTCCAGTGAGTACGATGTTTGTGGCGGCGATTTGGGAGTGTTTTCACGGTGATTTTGAAATGGGAGAATGCAAATCGAAAGGATTTTTGCGGTTTCCTAGCTTACGAATTCGACTTCGAGAGGAAGAAGAGAATGGTCAGTCTATGTTTCTGGGTTTCGAAAAAATGGAAGAACAAAGAATAATAGACAGGGAGGATGGAATGAGAATCGGGATCAGTGTCGGCTTGTAAAAAAACGTGTGTGCACTGTAGGTTTATAATAGATAGAGTATACAGATGTCAAACTAGGGTTTCATTTGGGCTGGATTTTGATTTTGGGTCCCTTGTGATGTGTATGGGCCGACCAAAGGAGAGAAAGGAGCCAACAACTAAAATAAAAAAAGGGGCTATACGCGCCTGTACCGAGTTTCAAACTCGGGTTCTCGCCCTCACCCCCAGTATCCTCGTCCAACTATACTACAACAACATTCGTTATGCTTATGCAAGGGTTTATTAATTAAATCTAATCGGAGTTGAGAGGAAAAATAAAAAGCAATAGTGCCCAGACTGGGATTCGAACACGAGACTTGCAGGTTCCCAACCGGACAGACTAACCAGTTGAGCTAAGCCAGAATTCAATATATCCATGGGAGAAATATTACAAAAACTCTAATTTCGACTAGATAACTCTTCTAAAAGCTACGAATCCAAAAGAAAGTATGCGACGAAATATAAGAAGGTTAATCTAAAGGCATGAACTTATGGAATACAATTAAAATAGGACTAAAAACGTAGTGAGATATAAATAAAAAGAATAGCACATGTACATAAAATAATGAAAATTAAAGCTCGTAATGAAGATAAAAAAAACCTAAAATAAATGGAATATAATATTAGTAAAAGGGACACACGAAATAATAAGAGTAGTGACGATAAAACGAAGAAAGTCAAAAGGAAATAATGAATAAAATAAAAGTATAAATCGATCGAGTACATAAAATAATACAAGGTAAAAACAACACCGTGAAATATTTAAAAAACAGAAGCAACAAAAAGCAGGTTAAAACGGATTACGGAAAAAGGCTCGTGTTCCCTTTCCCATGGGAATGTGAGATTTAAATGTCGGGAAAAGGAATTTCTTTTTGTTGAAAACGGGGACGACCGCCTTGCTTCTAGAAGCATGTTTATTTTTTGTATTTCTGTTTTAATATAAAAAAACGGGTGAGAATTTTTGGTGTCTACAGATAACCTAGGGAATACTTTCTAGGAAAATTTGTTACAAAGACCGGTACACTTGCCGAATTAGGTTTTAACCCCAACAGTAATCACCCCCCCAATCCATCCTCGTCCTTATTAAACTTTAGGATGCTCCCAAGTCTTGGCCTTATCCGCTCCACGAAGCCTCTGTGAAGAAGAGAGAACAGGACGTCATGAATCTTGACCAAGAAGACAGATGTAGAAAGTTATGATCTTTGGGAGCTTTGGGTGTGTCAGATGCCTGGAATACAAGAAGGGCACCATCAAAAGTCCAGGGTCCGTAGAAAAAGATGACCTGGATCAAGTCTTGGGTATTGAATTCTAAAATAAAGAGATTGGAACTAGAAGATCAGACTTTGAGTTTTCCACTCATCTGCCATACCCGATCAAAGTTGGACTCGAGAGCACAAACGTCGGCAAGCTTAGCATAGTAGAGCTTACCGAGCATAATCCTATGGACTGGAAGGGCGTCAGTAGGCTTGGCCAAGTCGTCCATGGGGATCATAAGTTATTCGTCCATTGTGAATGTGAGATCAGCAACTTTGATGCCAGCTCATCGACCGGTTGAGCGGGTTCCATGGCAAGTGTCGAATGAAGCTTGTCACAAAGCAAAGTACCGTGGGAGCTCTAGGACACTCCAAGGGGAACGACTGTGAGGTCATATTATAAGTAATAATAAAAGAATAATATTTTTGTTAATATTAGTTACAACCAAACGGAAAATAATATGATAAGAATATTTGTTATTCTTATCTCTTGCTGTTATATTATATATAGAGATATGAAATTAGTTTCTAGGAGTGCGTGCATACACAATATCCAGAATCTCTATCTCCCACAGAATACACCCAGTTAGAGAGAGCCGTGTTAGGGTTCTTAGGTCGTGGATAGTGTGGGGAGTGCTGCTGTGGTCTCCTCCACCTGGTAGACGCGAAGGCTTATCAAGTTGACAACAAGGGAAGGGCGACGGTTGACAACGAACAGAAAGAACGATCCTATTAATTCCGCTGCGCTCAAGAGGTAGGTACCCTAAAATATATATTTCTAACAGTGGTATCAGAGCTAGATTCATTCTTTTGGTTCGTATGTTGCCGAATTTCATAATCCGGCAAAAGTCCATTTTTTTAAATCGAAGGTTGACGAACCCGTTTGATTTTTAACATTGCTCCTCGGACCCATTGTTGCTTGGTGTTTTAAAAGTTTACATCTTTCATAATTTGGGTTTGAATCTAATTATAATTTGTCGATTAGAGTTCCCGTGCTGTTCTTAAGTGAATCGGTGTTGGTATGTACGTATCGATTCCATTAGTTGATTCAAAGTCATCTTAATTTAGGATGAATGATCGCCGGTCAATTCAAAAAAAAAAAAAAAAAAAAAAATTGTCAATTAGCGGAGCCGCCATCATTTTTTCTTAAAAAATTGAAAGAACCAACTTTAGAGAAAATCAGTAGTTTGATTGTATTTAATCCGTGTTGATGGTGGTAGCGGCCATTTTTGTTTAATTCTGACCGATTCCTTGTAAAGTGCCGTGCTCATGTTGCTAGAATTATATATCATAATATATGTTATAACTCCCTTGCTGGCCAGTACTCCGTACTCATATAAGGGCAAATTAAAATATATCGATTTTCTAATGTGAGTGTTTAAACAAGATTAGTTCTTGTTTACTGTCCCATCAGTACGTATTATTCTTATGAGTGTGACGTTCAAATTCAATCCCGATCATTGTGGTGTTGATTTCATCTGGTTAATCGTGCGTAAATTGTTGGCTTAAAAAAAAAAAGTTTGATCCTGCATGAATTATAGCAAGATTTGATTGTGTATCTTGTGAACCTGTTTTGATGATGCGGGGAGTGAGAATTATTATTCTTAATATGTAGATCATTATGGTTATCAATTACGTGATATATTCTCTTTGTGAGCAATTTGAATATTATATATTCGGTTAAATTCTAACGCGTAATATATCGAACCGGATATGTATAAGTTACATAATAATTTTATAATATACCATAAATATATGTTTTCGTAACATATAAAGGTTGTTAAAATGTTTTTGTAACATTAAATTCTTACAGTGTAAGATTAATATTATTGTTCGTTTTTGTGACGAATATTATTGTTCCATGTTTTTAGTAACTGTCAATCTATTATTATGAATGATAATTTTATTAATTAACATTGAACATAAGTTGTTCAAAATAATTTAAATTGATCTAGTTTGTCTAGATTGTCTTTAGTAGACATCGAATCATTTAATCACTTGAACATTAGTTGTTCATATAATTTCAATTAATCTAGTTTGTCTAGATTGTCTTTAGTAGACGCTAATTAATTTTAATAATTCTTTTCGTAGGAATTTATTAATGGACAATAATACTGGAAATTTGTTTTTCATTGATAATGGGAACCGTCATAATTTCAAATTTGTTTTGAAATTATAAATGCATTTGTTGCGTGTTTATGGTATGTTAATTTGTAAGTCTAAGTACTGAAATTGATTGTATGCGCGGAGCATATTTTTGTTTCTTATACTTTGATAAATTTTTAACTATACTATAAACAATTAGTGTTATGTACACGTGTAAGACACAACAACTAATGACATCATTTTTTGTAAGATGGATGTTGTATCGAAGAGTATTGTAGCAGATCTTAACAAGGGTGAAAAATAACTGAACGAAATTATGATACGTGGAGTCGTAAAGTTCAGTATGTCTTGGAAGACCAAGAACTTTTGGATGCAACTCTACAAGTCATGGAGGCTCCGTCTGCTGAGGGACACTCCGCCCAGGCACGTAGGGAGCTAGAAACCTATAATGCCTGGAAGAAGAAGAGTCGCACTGCCCGGATCATACTTTTAAGTAGTATGAGAAGTGACTTGATGCTGCGTTTTGAAACCCATCAAACTGCTAATGGTGTATGGGAAGCAGTGAAGCGAAACTTTGGAGGAAGCACTGTTACTCGTAGAAGACAATTGCAAATGCGTCTTGATAGCTACAAAAAGAGGTCTGATAAGACTATGGCTGAACATATTACTGCCATGTCTAATATGGTTAATGAGCTTAAGGCTGCAGGACATGAGTTGTCTGATGAGCAGCAAGTTCAAGCTTTGATCAGATCTCTCCCTCGGAGTGTTGAGTGGGATTCTCTGAAGCAGACTTTAACCCATGATGATAACATCCGCACCTTTGATGATGTTGCTCGTCATCTTGAGTTGGAAGAGGATAGGTTACTCTGTGAAAAACCAGCTAATGAGGTGTATGCTATTGATTCTGACAATAGAGGTCATAAGAATCATAGGCATAAAAGAGGGAATAATGGTAACAGTGACTTCAAGAAAGGGCAGTGGAAGAAAAGGAAGGGAGGCAAGACCAATGGTGGTAAAGATCCAAAGAACCAGCCAAAAGCTGGTGGTGCTAGAGGCAAGTCTAAAGGTGTTTGCTACAATTGTAGGAAATCAGGGCACTTTATTAAAGATTGCCCAGAGCTTGAGGTATTTACTTGGTGTTCATACCTTTCCTCTTGTTTTGTTGCTTCATGTTATGTGTTAACTAATACATGTTCTATGTGGACTGTAGACACAGCAAAACAACAAGCACGTGACTTGGGATCGAACATCTTTTGTAGAGTTTCGCCGGATTCCTAGAAGAGGAAGCCAAAATATTTACATGGGGAAGGATACCAGCATTGATGTGCACAAGATTGGAACCGCAGATTAGTTTTGCATAGTGGTCAATCTTTGTATTTACATAATGACTTGTATGCCCCTGAAATAAGGCGAAATTTAGTCTTTCCCCATCTCTTCTTAGGTTAGGCTTCAAATTTGTTTTGAAGGATCGACTTAGAGTTTTTAATGTTGGTACATTTTCAGTAATAACTCTTTATTGAATGGTTTCGTAGTATTTAATGCCAAATTTGGTTTAAGTAATCATATTTATTCAATTTATGTTATTAATTCTGATGATTCAGAACTTTGGCATGCTAGGCTTGGTCATATTGGTATTGATCGGATGAATAGACTAGCAAGAGAAGAGCTCCTTGGTGGAACTCAAGAAGCTATAACTCACTAAGTGTGAGCCCTGTTTAGCTGAAAAACTACTAGGAAACCATTTTCTATAGAGGAAAGGACTACTCAACCATTGCAGCTAATTCATTCAAATATTTGTGGCCTAATGAGTATGATTGTCAAGCTTGGTGCTTGATGTTTTATCACATTCATTGGTAACTTCACACGAATTTGTTACGTGAATGAAGTAGAGAATAAATTAACTCTCAAAGTTAATTGGGAGAAGAACTGAGACTGATTCTCGTGATGCCACATTCTTGGTAAATGATTATTCATCCATTTATGGAGCAACTAGGGATCAAGAGTTCTATGAACTAGATGATCCTAATCAACAACCAGATTTAAGTAATCAGAATGATATGGTTGTTGAAGATGTTCTTTTGAATCCTCAAGTTCAGGAGGAGGAACGCAATTGATGAGCCTATGACTTTTAGAGACACTGTCTCAGGTTTTATGGATCTGAATGGATAAAAGCAATGGAAGAAGAGTTAGTGTCCAAGAACAATAACCAAGTTTGGAACTTGGGTGATCTTTTATTTGGTAAGAGGTTATACTCAAAAGGAATGAGTCGATAATGATGAGACATTCTCACTTGTAGTGAGATTTGGGTCCATCCGACTATTTTTGGCTATTGTTGCCCGTCTGGACTTAGAATTACATCAGATGGATGTAAAGACTGCTTTCCTCAATGGAAATCTTGAGGAGGAGATATATATGGACCAGCCTCATGGGTTGAGGTTAAAGGTCAAGAGAAGAAGGTATGTCGTCTTCATAGATCCATCTATGGTCTTAAGCAGGCATCTAGACAATGGAATATTAGATTCCATGAGGCAATGGTCAAGGACAAGTTTTCCATTATAAATGAAGACCATTGTATCTATAAGTTATACATACAAAGGATTTGTCATTCTAACTTTGTATGTAGATGACATCCTAATAGCCAGTGACAACTTGGATCTAGTTTCTACTACGAAAGCTAGTTTGATATCCAAGTTTGACATGAAGGATAAGGGTGAAGCCAGTTATGTACTGGAAGTCAAAATATTAAGAAATAGGAAGATAAAATCTTGGGTTTGTCTCAAGAAAATTACCTTACCTTAATAATATTTTGAAAATATACCATCTTAGTGATTGTATACCCAATGACTCTCCTAACCAAAAAAGATTATATGCTTAGTGCGTGTATGGACCTAGCTCAAAAGAAGTAGCCTATATGAATAATGTACCATATTTCAGTGATGTTGGTAGCTTAATGTATGCTATGTTGTACACCAGGCTGGATATTGTTATGTAGTTGGAATTGTTAGTCGTTTCCATACAAATCCAGACCCTGAACACTGAAAGTTGTCAAAATTTTTTTTTACCTTTAGAGCACAGCAAACTATGTGTTATGCTATGGCCATGGTATTTTTAACCTTGTTGGATAAAGAATGCTTATTCTCTTAATATTTTGTTTGTCAAAATATCATGTTGTGTATTGATGTCAATGAACTATAAGGCATACTTTCTCACACAAGTAGCCAGCTTCATTGGATATATGTTATCATGAAGTAATGCTAACTTTGTCTTAGTGACTCAAAGTTTGTGGGAGACTTTTGTAGTCTATATTAAAAGGGTTATTGGTTAATCCACATGGGATATTTAATAAAGGTTCCTGTACCCATGTAAGTTCATTTTTAGCCGAGTGGGAGGTGTCTATGTGAACCTTTTTGACTCGTGTGGGTGGGAGTTGACATCCTCTATGTAAGAGAACTCCCCACAACGTACTTTCATACGGTACGTGCTAGCGACCTCATTGAAGCGTATGGATTGATCCTTGCTCCTTCGCTGTGTGAGTCAATGTTTGTTATTTGCACCTTTTGACCTTTTGACTTGGGTTGTAATAGTGGTAATGATGCTGCTACTTTGGAAGGATTACCAAGATTCCATGTGTTTTTACGGTTTTAGTGTAACCTTCTGGGAAAGCGGTTATTGCCATTAAGATACGATGCCAAGTAAAAGGAAAAGTTTACAAGAGTAGTTCAGACTGAAGTGACAATTGCTGGCGCCAGTAACTTTAGTAGTTATAGTGATTGGTCACAGTATCCTGCTCATCCATATGTTGAAGGATCTGGGTTGAGTTTGGATTAGTCGAACAGAAATTGGACTTGAGGTGCTGGCAATTTTTTTTGGATGCTTCATTCTGGCCTGAGAGGTTTGGTTTGGAGTTATCCACATTGCAGGTGTGTTGCCAGGTCGCACGGCCTATTTGCCTGTATGAAACACGAAAGCTCTCGAGTATTTGACCTTTGGTTGAGTGGGAGATGTTGGTTATATTTATTTAAGTAATAAATAAAAGATAATATTTATTTGTTAAATATTAGTTACAACCAACGTCAAATAATATTGATAAGAATATTTGTTATTCTTATCTCTTTCTGTTATTATTATATATAGAGATATGAAATTAGTTTCTAGGAGGCGTGCATACACAATATCCAGAATCTCTATCTCCCACAGAATACACAGTTAGAGAGAGCCGTGTTAGGGTTCTTAGGTCGTGGATAGTGTGGGGAGTGCTGCTGTGGTCTCCTCCACCTGGTAGACGCGAAGGCTTTATCAAGTTGACAACAAGGGAAGGGCGATCGGTTGACAACGAACAGAAAGAACGATCCTATAATTCCGCTGCGCTCAAGAGGTGGGATCATAAGTTATTCGTCCATTGTGAATGTGAGATCGGCAACTTTGATGCCAGCTCATCGACGGTTGAGCGGGTTCCATGGCAAGTGTCGAATGAAGCTTGTCACAAAGCAAAGTACCGTGGGAGCTCTAGGACACTCCAAGGGAACGACAATGATCGTCACCACTGAGCCTATTAGTATACACGTAGAAAAGACCGAGAGCAAGGAGGGTTCATTAGACGGAAGACGCCATGGAATTCATCTTCTTAAAAACTTGCTATAGGTGAGAAGGCAGCACTAAACAAGGGAAATGCTAAAGCGGCACGCAAACACGAAAACCTAGGGTGCATGCAGACTGTGGAAGAAAAACATCATACGGCAGATGAGACGACCATAAATGGGCCTTCTTGATAATTTTACTTTGATATGTTATCTGGGCATGAAAAGTTGCACAAACAAACAAAAATATTTAAGGAATAAACTCGGATACAAGCTAAAATTTGGTGGTCAAATTTGCCACAGTATCCAACGGTAATACATAACAATGAGATATAGTCAAAACCTTATCAATACTAAAAAAAATTAGGGACGTTCAATGAAATGTCACTGGAAAAAAAAATTATGAAAAGTTACCATTTTTCTTACACTCTTTTCTATTTTATTTGAACTCGTGAAATGCCACTTTAGATATTGACTATAAGGAAAAAAGATAAAAACACCCCTAGTAGTTTACAAAGTACTTTTAAAGTTCACAAAATGCCATTAAGCGTAGAAAATTCACAAAAAATTAAAATACTAGAAAAATATAGATAGCAAGAAAAAATTATAAAAAATTGAAAAAAATTTAAAAGTTATAATATCATAGAATATTGAAAAATTTAAATATTTCTTAGAATTTTTTTAAATATTGAGTATCATAAAAATAGAATATAAAGTTTTAATGACATAATTTATATTCTATTATATAGTACTTTCTGTTTTTTAGTGTCATTTCATAAACAACAATTACTAATTGTAGAAATAATAAATTCACAAAAAAATAAAAAATATTATGTCATAAAATTATTTAAATAAAAGAATATAATATTTTTAAAGACATAATAGTACATAAAAAATTAAAAATAATTTATTTTTAAGAAATAATATACATTGGTATTTGTTTACTACTTATTTAGTATATTAAAACAAAGGTAAAATCTATTTGTTAATTTTTTAGTTTTAGTGAAGGAGCAAGATGAAGAATTAGAAAAACTAACAAAAAATAAGTAAATTGAATTACCCTGTTTACATTTGACAACTTTCAACAATTATGAATTTGACAACGAGCACTTCACTTTCTTTGAGTAGGAAATATGTGATACCCCATCCCACATCGGGATATGAGTAGTAATGTAGTAGTTTATAAGGATAAATATGGGTTGATTACAATAACAAGGTCTTCTAATTTTAAGCCTAAGTGAGGACAAAAGACTTAAATGGGCTAGTTATCTAGCTCGATTGGCTTGAGATCTAGGTTGTTGGACAATTACATTAGTGTCTTGTTGTTTTTTAATGTTTCTTGAATTTTACTTATTATCTTAAGATCTTTGGTATTTCCGCTAAGTTCAATGTGTCCAGAACGAGAACATTGTCTATTTCAATTGTAGAGGAAATTACCTTTAAAAAGTGTGCTTTCATAGTTCTTGTATAGTGTGTTCATTCTACTATTAAACTTGTTCAATATGTTGTGCATGTTTGAGTTTCATTAGTGTTATGGTTTGTTCTCTTTGATGACAAGTGATTTTATATTGTTGTGGATAATAAATATGTTTCCTTTTTAGGTTGGTAAAGGTTGTTGTCACAAACTAAGTAGTGTTTCATTGTCGGCTAATTTCACTTATTATCTTAAGATTTTGAGAATTCCGCTAATTTCAATGTGTGTAGAACGAGAACATTGTCTATTTCAATTGTAGAGGAAGGTTACTATCACGGTTCTTATCTCTGGAGTGAATGCGCTAAGCTCAGCGACCCCATATTCAACCAAGTGTAAGGCTCTTGCTAGCGTGGGAATCGAGGCTTCTCCATTTGGGCAAGGATGTGTTTCGGCGGCCCAACGTCCAGGCCGTGTCACGAGGTTGGCGAATGACACAACGGTGACAAGTGAAGGGTTAGAGGCCCCAAGCACGTTGTCATGCGCAGGAACCTGACGAGGTTGCACAAGTAATGAGTTCGAGGCTCAGGTACTTGGCAGTGAGCTAGGCTCACCAAGAATGAGAAGTGGGTGGAAATAGCTTTGTGCTAACTTGTGGTATCATGTCGGTAGCTGGGCTATGGCAGACATGACCAGACATCCTGTGGCATTGTTGCCAAGGTGGTCATGCTTAAGTCAATACAAGGGAAAAGAGCAAGTCACGACTAGGCACGGTATCGTATGACACGGGCGCTGGCAGTGCAAAGCACAAGCGTTGGCTGTGACTAGATGCGTGGGGCCAAGTTGGGTGACAAGGGCATGAGCACTTCTTGACACGGGCGTTGGCAGTGCTTGGCGCGGGCGGCTGGCTGTGACAAGGTGCTAGGGTGTGTCTCGGTGCGCGACGCGAGCGCGATGCTCAAGGGCGCTTCTGAGAGCTAGGACACGCTGAGGCGCAGGCTAGGACACGCTGCAGGCACTAGGCGCTAGGCAGCAACGAGGAGCACGAGCGTGCGCTGGGCGCCAGGCGCCGTGGCACCCTAGAACCCTGATTCTCGGGCCTTAACCGAAGGTTCCTATTTTAGTGGGATGCACTTAGAGGTGGTTATTATCTGGAGATAATAAAGCCTAATGTTCCCTTAACTAAAAGATATGGCTAGAAGCTGGTAGAAGAACATATATTAACTGGGTTAATTATGTTTGGAAAGAGAAAATGTCTTTCCGTGGGAAAATTAAGTTTACCTTGGTGAAATTGGATTTCCTTCTCTAAATAATCATCTGTGAAAGGTTCTCTAAGTTGTTGAGATTTCTTCGGGATAATTATTTGCTAAAGTTTACCTGGGGTAAACAGTAGGTAGCAAATCTCTCTTAAGTGGTTAAGGATTGTTATCCTAACAAACTGAATAACTACTTCATAAAATTATGGAAATAGGTTGAGATATTCTCTCAACTAGATAAGGACAACTAGGCAGCCTTATCTCCTTTCCTTGTGGGTGGCACCTATTTAGGAGAGTTTGTTGAGATTCTCTCCTGAGCAAATAGAGGCGCCACTTTATAGGAAGGTAGTTAGGAGGCGGCACCAATGTATGAAGGTTATAATCTTCCTTGGCTAGCTGATTTGGGGCGCCACTTTATAGGAAGTTTGTTGTTAGGAGCCTCCCTTTGTGGGAAGTTGAGATATTAAGTGCCTAACCAACCAGAAAGAGATAGGGGGAAGTTGTTGAGATTTTTAAGGAAGGGAATAAAGGAGTTTGTTTCCCTATTATCTCAACCTAACCAAAGGCCTATATAAGGCTGGTGAGATCATTGTAGGTGGCATTCATTCATTGTTATCACTATTTACTCCTTCACTTGTTCTAAGCTTTGGAAGCTAAAGAAACAAAGAGAAGAATATATGCGCCTTTGATATCACATAAACTTAGCTACGACACAACTGAGTTCTTCCCCAAAGAATTCTAGCATGAGCGTTTGAGTGTTTCCCAAGTTCCTACCTCTAGTCCTGCAACATCCAACACTTGCGAACTTGATTCAGAGACAAGTTCATGAGAGCAAGGTTGCAGTGGAACTAGTTACCACGAAGTGGGCGGTGAGGAGTGTGTTAGACCTTTACCACTCCTAGGCGCAGAGGAGTGTGTGATTGTCTAGCCAAGGTGAAGTCTTGAAGCGGGCGGGCGTTGTTCAAGCAAAGGTGTGGGAGGCTGATCGACTCGGACGTGAGTTGAGCCGGTCACAACGAGTAATTTTCTCGTGTGACAAAGCTGGTATCAGATCTGCGTTCAAATACATCATCAGAAATCAGTTCGTGAGTCTTCTACGACGTCAAAGGTTCTACCTTTACCACCTTTTCTGATTTAATGGCTTCATCGAATTCACCTAAGTCCATCGACAAGAGGGTGCTTCTTTGGAGGCACGGCATGGCGAGAATCGTTCTCCCATATCCGTGAGCTTGTCTTCTCAACGCAAAGTCCTTGATGCGACCAGATCCTGGCGGATAAGATACTCGAGACGGAAGAGGACCATCGCAATCTCCTTGATGATCTGCATGCCGAGATCCAGCGCGAACAATGTCATGCTAGAGTTCATTCCGGATCTAGTTGGTGTGGCGGTGGCCAAGGCTCTCCAAGTTCCTCGCAAGGGTCTTGGAAAGGCGAGACTGCTGATCCTAAGGACGGGGGGTAAGACACGTCGAACCCTCGACATGGATGAAGACATGAGTCCAAGGCGTGGACGTTCACGACACGTCGTGATGGTCATGATGGTGGGCGCAAGCACGAGGCTCCAAGACGAAGCAGCGATCCCTTGAGGCGTGATGGGAGCATTGATGATGAGATGAGGCGCTGGCTAGTTGATGACGACGGGGTCATTCATGAGCAGCGGCCTCAGGGGAGGAGCAAAGTAGTGCGCTTTGCTGATGAGGTTGGACAAGACTATAGGCGTCGAGGCAGCGGTAGTCGTCGAGGCGATGACGATGGCTGAGAGGACGCAGGGCTTGATGATGATGTTGAGGTTGAGCCCGAGCATGATGTGGACATCATGGCAGCGGGGATGATGGTGGTTCCTCAGGTGGTTCTTCTAGTTCTCCTTCTGAGGATGGTTCCAGAAGTGAGGAGGAGGAAGAGGATCCAAGGGAGGACTTGAGGAGTTCTCGTGATAAGTATAAGTCCAAGTATCTACGCTACAAGGCGTAGGCTGTCAAATCGTATTTTTGTATCGTGTAAGTAATAGAAACGATACACGACACGAATTTACATGAAGGTACACGATACACGACACGAAAATATTTTCGTGTATGGAATTCTATATACGAATATGAAATTCAAAATACTGTAAACGAAACGAAATATACGAAATTTTTCCATGTATACATGAATTACATGTGTACACGAATCACATGTGTACACGAATTAATGAAATAAATAATTAACACATATAAAAAGAAATACTAAAACATTATATTTACACGAATTAATGAAATAAATAAGTAACACGAAATTTATTCGTCTATACACGCATTACATGTGTACACGAATTATACGTCTACATGAATTATTTACAGGTATTTCGTGTATACACGATATGTATACAATTAGATACGGTACACGACACGTTAATAAATCATGTATATACGATACACTACATGAAATTAATTTCGTGTATAAAATTAAATACCTATACCTGCTAATATCGTGTCGTGTTTCGGGTCGTATATTCGTTTTCGTTCCTTTTTGCCAGGCCTAACAAGGCGGCGTATGATCAGTTGTGTGGGCTAAATGGGCAGAGGAAATCGAAGTTTCCAGATCCCGAACTCTATGATAGCGCTAGAGATGGGACAATCTTGGCTAACTTTTTCTAGGATTTGTCGGATTACTTTGAGGCTAATGACATTAAGTCAGACCGTGAGAGGCTTTTGTATGCAAGGTCGAGGCTCTCCGGGAGAGCTAAGCAATGGTGGAGGACCGTAGGCAAAGAAAAGGTCGAGACTTGGGGTGTACTTCAAGAAGGAAGTTATAAAGCATTTCTATCCTAAGGATGTTGTAACACCCCAACCGTTAATCCTTCCATTATCCTCTAAACATTCCCATAAATACCTTACTCGCAGTGGATACTTACTTACTCCCGGCGGGTGATACAACGCCGTTAACCTTCCAAGGTTAACAAGGCTACTACTACTTACCGTTTCGGTCTGACGATTAGAATAAACCAAACACATACTACTTACTTTACGATACCAAATATTACTTACATTTGATTACCGAGTATACTGAATATATGAATTACATTCCATGACTACTTCCAAAAATGAAGAGTTATACATCCTCTCCTTACTATCCAATCCAGAATTCAATATCCAAAAAGGTGTACCACATGGTACACCGGCTACTCAAAAGGCCTTAGCCGTGTATACAACTCGGTACACCATCCAATCCTACTAACTACTAAAAAGGATTGTATCCGGTCCTTACTCTACCTTCATGCCTCGCGGGGGTACCTGTGGAGTAAAAAACATTCCCCCGAGGGGGTCAGCTTACGCTGAATATGATAACCGCATACCCCGCGTACTAGCGAGGGTACGCCAACTAATTGGTCGAATACATGCGGTTCGTTTCATTCATACATACATACATGCTTTATACAATACAATTCAATACATTCATTTCACAAGCATACATACATACAATACATACAAGGAAGACAATTCAAGTCAACCCTTCATACTTACCGAATACTCACCGCATTACGGAGATACAATTCTCCAATACATACAAAGGTCTTGTTAGCCTCATTACACACCCGGGTTAATCGGGTGTTCAATACTCTTTTACTCCGGGTCAATGACTTACAATAGTCAAGACCAATACAAATACAATACTTACTTCTTACATACTTCACTTCCAGTTAAGTCGGTATGACCTCCGGGCAGGGATTACTACATCCCACCACCGGGCTTTAGGGTGGCCCACTAATCCAGGATGCTACCCATTCAAGGGAATTGGTCCATGGAAAAGATTACATCCAGGATTCGGATCCAACCTCTTGTGTCTCCTTATCCTCACGCGTGGCCGAAACTAATCGGACTTCTACTCATTCCATTTTACTCATTACTCAAGTTAGGAGTTAGGTTGTTAGGAATTAGTAGAAGTCAGTACTTCACTTCCATACATACATACAATACACAAGTACACATACTACACATACTTCTCATTTCCATCCATTCATTCATGAATTATGCAAACTAATTGTTCAAGAAGATACAACAAGAACAAAATAGTTCAAACACAGTTAAGTGCAATAAATAAGTCCGATTCGTGCATTTATCTTATTGGTGATCACATAAGCACACAAATCGGGGTAACCAAGTTAGGATACAGGGCATGAAGAAGAAATCATACCGTTCACCGTCGTATACGTACTACCAGGTTCCTTCGAGGATCAACTATTTGATTCCTATACATACATGAAGTAGTATGATCAATGACCTATTATTGATCTAACTTACTCCTTCATTGATACTTTTAATATTTACTTACTACTTCATTACTTTCTTACTTGATTATAAAACCATTCTTTTCTTTACTACTCTTAGACTTGTTTCCTTACTCATTTACTTACTTTCTTACCATTACTACATTACTACTTCATTAAGGGGTATTACTACCTACATATGCTTATATGTGTATAGGCATATATATATACATGATCACTATAATCATATAATAAAACACATTTTTTTGTTTGATCGAGACCGACCCACCCTGGTCGGACCCATGGGCGGTCGGCTGCAGAGACTTCGATTACTGAAAATTCCAGTCCGGCCGACCCAGCCAAGGTCGGTCCATTGGGGTCGGTCGGTATAGAAGAAATCCTACTACAAATTTCACTCGACCGACCCAGGCAGAGTCGGTCCCCTGGTCGGTCGGATGCAGAAGCATTTCCGACTACAAATTTCTACTCGACCGACCCAAGCAGGGTCGGTCGGGTCCGGATGCAGAAACTTCCGAGTTTGCAGATTTTCGGGTCGACCGACCCTGCTAGGATCGGTCCTAGGGTCGGTCCAGCCCAGTACCCATTTTAATTACTTATTTTGAACTTCAAACTCTACTCAATTCACACCCAATCCTTTCCACTCATTCCCAACATGTTACCACTCATTTTGATGCTCTAAATCACCTTAATTCATCTCCCAAACCTACTACTCAATTCCTACACAACTTACACCAATTTTCATCATTTCCATTCAACACTACATAGTTTTCTTCACACTAATGCTACAGATTTTGGTTTCCACTATCATGCTACAGATTTATCACTCAACTTCTAACCTCCATTACTTCCTCAACTAATGCTACTCCTAGCATCCAAAATACATACTCACAACCTAATTCCATCCCATTTACAACCTCATATCCAAATCTGTTACAAGCTACTAAACCACTCATTTTAACTTTCCAAAATCTGTTCCAAATGTATCTAAGTCCTCAAATTCCTAGATAAAATTCGACATAGTCTCCCCTATAATTCTTACTTGCTCACACACCATTTCAGCTCACAATTTCCCATTCTCACAACCTGTTTTTACAATACATCATATACACACCTCAACATCACTACAACACAATAAAATCCTGCACATACTCAATCAATACCCAATGTTTTCCCAAGCTTTTAAAACTCATTTAAAAACTTCAAACTATTACAATCTCATTACTCATCATACTACAATATGCTTACTACTCATTCCTCAATTCATTACGCATTTTACTACTCCAAAACTGTTACACTACTACATACGAAACAAGCTCAAGGTAAAGGTAGTTACCTTGTATTTCTAGTTTTCTTTCTTTCCTTTCCTTCTCTTCCTTTCTTCTCCTTTTTCTCGGTCCCAATGAGGTTCACACACACCAAGTGCTACAACCCATAACAATACACAATACCATTTAACATTCATTTTCACTTTAACCCTAGAATTTAAATTTTTTAGGGTTTAGACAAGGGTATTACCTTCCAATGAATGGATGAAGTTCTTGACTAGCAAGAGAACAATATTCATAGCCCAAGGAGGAGCCAAAATCGGCTGAAGCAACAAGGAACCAAGAGTTCAAAAACTAAAATTTCTTATAATGCAAACAAGGCTAGAACTAATGGATTTTCGAATTTTTTTTACCTCAAGATGATAAGGAGGTGAAGGTGCTTCTAATGGTGGACTCGAATCTTCAAATGGAGAATACCTACCTAAATGAAAGTGGTTGTTTTCGATTTTTTGAAAGGATGATGAAAATGTTCTCCTTTGCAAGGGGGTTGCAATGGTATAATTTTTATTGGATTTGGAGAAGGTTTGAGTGGTCAAAGAGAGGAGGAGAGAAGGAGAGAGTTGAGTGGGTTCTTCAAATCCCCATAGCCATCGCCCAAGGAGGAAGAAGAGAGAAAGAGAGGTGATAGAATTGTGAGAGAGAGGAGTGGGGATAGGAGAGAGAGTTTTTTTTGCTTTTTACATTTCTTTTGTCTTTTGTTTTTTAGCTAATATGAGAGAAATAAAGAGAGTGGGGAGGGAAGTCCATCGGCTACACACATGCCCCCTACAGATTTTGCTTTTTATTTGCAAAGTGGACACACTAAGTTGTTTATTTGCATTCTTACCCCACAACTTCCGGTTTTGTTACAGTTTTGACTAACCGGTACCCGTTTTCCGGAATTTTCTCGTTTAATAATTTTATTGGTTCTAAAAGCTTCACTAAATTTATTAATGACTATTTAGTTGACCAAAATTGTTACGAGTCTATTTGACCCGCTAAAGTCACGTTTTCCCGGTTTCCTCGAAAACGCGCTTTAGGTTCGTTTATGCTTTTAACCCATTTTAAGGGTCTGTTTTCTTCGGGATTTGTTCCCTCGTATTTATTTAAGTGTAATTAAGCCTTTAAAATATAATTAGCCTAATTAATCACTGTTTTTAATACGGGGTATTTCTATCTACCCCCCTTAACAAACTTTGCCCTCAAAGTTGCTCAAGGTTACGGTTTTACATTTCTACTCATTTGGCAAGCCGATTGCCACAATACATTCTACCACCACCTTACAAGGTGTCCACAATTCTAATACTACCAGCATACACAGTTCAAATACCATGCACCATACTCAATCCAAATACCATACAATACTCAATTCAAATACCATACCAATACACTTCACAATGTCATTCGTTTCGTGTCATATACCGTACAACACAATGCATTACTGATTACATACATCATACTCGTTGTACTACATACTGCATACTACTAGCACTACTTTGTGCCAATACAATACAATTAGCGCTACATGTGCCAACAAAATACAATACAATACATACATACTACGCAATGCTAACCCGAAGCAATGCAAAAGCAAAAAGGCTCTACCCCCCTTAAAAGGGGTACGCCCCGTACCCTCCGTGCTATACGGATACTAGACATCTAGTCTACAAATAGATTCGGGTACTTCGCTTCATGGCGTCCTCTAATTCCAAGGTCGCTTCCTCGACATCGTGGTTAGACCACAAGACCTTCACCATTCGTACAGATTTATGGCGAGTGTCTCTTGTCTTCGTATCAAGGATTCGCAATGGAGTCTCGACATATCTCATCGTCGGCTCTAGGGATAAATGTTCGGGTTCTAATACATGAGAGGGATCGGCTATGTATTCTTGAGTGTGATACATGAAAGACATCATGAACACGCCTCAATTCTTTAGGCAATGCTAGCCTATAGCTACGGTTCCAATCCTCTCGGTAATGGTATACGGGCCTACAAATTTTGGGCCCAGCTTGCCCTTCTGGCCAAATCGAAAGACACCCTTCATAGGTGAGACACGCAAGAACACTTGGTCGCCCACGGCGAACTCAAGGTTGCGTCGTCGCACATCCGCATAGGATTTCTGTCTATCTTGGGCTGCTTTCATATTTGCTCAGATTTGTTGTACTTCAGCTTGTAATTGTTTCCAAATACTCCGGTCCTATGATGACCGTTTTCGCTTGACTCATCCCAACACAGCGGGGTACGGCAAGGTCTACCATACAAAGCTTGGAACGGTGACATCTTAATCGAAGCATGGTAGCTATTGTTATACGAAAAACTCGATAAGATGAAGCTTCTCAATCCAGCTCCCCTGAAAGTCTAAGGCACATGCCCTAGCATGTCCTCTAGTGTCTGGATGGTCCTTTTTGTCTGACTGTCGGTCTGTGGGTAGAAGGCGGTGCTAAGCTTCAACTCAGTACCAAGCGCTTCCGTGGTGCTCTCCAGTATCTCGAAAGAATCTGGGTGTCGCGGTCAGATACAATGGTTTTCGGGACTCGTGGTGTCGAATGATCTCCTTGTCGAATAGCTCCGCGAGCTTTGTGACCTTCCAGGTGTCCTTCATCGGTATGAATCGGGCAACCTTGGTGAGACGATCGACTACTACCCAGATCATGTTGAGTCCTCCCCTAGCAGGTGGGGAGTCCAACAACAAAATCCATAGAGATATCGTGGAATTTCCATTCCGGAATGGGCATGGATTGCACAACCATTTCCCGGTCTTCGGTGCTCAAACTTCAACTTCTGGCATGTGAGACACTCAGAACATATTCAGTCACGTCGATTTCATTCCTGGCCACCAGAAGTATCTCTTCATGTCCTTGTACATTTAGAGGCTCCCGGATGGACATGCAATTGTTGAACAATGTGACTCTCGCAGAATGTGATCCCTTAGATCAGATTGCTTCGGGGACGCATAATCTGCCATTCAAACGGATCAGACCATCTTCATGCAATTTGAAGTCGTACTTTCGGTTCTCGAAGGTACCCTCTGTGATTTTTCTGTCTGATCTCTGTGAAAGTAAGGGTCGCTCCAACTGAGCGTCTCGCACCTCGTCAAACCAAGCTAGAAGAAGCGAGTAACGAATGGAGCGAGTGTGCTCGACGACTCAGGGCGTCGGCTACAACGTTTGCCTTCCCTTCTTTATACTGGAGGTTGATGTCGTAATCTGAGAGGAACTCCATCCACCTCCTCTGTCTTAGATTCAGTCTTCTCTGGGTAAATACATACTGCAAACTTTTGTGGTCGGAGTAGATGGTGATGCTTACCCCATAGAGATAGTGTCGCCATATCTTCAAGGCGAAGACAATGGCTCCTAACTCTAGATCATGTGTCGGGTAATTCTCCTATGCTTTTTCAGCTGGGGGAGGCGTATGCTACTACCTTGCCATGCTGCATGAGTACGCATCCCAGCCCTTGCCCGATGCGTCACAATACACCTCAAATCCCTCTGTGCCCTCTGGAAGTGTGAGAACTGGCGCTGAGGTCAATGAGTCTTTTAGTCTCTGGAAGGATACCTCGCACTCGCTTGTCCATACAAACGGTGCAACTCTTTCTTCATCAATGACGTCATGGGCTTCTCTTAGCGACTTGAGAAGTCCTTTACAAACCTCCGGTAATAAGGCTAAACCAAGAAAGCTCCGAATGTCGGTAACAGTCTTAGGTCTAGGCCATGATCGCACTGCTTCGATTTTGGATGGATCTACTGAGATGCCCGCGCTCGAGATGACATGATCGAGGAATGATACCTGATCTAGCCAAAACTCGCATTTGGAGAATTTCGCATGCAGTTGGTTCCGCGCAGTGTCTCAAGACTCTTCTCAAGTGTTTTCTGTTCCTCTGCTGACTTCGAATACACAAGGATGTCGTCAATGAATACTACTACTGAAGTGTCAGCTGATCACTGAATAACCGATTCATTAAGTCCATGAGTTTGGATGGTGCATTAGACAAACCGAATGGCATCACTGTGAATTCGTAGTGGCCATATCTTGTTCGGATGCTGTTTTTCTCAATATCTTGCTCTTTGATAGCCAATTGGTGATATCCGGATCGGAGATCAATCTTAGAAAAGACAGATGCTCCCTTCAAATGATCGACAGGTCGTCGATACGTGGCAATGGATACTTGTTCTTACAGTGACCGCATTCAATTCGCGTGGTAGTCGATTGCAGAGGCGGAGACTACCGTCCCTTCTTCTTCATCGAAGAGGACCGGTGCTCCCCAGGGTGATACGCTCGGGCGTATAAACCCTTTGTCGAGTAAATCATGTAGTTGTTCTTTGAGTTCTGCCATTTCTGCTGGTGTCATGCGGTATGGTGCCCTAGCAATGGGACCAGTACCCGGTACGAGGTCAATTTCAAACTCTACTGCTCTCTGTGGTGGCATACCAGGTAGCTCTTTCAGAAATACATCAGGGAATTCTGAGACTACGGTCACATCATCACTGAATTCTGGATCTCTCTCCAGATCTTGCACATGGCATAAATACACTTCATGTCCCTTTCTGAGCTCCGATACATTGCCATAGCGGAGATGACTGTAGTTGAAGGCTCTCTCGGTCCTCTGGCGGTATGAAACAGTGACCCCAGATGGACTCTTGAGCAGCAATCGGTGCTCGGCGCATAGGATTCTCCCTTGTGCCGCTCCAACCAGTTCATTCCAATTATTAAGTCGAATCCCAACCCGTTGAATTCAATGAATGAGATGGGAAACGTTTCGCCTTTGATTTGAATTGTGGCGGTGTGGTAATACTTAGTACACTTTACCCACTCCTTCGACGGGAGAGTAACCAGAAATTGGGTAACTCATCTGCGTCTAGCCCCAACCTTGTAGCGAATGATGGCGATACAAAGGTGTGAGAGGCGCCGGAGTCGAATAGTACTGAGGCTTCGATGCCGTTTACTGGGAAGGTTCCCGTTAGAATGGTGCCGCTTTTGCCGGCTTGTTCTTCGGTGAGGATGCTCAGGTTACCTTCGGTACCGAGTCCACAACCTAATGATTCATGAGATTATAAGTAAAGATGGTGGAACGCAAGTGGAATTTAATAACCAACACTGCTTTTATTGAATAACCAACCATCATACATACTGTGTCTCTAATACACGTTACTACTGGATTACATGCTACTACAAAATTAATACTTTCTAAAGGTAAGGTTCAGGCGTCCTGGTTTCATGTGTGTGGCATTGATTATTGCCGGTGGTGCCGTATTCAACTTGATCTTCTGGATCCCGTGATACAGCAACCTTGATTTTCCACCCATGATTAGAACATCTCCTGATCTCAATTCCAATTTCTCTGCGAGGTCCACACGCTTCTGCTCGCTATACAAAAATACGGCGTCATCACCAATGGACCAAGACACTACGGGCACTCCAACTTCAAGAGATTCCGTTGTCTCGTCCTTATCTTGGTGCAAGCCAAGTCGTCCTTCTTTCTCATAGAAGTTGACGATACATAGATCTGCTTCAAGTGCAGGGATTGGTTCATCTCCACATTGTTGTGCAATTCTACAGCTTGAGTGACAAGCGTTTGGAATTCAGGGGGTATTGCTGGAGGTGTTGCTCCGTCTCTTGTTCGCTTGTTTGGTATGTCTTGGTATAAGGGTTCCAGTCCTTTCCCAAGCACATCATTTTCAGCTTCATTGTAGCTCCACCGGGGAATTCGGGTGTATAAAATCCTCCTGGACCCATTCCTAACTCATTGCATCGTCGGATGATTGAAACTTGTGCTTCAGGTGTCAGGTATCCTTTTAATAAGATCATACCTGGGCGGATGACCTGACACTGTTTGTTGTCGAAGTGGTGAGTGGCGATGTCGGTCTCTTCATGAGGTGAGTTTGAAGGTATTGGGTAACAGATGAGGAATTTCCCTAAGGTGGTAATCACATCTAGTGTGAGTTCTAGGCTTACTAATTCATTTCATGTTCAATACATACTTCCATGTTACTTACTCATACTCAATGTCATACTTCAAGTACTTACGCATTCATGCTCTCATTCACACAATTACTTTAATACTTAGTCATGCTCTTCAAGGATTAAAGTTTCAGTTATTACCTGGGCCGGACTTAGTCCCGGTCCCATCACGGTCAATGATGTGTAAGGCCGGCTGCCTCTACGGTGCGCCCTTCGGTGGACCTCGGGATCCCTGTCCCTGTGAGGTATGCTGGGCATGAGCATCGCCAGATGCAACCTCCTTGCCTCACGTTGCTTGTAGCCCTGGTAGTTGCCCTTGGGCTTAGAGTTTTCTGGGCATGCATTGGCACGGTGGCCCGGTTTCTGACAAGTGAAGCAGCGGATCTCCCTTCCTTGGCAATCTACCGGGATGATCCTTGTTGCAGTTACGGCAGATGTAGCTGCGGCCATCAGATTGGTTCTTGCCTTGGCCAAATCCAGAACCTATAGCTTCCCAGTTAGCAAGGTTCGGCACACTTACAATACTCTATATACATACAATTCACAAGTGTACTAATTCGGTTTCGGTTTCTTACCCCTGTAGGGCTGAGACCTCAGTGGCTTCGCTGCCACTGGTGCGGTGTAGGCAATCTGTAACGGTTCACTGCCTTGCCCTTCTCAGTTGGGCTCCGCCGTCTCCTGAGTTGTTCTTATGGTGGGAAGCTTCCCTTTATTTTTCTTCCAAGGTTTGGATTGGTTTTTGGTCATCGGAGGTTTTTGTTGCTTGCCTTGCGCTTGAGCGCTCGATCTTCATCCCTCAGCTGGCATGTGATCTCCACTCGGGAGGCAGCATGGTAACACTCCTGAATTACTTAGGCATTAGGTTACACTTACATACGGGAATACTAATTCACATTACTCAGGCTTTTAAGGGTTCAACAATGTTTACCTGAAGGGAGGTAAACCGTGTGAAGCCCATGCCATACCGGAGTCGATGGCTCAATCCGCCATAGAAGCGGTCGACCAAGACTTGGCCGGTATACCCAAGGTCGGGTAGAAGTCTGAGAAGAGAGGTGAAGGTGCGGTAATATTCATCAACCGTCATCTTCTCGGTCATTTTCAGTGCATCAAGCTCAAGCCTTTTCTTGGTCTTGACATGCTTGGGGTAATACTTAGATCGGAGGAGAGAGGTGAATGCTTCCCATCCGAATGCGGGGTCAGCTATGTGCTCAGCCTTAATGAGCTTCCACCAGTCCATAGCCGCGTCCTTGAGGTAGTACGCAGCTATCCTCACTCGAACTCCAGCGGGAGTCTCAAGTGTCTCGAAGGCCGTCTCCATCTCAGAGAGATAAGCCTCGAGTTTGGCGGGGTCGCTCTCGCCTCTAAATCATGGAGGTCGAAGGTCGGCGACTGCTTTTACCCAATTTGTTTCTCGGGGATGAGGTGGGTCGGGCTGTTGCTGTTGTTGCTGCTGTTGTTGAGTTTGTTGTGTTTGCTGTACAGCAGTGATTACATCCGGTAGCATCTGTGCTACCGTGGCGGCGACGATTTCAGCTATCGCCTGCGCGCTTGGTCCGTCACTAGTCCCTCCTCTGGGACGACCTGGACCTCGTCCTGACATCTGAACAAGTGTGGATTACATTAGATGTCGTGATACTATGACCTCATGGTCTTGATTCAAACAATGGTATCGTCTTTACAGACGTTAAGGGTATCCGTTGTTAACAACGGTAATTGCTAGTTAGGTTTCTAAGTATCCGTCTTAAGACGGTTGAAATCCTAACTCGGTAATCACTACACTTAGAATTCTAATCATCAGAGCGAGACTTCGCTCTGATACCACTTTTTGTAACACCCCAACCGTTAATCCTTCCATTATCCTCTAAACATTCCCATAAATACCTTACTCGCAGCGAATACTTACTTACGACTCCCCGGGTGATCAACGCCGTTAACCTTCCAATTAACAAGGCACTACTACTTACTGTTTTTGGTCTGACGATTAGAATAACAAAAACACATACTACTTACTTTACGATACCAATACTTACTTACATTTGATTACGCTATACTGAATATTGAATTACATTCCATGAACTACTTCCCAAAAAAGAGATTATCATCCTCCTTACTATCCAATCCAGAATTCAATATCCAAAGGTGTACCACATGGTACACCGGCTACTCAAAAGCCTTAGCCGTGTACAACTCGGTGCACCATCCCAATCCTCTAACTACCACAGGATTGCTCCAGTCCTTACTCTACCTTCATGCCTCGCGGGTACCTTTGGAGTAAAAACATTCCCCCGAGGGGGTCAGCTTACGCTGAATATGATAACCGCATACCCCGCGTACTAGCGAGGGTAACGCCAACTAATTGGTCGAATACATGCGGTTCGTTTCATTCATACATACATACATGCTTTATACAATACAATTCAATACATTCATTTCACAAGCATACCTACTACATACATACAAGGAAGACAATTCAAAACAACCCTCATACTTACCGAATACTCACCGCATTACGGAGATACAATTCTCCAATACATACAAAGGTCTTGTTAGCCTCATTACACACCCGGGTTAATCGGGTGTTCAATACTCTTTTACTCCGGGTCAATGACTTACAATAGTCAAGACCAATACAAATACAATACTTACTTCTTACATACTTCACTTCCAGTTAAGTCGGTATGACCTCCGGGCAGGGATTACTACATCCCACCACCGGGCTTTAGGGTGGCCCACTAATCCAGGATGCTACCCATTCAAGGGAATTGGTCCATGGAAAAGATTACAGCCAGGATTCGGATCCAACCTCTTGTGTCTCCTTATCCTCACGCGTGGCCGAAACTATATCGGACTTCTACTCATTCCATTTTACTCATTACTCAAGTTAGGAGTTAGGTTGTTAGGAATTAGTAGAAGTCAGTACTTCACTTCCATACATACATACAATACACAAGTACACAATACTTACACATACTTCTCATTTCCATCCATTCATTTCATGAATTATGCAAACTAATTGTTCAAGAAGATACAACAAGAACAAAATAGTTCAAACACAGTTAAGTGCAATATAAGTCCGATTCGTGCATTTATCTTATTGGTGATCACAAAGCACAAATCGGGGGTAACCAAGTTAGGATACAGGGCATGAAGAAATCATACCGTTCACCGTCGTAACGTACTACCGGGTTCCTTCGAGGATCAACTATTTGATTCCTATACATACATGAAGTAGTATGATCAATGACCTATTATTGATCTAACTTACTCCTTCATTGATACTTTTAATATTACTTACTACTTCATTACTTTCTTACTTGATATAAAACCATTCTTTTCTTTACTACTTCTTAGACTTGTTTCCTTACTCATTTACTTACTTTCTTACCATTACTACATTACTTCATTAATGGTGTATTACTACCTACATATGCTTTGTGTATAGGCATAATCTATATATATATATATATATATATATATATATACATGATCACTATAATCATATAATAAAACACATTTTTTTTGTTTGACTCGACCGACCCACCCTGGGTCGGACCCATGGGTCGGTCGGCTGCAGAGACTTCGATTACTGAAAATTCCAGTCCGGCCGACCCAACCAGGGTCGGTCCATTGGGTCGGTCGGTTACAGAAGAAATCCCACTACAAATTTCCACTCGACCGACCCAGGCAGAGTCGGTCCCCTGGGTCGGTCGGATGCAGAAGCATTTCCGACTACAAATTTCTACTCGACCGACCCAAGCAGGGTCGGTCCCCTGGGTCGGTCGGATGCAGAAACTTCGAGTTTGCAGATTTTCGGGTCGACCGACCCTGCTAGGATCGGTCCTAGGGTCGGTCCAGCCCAGTACCCATTTTAATTACATTTTGAACTTCAAACTCTACTCAATTCACACCCATCCTTTCCTACTCATTCCCAACATGTTACCACTCATTTGATGCTCTAAATCACCTTAATTCATCTCCCAAACCTACTACTCAATTCCTACACAATTACACCAATTTTCATCATTTCCATTCAACACTTACATTAGTTTTCTTCACACTAATGCTACAGATTTTGGTTTCCACTATCATGCTACAGATTTATCACTCAACTTCTAACCTCCATTACTTCCTCAACTAATGCTACTCCTAGAATCCAAAATACATTACTCACAACCTAATTCCATCCCATTTACAACCTCATATCCAAATCTGTTACAAGCTACTAAACCACTCATTTTAACTTTCCAAAATCTGTTCCAAACGTATCTAAGTCCTCAAATTCCTAGATAAAATTCGACATAGTCTCCCCTAATTCTTACTTGCTCACACACCATTTCAGCTCACAATTTCCCATTCTCACAACCTGTTTATACAATACATCATATCCACACCTAACATCACACTACAACACAATAAAATTCCTGCACATACTCAATCAATACCCAATGTTTTCCCAAGCTTTAAAACTCATTTAAAAACTTCAAAACTGTTACAATCTCATTACTCATCATACTACAATATGCTTACTACTCATTCCTCAATTCGTTACTCATTTTACTACTCCAAAACTGTTACACTACTACATACGAAACAAGCTCAAGGTAAATGTGGTTACCTTGTGTTTCTAGTTTTCCTTCATTTCTTTTCCTTCTCTTCCTTTCTTCTCCTTTGTTCTCGGTCCCAATGAGGTTCACACACACCAAGTGCTACAACCCATAACAATACACAATACCATTTAACATTCATTTTCACTCTAACCCTAGAATTTAAATGTTTTAGGGTTTAGACAAGGGTATTACCTTCCAATGAATGGATGAAGTTCTTGACTAGCAAGAGAACAATATTCCTAGCCCAAGGAGGAGCCAAAATCGGCTGAAGCAACAAGGAACCAAGAGTTCAAAAACTGAAATTTCTTATAATGCAAACAAGGGCTAGAACTAATGGATTTTCGAATTTCTTTTTACCTCAAGATGATAAGGAGGTGAAGGTGCTTCTAATGGTGGACTCGAATCTTCAAATGGAGAATACCCACCGAAATGAAAGTGGTTGTTTTCGATTTTTGAAAGGATGAAAATGTTCTCCTTTGCAAGGGGGTTGCAATGGTATAATTTTTATTGGATTTGGAGAAGGTTTGAGTGGTCAAAGAGAGGAGAGAAGGAGAGAGTTGAGTGTGGTTCTTCAAATCCCCATAGCCATCGCCCAAGGAGGAAGAAGAGAGAATAGAGAGGTGAGAGAATCGTGAGAGAGAGGAGTGGGGATAGGAGAGAGAGTTTTTATTTTGCTTTTTACTTATTTCTTTTGTCTTTTAGCTAATAAGAGAGAAATAAAGAGAGTGGGGGAGGGGAGTCCATCGGCTACACACATGCCCCTCTACAGATTTTTGCTTTTTATTTGCAAAGTGGACACACTAAGTTTGTTTATTTGCATTCTTACCCCACAACTTCCCGGTTGTTACAGTTTTGACTAACCGGTACCCGTTTTCTGGAATTTTCTCGTTTAATTAATTTTATTGGTTCTAAAGCTTCACTAATATTTATTAATGACTATTTAGTTGACCAAAATTGTTACGAGTCTATTTGACCCGCTTAAAGTCACGTTTTCCCGGTTTCCTCGAAAAACGCGCTTTAAGGTTCGTTTATGCTTTTAACCCATTTTAAGGGTCCGTTTTCTTTGGGATTTGTTCCCTCGTATTTATTTAAGTGTAATTAAGCCTTTAAAATATAATTAGCCTAATTAATCACTGTTTTTAATTACGGGGTATTTCAGATGTTGTTTGGAAGGCCCAAATAGACTTGACTACGATCACCATGACAGGCACGGTAAGAGATTATGTGTCTGAGTTCAATGCTATTGTTGTTGAATTGCCCGACTTGCCAGACAAGTACAAAGTCTTCTATTTTGTGCGCGGGATGTCCAAAGAAGCACAAGAGAAAATGTGGCTAAAGAAGCCAAAGACCTTGTCCGAAGCGGTTTCACTTGCTGAGTCTCTAGGAGATTTCAAGGTCAAAGAAACCAAGGGTTCTGGTGGCAAGTATCGCAGATCTCGAAGGAGGTATCTTTCTAACAAGAAGAGAAAGATGGGCCAGACTGAGGTCCAAAGAGTGGTGCCAAGAAGGAGGAGCCCAAGGGAACCAAGACCAAGGTGGCGCCAAAGACCCAAGGTGACCGAAGGGGCAAGAGCAAGCCAAAACCACAATCCAATGCGTGCTTTAATTGTGGTGAGATGGGACATTGGTCAAGGGACTACCCTAAGAAGAAGGCTGCTACAGCAATCGATGGAGAGCCGAGGAGTGAGCAAGTGGCCACTCTAACACCAAAGAATTATGAAGGTGTTGTTCTTCCTTCTCTTTCGGTTGTTTATGTTGATTATCCTGCTATGAGACCTTCGAGTAAGCTATTGTATGTTGATGCCTTGATTGAGAGACATGCATGTGTGATGGAATTGGTTGACACCGGGGCTGAATGCAATTGTCTAAGTGTGCGCGTGGCTAGAGAGCTGAAGTTGCCTATCGTTCCTAGTGCGAGGTGCATCAGGATGGGAGATGATGTAACACCCCAACCGCTAATCCTATGCTTACCGTCTAATCGTCCTACTAATCCTACGAGTTCGCAGCGGAATTATTACATACTTACTACGGCGGGTGAAACAATGCCGCTAACCGCCCATACGGCTAGCTAGGCTACTAATACTTACAGTAACGGTCTGATGAACATAACGTACCGAGCTACTAATATAATGCATACGGAATACAAAAATAACCTACTTACATCCTTGGATCACCGAGTAATTAAAATATATTCAATTACAACCTTTCAAACTTACCAAAAGAATGAGTTTCTAAGGCTACTCATCTATACCCCAATCCAATACTTCCATTATCCAAAAAGGTGTACCCCATGGTACACCGGCTATTCAAAAACTACAGCCATGTACTACTTAGTACACCCATCATAAATCCAGTGTTTACAATCCAAAAGAAAGACAAAGAAATAGAGTTGAGTCTTCACATCTTCATCACTCTCGAGTACCTGCGTGTAGTAAAAATGGTGCCCCAAGGGGCTCAGCAAACGCTGCATATGGACTCCGCATATACCGCGTGCTAGCTAGGGCACGCCGACTATTTGACGTCCACTAAACATGCATTTCATTTATTTCATACATACATGCTTTTCATACGAATTACATGCTCATACAATTCATTACATAATTCAAGGCAGCAATGTAGTAGCACACAACTTACTTACCTTCACAAGGTTAGCCAAATTATGCATCCGGGTTAATCGGAATGCTTTACTCTTTTACTCATTACTTACTTTTTCTTACATACAATTACTTACTTTCATTTACTTTACTTACTCATTCTTACTTACTTACTTATACTCAAGTTAAGTCGTCGGGACCTCCGGCCCTGGGGACTACACCGTCCCACCTCCGGGATTTACTTGACTCACCAATCCGGGATGCTACCCACTTAAGGGATTTGGGCCGCGGACCAGTTTAAGAGTCAGGAATTGGAGCCAACCTCTCGTGACTCCGCATCCTCACGCGTGGCCGAAACTATATCGGACTTCTACTCATTCCAATTTAATTACCATTTTAAGTTAGGATGGTTAGCTTGTTAGGAATAAGTTAGAAGTCCAAACACATCACAATCGGTCACAGTACAATACATCATACATACACACACATTCATATTCATCCAAACATTTCATGAATTATACAAACTAAGAATTAAAGAAGATGTACCACATCATACAACACTACATATTCACAAGTATGCATATTAACTCCGATTCGTGCATTTATCTTATTTGGTGATCAATTAGCACACAACACACAAATCAGAGTAACCAAGATAGCATACGGGGCATGAGGAATCCATACCGTTCACCGTCGTACGTGTTTCCAAACGTGCTTCCGGTGTCACAAATCAAATCCTATTATATACATACAATTAAATGATTAATCTATCTATCATTACTTAACTCATACTCACTATGTCCTTATACTTCTTACACTTACACATTACTTACTCATGTTTCATTACTTAAGTTTTTATTTTCTTACCTAGGGTTTGCATGCTTACATTCATGTACATATACATATATGTATGGGTATATATATATATATATATACAATTATTATTTAAATTAAAATTTTTTTTTTGTAAGTATAGGGCCGTCCGACCCACCGTCCGACCCAAGCCCTGGGTCGGACCATTCCAGTAAGATTCCTTCCCAGAAAATTACCCTGTCCGACCCAGCACTATTCCGTCCGACCCATACCCTCTGGGTCGGACCATTCCAGAAGGTTTTGGGTCTCGAGTCTAGGCTCCGTCCGACCCACGTCCGACTCACCGTCTGGGTCGGACGAAGTCAGAAACTTCGACCACTATATTTTTTGCCTGTCCGACCCACGTCCGATCCACGGCCCTGGGTCGGACCATTACAGAAGGTTTATGTCTTTTATTTAGCCATGTCCGACCCACGTCCGACTCACGGCTCTGGGTCGGACCATTACAGAAAGTTTTAGTTCGTTAGTTAAGCCATGTCCGACCCACGTCCGACTCACGGCTCTGGGTCGGACCATTCCAGAAAGGTCGGTTTGCGTTTCTTAAGCCCCGTCCGACCCACGTCCGACTCACCGTCTGGGTCGGACGGTTCCAGAACCTTGTTACAGCTTTTATTTTTCTTTCCCAATTCCACCCATTGTTTCCCCAATCTTCCTACATACATCCTAACATGTTTTTGTGCAACTTAAACACCCTAAACCATACTAATTCATTTCCTAATTCATTACACAACTTTATACTCATTCACTCACCTAATTTTCTAAGTTTCAACTCACACTTTCACTAGTTGTTTCCTAGTTGTGTTTTGCTACAGATTTTAACACTAACACTCTCCATCTACAACTCCCTCTTCTAATGTCATTTCTAACACCTCTAATACATTACACTACATTAACTATCTCTCCCCATCTTCCCTCTATCTATCTATCTCAAAATCTGTTACAACTTACATCATTCACCTAGTTTATAATTCACTAAGTGTTTCTAATTCTAATAAATTTTGGCATAACCTCCCCTATATTTTTACACTCTCACCACATTGTTTTAAACACATTTTCATTCATTCTCACCTGTTTATAAACATCAACCATATACAAGTTTCTCATATACAAATACTAATGCTAAAACAACATTAGACCACTAAAATTTCCTGCACTCAACAACTAAATCCCAATCTGTTTTTAATAAGTTTTACACATCTTTTAAGGCTTCAAAATGCTTATATTCTCTTACACATTATACTACCAATGCATTATCATTTTACAATACCAATTTCTATTTCTAAAAATCTGTTACATTATACATATACATACCAAGTTATACAAAAGAGTATCCTTACCTTGTTTCTCTTCTTTTTTTTTTCTCTCCTTCTTTCTTTCCTTCCTCTCTCTCTCTACCGGTCGGTATTCAACAACTAACATATCACCCATATATACCACACATTCAATACAAAACTACTCTTAATATTATTTAAGCTTTCAATGTAGGTTTCTAGGGTTTAGAATTTATATTACCTTGCAAGAGCTTAAGTGCTGTTTGGAATAGCTCAAGAATGTTTCCCACCTTTCAAAAGTGCCAAAATCGGCTGGGCACAAGAGGAACCAAAACAAGGTTTAGCTAAATTTTCGTTTTGCCTTTGAGGCTAGAAAAAGATGAGTTTTTGAAGATATTTTTACCTTAGAAGAACAATGAAAAGGAGGGCCTTCTAATGGTGGTGTTGAAGCTCCAAATGGGGTATACCCATAAAATCGAAAGTGCTTGTTTTTGGATTTTGGAAAGATGAGAATGTAGCTCTTGATGAGAGGATTACAATGGTGGTGTTTTTATAATTTTTGGAAGAGTTTGGAGGAGTTACAAAGGAGAGAAGTAGAGGTTTTTAGTGGTTCTTTGCTTTCACCATGGAAATCGCAAGGAGGTAGAAGAAGAGGAAAAGAGAGAGTGAGGGGGTGAGTCTTACGTGAGTAAAGAGAATGGGTAGGAGAGAGAATTGTAAGTGAGGGAATAAAGTAATAAGTGAGGAGAGAGTTACTTTATTATTTTTGTTTTTAGCTAATAAGGGGAGGTAGAGTGTGTGTGTGTATATATGTAAAATCGGACAGCACACATAGACCAAGGGGGTTTTAAAATTCTTTTTACATTCTTGGACACATAAGTTTGTGTTAATTTATTTCTACCCCACAACTTCCCGTTTTTGACAGTTTTTACTAATCTCTCGTTTTATTGATTTTATTGGTCCTCAAGCTCACTAATATTTATTAATGATTATTTAGTTGACCAAAATTGTTACGAGTCTATTTGACCCGCTTAAAGACACGTTTTCCCGGTTACCTCGAAAAACGCTTTAAGGTTTCATTAGTTTTAAAATCCATTTTAAGGATCCGTTTTCTTCGGGATTTGTTCCCTTATGATTATTTTACACTTAATTAAGCTTCTAAATTACTTATTAGCCTAATTAATCACTATTTTTAATTACGGGGTATTTCAATCTACCCCCCTTAAGAAACTTTGCCCTCAAAGTTGCTCAAGGTTAATAGTTTTATAATTCTACTCATTATGCACACCAATTGCCATAATGTGTCTTACTACACCTATGAGGTGTTTACTTCATTCCACATTGCAAGCATACACATTTCAACATCATACCAATTCACATACACAATACATCATTTCCATTCATACCATACCACAATACACAATACACCATTACCATCCACAATACACATTACACCAATACACCATACATTACATACACATCATTCATTACACATTACACATACATACACATCCATACTAAATTCACTTGCACTACATGTGCCATACAAAATGCAATGCTTACCCCGAAGCAATGCAAAGCAAAAGGGCTCTACCCCCCTTAAAAGGGGTACGACCCGTACCCGTATACTAAATACTAGACTCTCTAGTCTATGAATAACTGCGGGTATTTAGCCTTCATGGCATCTTCCAACTCCCATGTCGCTTCTTCGACATCATGGTTAGACCATAGGACCTTCACCATTCGTATAGACTTATGGCGAGTGTCTCTGGTCTTCCTATCAAGGATTCTCACTGGGGTTTCGACATATCTCATGTTTGGCTCAATGGATAGTGCTCGGGCTCCAACACATGAGAAGGATCAGCAATATACTTCTTGAGTTGTGACACATGAAATACATCATGGACACGCCCAAGTCCTCAGGTAGTGCTAACCTGTAGGCTACGGATCCAACTCTTTCGGTGATAGTGTACGGCCCTACAAACTTTGGGCTTAGCTTGCCCTTCTGACCAAATCTGAAGACACCCTTCATAGGTGAAACTCGCAAGAACACTTGGTCGCCCACGGCGAACTCAAGGTCGCGTCGTCTCACATCCGCATAGGATTTCTGTCTATCTTGGGCTGCCTTCATGTTAGCTCGGATTTGTTGCACTTCGGCTTGTACTTGCTCAAGATACTCCGGTCCTATTATGACCGCTTCACTTGACTCATCCCAACACAAGGGTGTACGGCAAGGTCTACCGTATAGAGCTTGGAAAGGCGACATCTTAATCGAGGCGTGATAACTATTATTATACGAGAACTCGATAAGATGAAGCTTATCTAACCAACTCCCCTGAAAGTCCAAGGCACATGCCCGAAGCATGTCCTCCAGTGTCTGGATGGTCCTTTCTGTCTGACCGTCGGTCTGAGGATGGAAGGCGGTACTCAACTTCAATTCTGTACCCAACGCTTCCCTTGTAGCTCTCCAGTATCTCGAAAGAAATCTGGTGTCGCGGTCAGATACTATGGTCTTAGGGACTCCGTGGTGTCTGATAATCTCCTTATCAAAAAGCTCAGCTAGCTTTACTACCTTCCAGGTGTCCTTCATCGGTATGAATCTGGCAACCTTGGTAAGGCGATCTACTACAACCCAGATCATGTTGAGTCCTCCCCTAGCAGGTGGGAGTCCTACAACAAAATCCATGGAGATATCATGAAATTTCCACTCCGGAATTGGCATCGATTGTACCATTCCGCCCGGTCTACGGTGTTCAAATTTTACCTTCTGGCATGTCAAGCATCTCAATACGAATTCTGTCACATCTGACTTCATTCCAGACCACCAGAAGTACCTCTTCATGTCTTTGTACATCTTGGAGGCTCCCGGATGGACTGATAATGTAGAACTATGTGACTCTCGCAGGATGCGATCCCTTAGCTCAGCATTGCTTCGGGGGACGCATAGCCTGCCATTCAACCGAATCAAACCATCTTCATGTAGCTTAAAATCATACTTTTTCTTCTCAAATGTACCATTCTCGATCTTGTGTCTGATTTCGGTTAGGTAAGGGTCGCTCAACTGAGCGTCTCGCACCTCGTCAACCAAGCTAGAAGAAGCGAGTAGCGAATGGAGCGAGTGTGCTCGACGGCTCAGGGCGTCGGCTACGATGTTTGCCTTCCCTTCCTTATACTGCAGGTTGATGTCGTAGTCTGAGAGAAACTCCATCCACCTTCTCTGTCTCAAGTTGAGTTCTTTCTGAGTGAATACATACTGTAAGCTCTTATGGTCGGAGTAGATGGTGATGCTTACCCCATAGAGATAGTGTCGCCATATCTTCAAGGCGAAGACAATGGCTCCTAACTCTAAGTCGTGAGTCGGGTAATTCTCCTCATGTTTCTTCACCTGGCGGGAGGCATAAGCAACCACCTTTCCATGCTGCATGAGTACGCATCCCATTCCTTTGCCTGATGCATCACAGTATACCTCAAATCCCTCTGTGCCCTCTGGAAGAGTAAGGACGGGCGCTGAGGTCAATGAGTCTTTCAGTTTCTGAAATGATAACTCGCACTCGTCTGTCCATACAAACGGTGCATCTTTCTTCATCAATGTAGTCATGGGCTTGGCGACTTTCGAGAAGTCCCTTACAAATCTCCGGTAGTAACCGGCTAGACCAAGAAAGCTCCTAATGTCGGTAACAGTCTTGGGTCTAGGCCATGATCGTACAGCTTCTACCTTAGAAGGGTCAACCGAGATACCTGCGCTCGAGATGACATGTCCAAGGAATGATACCTGATCAAGCCAAAACTCGCATTTGGAGAACTTCGCATAAAGCTGGTTCTCGCGCAGTGTCTCAAGCACTTTCCTCAAGTGGATTTCATGTTCCTCTGGTGATTTGGAATATACAAGGATGTCGTCGATGAAGACCACAACCGAAGTGTCCAACTGCTCACTGAATACGATTCATGAGGTCCATGAATTTTGCCGGTGCGTTTGACAAACCGAATGGCATCACTGTGAATTCGTAGTGGCCATATCTGGTACGGAATGCCGTTTTCTCAATGTCTTGTTCTTGATTGCAATCTGATGATACCCTGAACGGAGGTCGATCTTGGAGAAGACTGAGGCTCCTTTCAACTGGTCGAATAGGTCGTCGATACGTGGTAGTGGGTATTTATTTTTGACTGTGACCGCATTCAGCTCGCGGTAGTCAATGCATAGTCGGAGCTACCGTCCTTCTTCTTCACGAAGAGGACCGGTGCTCCCCAGGGTGATACGCTCGGGCGTATAAACCCTTTGTCTAGAAGGTCTCTCAACTGTTCTTTCAATTCGGTCATCTCTGCTGGTGCCATGCGGTACGGTGCCCTGGCAATGGGACCGGTACCTGGCAATAGATCAATTTCGAATTCCACTGCTCTCGGTGGTGGCATGCCGGGTAGCTCCTTAGGGAATACATCGGGATACTCGGATACAATGGGTACTTCATCACTGAACTCTGGATCTCGCTCCAGGTCTTGTACATAACAAAGATACACCTCTTGGCCCTTTCTGAGCTCCCGGTACATGGCCATGGCAGATATAGTGTGGTCGAAGGCTCTCTCGGTCTCTGGCGGTAAGATACGGTAACCCCAGAAGGACTCTTGAGCAGCAAACGATGCTCGGCGCAGAGGATTCTACCCTTGTGCCGCTCCAACCAATTCATCCCAATGATTACGTCGAATCCCAATCCATTGAATTCGATGAAGGAAATGGGAAACGATTCGCCTTTGATTTGGATTGTGGCTGATTGATAATACTTGGTGCACTTTACTCGCTCCTTCGATGGGAGAGTAACCATGAAGTTCGGTAGCTCATCCGCATCTAGCTTCAACCTCTTCACAAAGGATGGTGATACGAAAGTGTGAGAGGCGCCGGAGTCGAATAACACATTGGCATCAATGCCATTTACTGGGAAGGTTCCCGTTAGAATGGTGCCGCTCTTGCCGGCTTGTGCTTCGGTGAGGATGCTCAGGTTACCTTCGGTACCGAGTCCACAACCTATTGGATTCACAATTGGATAAGTATTGATGGTGGACATAAGTGGAATTAAATCAACACTGCTCTTTATTGATAAACCAACCATCATACATGTCGTGTCTCTAATACACGTTACTAATAGATTACATGATACTAGGAATTTAATACTTTCTAAAGGTAAGGTTCAGGCGTCCTGGTTTCATGTGTGTGGCATTGATTATTGCCGGCGGTGCCGTATTCAACTTGATCTGTTGATCCCATGATACAGCAACCTAGAGTTTCCACCCATGATTAGGACATCTCCTGATCTCAATACCAGTTTCTCTGCGAGGTCCACACGCTTCTGCTCGCTATACAGGAATACGGCGTCATCACCAATGGACCAAGACACTACGGGCACTCCTTGTTCGAGAGATTCCGCTGTCTCGTCCTTGTCTTGGTGTAACCCAAGTCGTCCTTCTTTCTCGTAGAAGTTGACGATACAGAGATCCGCTTCAAGTGCGGGGATCGGTTCAGGTTCACATTGTCGTGCAAGTTCTACTGCTTGTGTGATGAGGGTCTGAAACTCTGGTGGTATTGTCGGTGGCGTCGCTCCATCTTGTGTTCGTGTCTCCTGGTATGTCTTGGTGTAAGGATTCCAGTCCTTTCCCAAGCACATCATCTTCAGCTTCATCTTCGCTCCACCGGGGAATTCGGGTGTGTAAAATCCACCTTGACCCGTTCCTAGCTCGTTGCATCGTCGAATGATTGAGATTTGCGCTTCGGGTGTCAGGTATTCCCTTAATAAGATCATACCTGGGCGGATGACCTGACACTGTTTGTTGGTAGTCGTGGTTGGTGATGTGATCTCTTCTTGGTTCAAGGTTACCGGTATCGGGTAACAGATACTAAAGCTTCCTATGATTACAATTTCTCTACGGTGAGTACTAGTTTCAACTACTTCATTTCATGCTTAGTATACACTTCATTTATTTATCATGCATTCACTCATACAGTTACTCTACTACTAGGCATGCTATTTCAAGGATTAAAGGTTAGATGATTACCTTGGCCGGATTTCGAACCGGGCCCATCACGGTCAAAACATGCAGAAGGCTGCCTCTGAGGTGCGCCCCTCTGAGGGCCCCGGGGTCCCTGTCCCTGAGGTGCCTGCTGGGCCGGTGCATCGCCAGATGCCACCTCCTTGCCCTCTCTCTGCTTATAGCTTTGGAAGGTTCCCCTCGGCTTTCCATTCTCTGGGCACTTGTTAGCTGTGTGTCCCTTCTGGCAATTATAGCATTTGATCCCCTCCCGTAACAGTCCTTACCAGGATGGTCCTGGTTGCACTTTCTGCACATAGGTGCGACCATCGGAGAAGGTTTTGCGGCACCGGAGCTAGAACCTGAGGTTAGAGGGTTAGCACATGTGTGCGCGGATATACTAGATATGATACTTATACGAAACAACAATTGGATTAGGAATTTACCCTTTGGTGGGGTGTGATCTCAGTGGCTTAGCTGCCACCGGTGCAGAATAACCAAGCTGAAGAAGCTCAGCTGGATGCCCTGCTCAGCATGGGCACTACTCTCACCCTGGGATTTCTTGCGGGATTGCTGAAAGAAATTCCCTTTCTTCTTTTTCCAGCTCTTCCCCTGGTTCTGCTCCTCAGTGCTGGTGTTTTTATTGTTAGCTTTGCGCTTCAGCGCGGTCTCTTCATCCCTTAACTGGCAAGTGATCTCAACGCGAGAAGCCGCGTGATAACACTCCTGAAATCTCAGGTATTAGCCGGGATTCTCATTTAAGGAGGAGTAAAGAAAGATTCAAAGAAATTCAAGGAATTTAAGGAATTGAAATGATACTAAGGGTTAACCGTTATTTACCTGAAGGGAGGTAAATCTGGTATAGCCCATACCGTACCGAAGGCGATGGCTCAGACCGCCATAGAAGCGATCGACCAACACCTGGCCGGTGTATCCTAGATCGGGGAGCAGACGGAGGATAGAAGTGAAGGTGCGGTAGTACTCATCCACAGACATCTTGTCTGTCATCTTTAAAGCGTCCAGCTCTAGCCTTTTCTTTGTTTTTACATGCTCGGGGTAGTATTTCGAACGGAGGAGTGAGGCGAAGGAATCCCAATCGAATGTGGGGTCGCTGACGTGCTCATGCTTGACCAGCTTCCACCAATCCATGGCTGCATCCTTCAGATAGTAGGCTACAACTCTGACTCGAACTCCAGCAGGAGCTTTGAGTGTTTCGAAGGCCGTCTCCATCTCGGAGATGTAGGCCTCGAGCTTAGCCGGATCACTCTCGCCCCTAAAGCAGGGAGGGCGGAGCTCCGCTACAGCTTTTACCCAGTTCGCTTCTCTGGGTGGCGGGGGAGGGATTGGCCCCGTTTGAGTTTGTTGGTTTTGTTGGGATTGTTGTACGGCTTGGATTACTTGAGGTAGCATCTGCGCTACCGTGGCGGCGACGATCTCAGCTATCGTCTGCGCGTCGGGTCCGTCATTGCCCCCTCCTCTGGGGCGACCTGGACCTCTGCCTGACATCTGAATATTTAACAGTTACGTTAGGCTTGCAAGATATGACTCAAAGGTCTTGGAATTTAAGCAAGGTATCGTTCATAAGAACGTTAAGGGTATCCGTTGTTAACAACGGTAGTTCCTAGTTAGGTTTCTAAGTTTTCATCTTAAGACGATTGAAATCCTAACTCGGTAATCCCCTATGCTCGGTACTATGGACATCAGAGCGTAACTACGCTCTGATACCACTTTTTGTAACACCCCAACCGCTAATCCTATGCTTACCGTCTAATCGTCCTACTAATCCTACGAGTTCGCAGCGGAATTATTACCTACTTACTACGGCGAGTGAAACAATGCCGCTAACCGCCCATACGGCTAGATAGGCTACTAATACTTACAGTAACGGTCTGATGAACATAACGTACCGAGCTACTAATATAATGCATACGGAATACAAAAATAACCTACTTACATCCTTGGATCACCGAGTAATTAAAATATATTCAATTACAGCCTTTCAAACTTACCAAAAGAATGAGTTTCTAAGGCTACTCATCTATACCCCAATCCAATACTTCCATTATCCAAAAGGTGTACCCCATGGTACACCGGCTATTCAAAAACTACAGCCATGTACTACTTAGTACACCCATCATAAATCCAGTGTTTACAATCCAAAAGAAAGACAAAGAAATAGAGTTGAGTCTTCACATCTTCATCACTCTCGAGTACCTGCGTGTAGTAAAAATGGTGCCCCAAGGGCTCAGCAAATGCTGCATATGGACTCCGCATATACCGCGTGCTAGCTAGGGCACGCCGACTATTTGACGTCCACTAAACATGCATTTCATTTATTTCATACATACATGCTTTTCATACGAATTACATGCTCATAAAATTCATTACATAATTCAAGGCAGCAATGTAGTAGCACACAACTTACTTACCTTCACAAGGTTAGCCAAATTATGCATCCGGGTTAATCGGAATGCTTTACTCTTTACTCATTACTTACTTTTTCTTACATACAATTACTTACTTTCATTTACTTACTTACTCATTCTTACTTACTTACTTATACTCAAGTTAAGTCGTCGGGACCTCCGGCCCTGGGGACTACACCGTCCCACCTCCGGGATTTACTTGACTCACCAATCCGGGATGCTACCCACTTAAGGGATTTGGGCCGCGGACCAGTTTAAGAGTCAGGAATTGGAGCCAACCTCTCGTGACTCCGCATCCTCACGCGTGGCCGAAACTATATCGGACTTCTACTCATTCCAATTTAATTACCATTTTAAGTTAGGATGGTTAGCTTGTTAGGAATAAGTTAGAAGTCCAAACACATCACAATCGGTCACAGTACAATACATCATACATACACACATTCATATTCATCCAAACATTTCATGAATTATACAAACTAAGAATTAAAGAAGATATACCACATCATACAACACTACATATTCACAAGTATGCATATTAACTCCGATTCGTGCATTTATCTTATTTGGTGATCAATTAGCACACAACACACAAATCAGAGTAACCAAGATAGCATACGGGGCATGAGGAATCCATACCGTTCACCGTCGTACGTGTTTCCAAACGTGCTTCCGGTGTCACAAATCAAATCCTATTATATACATACAATTAAATGATTAATCTATCTATCATTACTTAACTCATACTCACTATGTCCTTATACTTCTTACACTTACACATTACTTACTCATGTTTCATACTTAAGTTTTTATTTTCTTACCTAGGGTTTGCATGCTTACATTCATGTACATATACAATATGTATGGGTATACATATATATATATACAATTATTATTTAAATTAAAATAATTTTTTTTTTGTAAGTATAGGGCAGTCCGACCCACCGTCTGACCCAAGCCCTGGGTCGGACCATTCCAGTAAGATTCCTTCCCAGAAAATTACCCTGTCCGACCCAGCACTATTCTGTCCGACCCATACCCTCTGGGTCGGACCATTCCAGAAGGTTTTGGGTCTCGAGTCTAGGCTCCGTCCGACCCACGTCCGACTCACCGTCTGGGTCGGACGAAGTCAGAAACTTCGACCACTATATTTTTTGCCTGTCCGACCCACGTCCGATCCACGGCCCTGGGTCGGACCATTACAGAAGGTTTATGTCTGTTTATTTTAGCCATGTCTGACCCACGTCCGACTCACGGCTCTGGGTCGGACCATTACAGAAAGTTTTAGTTCGTTAGTTAAGCCATGTCCGACCCACGTCCGACTCACGGCTCTGGGTCGGACCATTCCAGAAAGGTCGGTTTGCGTTTCTTAAGCCCCGTCCGACCCACGTCCGACTCACCGTCTGGGTCGGACGGTTCCAGAACCTTGTTACAGCTTTTATTTTTCTTTCCCAATTCCACCCATTGTTTCCCCAATCTTCCTATATACATCCTAACATTTTTGTGCAACTTAAACACCCTAAACCATACTAATTCATTTCCTAATTCATTACACAACTTTATACTCATTCACTCACCTAATTTTCTAAGTTTCAACTCACACTTTCACTAGTTGTTTCCTAGTTGTGTTTTGCTACAGATTTTAACACTAACACTCTCCATCTACAACTCCCTCTTCTAATGTCATTTCTAACACCTCTAATACATTACACTACATTAACTATCTCCCCATCTTCCCTCTATCTATCTATCTCAAAATCTGTTACAACTTACATCATTCACCTAGTTTTAATTCACTAAGTGTTCTAATTCTAGATAAATTTTGGCATAACCTCCCCTATATTTTTACACTCTCACCACATTGTTTTAAACACATTTTCATTCATTCTCACCTGTTTATAAACATCAACCATATACAAGTTCTCATATACAAATACTAATGCTAAAACAACATTAAGACCACTAAAATTTCCTGCACTCAACAACTAAATCCCAATCTGTTTTTAATAAGTTTTACACATCTTTTAAGGCTTCAAAATGCTTATATTCTCTTACACATTATACTACCAATGAATTATCATTTTACAATACCAATTTCCATTTCTAAAAATCTGTTACATTATACATATACATACCAAGTTATACAAAAGAGTATCCTTACCTTGTTTCTCTTCTAGTTTTTTCTTTCTCCTTCTTTCTTCCTTCCTTCTCTCTCTCTACCGGTTTCGGTATTCAACAAATCTAACATTATCACCCATATATACACACACATTCAATACAAAAACTACTCTTAATATTATTTAAGCTTTCAATGTAGGTTTCTAGGGTTTAGAATTTATATTACCTTGCAAGAGCTTAAGTGCTGTTTGGAATAGCTCAAGAATGATGTTTCCCACCTTTCAAAAGTGCCAAAATCGGCTGGGCACAAGAGGAACCAAAACAAGGTTTAGCTAAATTTTCGTTTTGCCTTTGAGGCTAGAAAAAGATGGAGTTTTTGAAGATATTTTTACCTTAGAAGAACAATGAAAAGGAGGGCCTTCTAATGGTGGTGTTGAAGCTCCAAATGGGGTATACCCATAAAATCGAAAGTGCTTGTTTTTGGATTTTGAAAAGATGAGAATGTAGCTCTTGATGAGAGGATTACAATGGTGGTGTTTTTATAATTTTTGGAAGAGTTTGGAGGGAGTTACAAAGGAGAGAAGTAGAGGTTTTTAGTGGTTCTTTGCTTTCACCATGGAAATCGCAAGGAGGTAGAAGAAGAGGAAAAGAGAGAGTGAGGGGGTGAGTCTTACGTGAGTAAAGAGAATGGGTAGGAGAGAGAATTGTAAGTGAGGGAAATAAAGTAATAAAGTGAGGAGACAGTTACTTTATTATTTTTGTTTTTAGCTAATAAGGGGAGAGTAGAGTGTGTGTGTGTGTATATATGTAAAATCGGACAGCACACATAGACCAAGGGGGTTTTAAAATTCTTTTTACATTCTTGGACACATAAGTTTGTGTTAATTATATTTCTACCCCACAACTTCCAGTGTTTGACAGTTTTTACTAATCTCCCGTTTTATTGATTTTATTGGTCCTCAAGCCTCACTAATATTTATTAATGATTATTTAGTTGACCAAAACTGTTACGAGTCTATTTGACCCGCTTAAAGACACGTTTTCCCGGTTACCTCGAAAAACGCGCTTTAGTGTTCATTAGTGATTTTAATCCATTTTAAGGATCCGTTTTCTTCGGGATTTGTTCCCTTATGATTATTTACACTTAATTAAGCTGCTAAATTACTTATTAGCCTAATTAATCACTATTTTTAATTACGGGGTATTTCAGATGAGGTTGCTGCAGAGACATATGGGAAAGTCAGGACTTATGTGAAGATAGGTCCGTGGGGAGGCTATCTTACTTTTGACCTCCTAGATTTGTCTCTCGTTCCCATGATCCTAGGGGAATTGATTGCTCGAAAGGCCAAGACTAGCGTCGAGTTGTTCCAGAACCGCATGTGGATCGGCGTGGAGTCTATGCAAGGGTGGGTCTATGGAATCACACCCTCCGGAGGAGATCATCCTGTTGGATCAAGTACTCGAGAGGAAGTGTCATGCCGGGGAGAGTTCTAGGCATGGTGGCGCTTGGAGTAACTTGAAATTAGGTGTTCTCGATTCCTTGTTCTTTTAATTTGGTCATGCTTCATGTTTTGGAAGATGACATTTGAATTCGCTAGTTAGTTTGTTTGTTTCAAAGTTGTCCTTTGTAGCTGGAAATTACTAATTTTGTTTCTATTCCTTTTGTAGTTCGAACCAAGAGAAGTGCTGAATAAAGTTGAAGTTTGCTCTAAAATTGCGAGTCTCCAAATTGTGTGCATGGACAAGAGTAGATCTTGGAAGGGAATGGGTGATACCATCCTTTCAGGTGAGCTAAGATGAGGCTAGTTGTGACTATGCGAACCACATGATTATAGTAGACAGTGCACTAGCTACAATCACTAAGTCGATGGTTTGTCAACTCTAAGTGTTGGACAAGTACATCATCAATGGGACTAAGTGAAGCCGTGGAAGATGGCATTCTAGTAGTGGCACGAAGGTCTAGCTATAAGGTGGGAATCTAAGCATGAGTTTACCTAATCTATCAAAGCAAGATATTATACTACGAGCAAGCGTTCAAGATCAGTAAGGTTCAAGGAACTCAAGGCGAGGCCAAAGGAATGTTGGGGGAGGACAACTAGGCTGAATGTTGGATATGGCCTTGGAGGCGCATGTAGACATCCAGTTGGAAGAACAACGACCCGACAGAACAAGTTGGCTAGCATGAGGTGGCTAGGCCAATGATGAAGCATGTGGATGTGAGGGCCCTAACCCACAGATGCTTGGAGCATCTAGCGGGCCTCTCCAAGTGAAGGGGTCCAGAAGCATGATGGTTGTACAAGGTGGCATGACAAATCCCATGATTTCCAAGGGGCTGTCCTGGGGACGAGCCAAGGGGAACAAGGGCGCTTGGTGGACTGCCTTGGAGGAAGAATTTGAGAGTTGTTGGACAACTTCGAAGTGTTGGCATATGGCTTGATTACCGGTGCCGAGTTATGAAGAGACATGAGGCGATGTCAAGACTCGTTGGCCGAGTGTCGAAGCAAGGTAGTCAAAGGGAGGACTCTGGGAGTGGTGCCAAGGACTACAGGGTTAACCAACAGATAGTAAGTGTGATAGATTGGATTGCGGCTTACAGAACCTGATGAGGAGGTTCGAAGGGTTCACTCGTGTGACGACACTTGTGATGCACTCACCCAGAATTGAGTAGGTTATCCGACCACTCACTTGTGAAGCTCTGACTCCTAGTTCACAAGGTGAGCGCAGTAGGGGATCCGAGGAAGGATGACTAAAGAAGCTTGGAGCATGATCTTCAAGTCCGGAAGCACTTGAGGCTTTGCCGAGGACGGACAAAGCTCGGTTGGGGGAGAATGTCACAGTTCTTATCTCTGGAGCGAATGCGCTAAGCTCAATAACCCCATATTCAACCAAGTGTAAGGCTCTTGCTAGCGTGGGAAGCGAGGCTTCGCCATTTGGGCAAGGATGCATTTCGGTGGCCCAACGTCCAGGCCGTGTCACGAGGTTGGCGAATGACACAACGGTGACAAGTGAATGGTTAGAGGCCCCAAGCACGTTGTCATGCGCGGGAACCTGACGAGGTTGCACAAGTAATGAGTTCGTGTCTCAGGTACTTGGCAGTGAGCTAGGCTCACCAAGAATGAGAAGTGGGTGGAAATAGCTTTGTGCTAACTTGTGGTATCATGTCGGTAGCTGGGCTATGGCAGACATGACTAGACATCCTGTGGCATTTGTTGCCAAGGTGTGTCATGCTTGAGTCATGACAAGGGAAAATAGCAAGTCACGACTAGGCACGGTATCGTATGACACGGGTGCTAAGCACGGGCGTTGGCTGTGACTAGATGCGCGGGGCCAAGTTGGGTGACAAGGGCATGAGCACTTCTTGACACGAGCGTTGGCAGTGCTTGGCACGGGCGCTGGCTGTGACAAGGTGCTAGGGTGTGTCTCGGGTGCGCGACGTGAGCAGCGATGTCAAGAGCGCTGGGCGCTAGGACACGCTGAGGCGCGCCAGGACACACTGCAGGTGCTAGGCGCTAGGCAACAACGAGGAGCACGGGCGTGCGCTAGGCGCCAGGCGTCGTGGCTCCCTAGAACCCTGATTCTCGGGCCTTAACCGAAAGTTCCTATTTTTGTGGGATGCTCTTAGATGTGGTTATTATCTTGGAGATAATAAAGCCTAATGTTCCCTTAACGAAAAGATATGTCTGGAAGCTGATAGAAGAACATATATTAATTGCGTTAATTATGTTTGGAAAGAGAAAATGCCTTTCTGTGGGAAATTAAGTTTACCTTGGTGAAATTGGATTTTCTTCCCTAAATATATTGTCTGCGAAAGGTTCTTAAGTTGTTGAGATTTCTTCGGGATAATTATTTGCTAAAGTTTACCTGGGGTAAACCGGTAGCAAATATCTCTCTAAGTGGTTAAGGATTGTTATCCTAACAAACTGAATAACTACTTCCTAAAATTGTGGAAAGAGGTTGAGATATTCTCTCAACTAGATAAGGACAGCTAGGCAGCCTTATCTCCTTTCCTTGTGGGCGGCACTTATTTAGGAGAGTTTGTTGAGATTCTCTCCTGAGCAAATAGAGGCGCCACTTTCATAGAAGGTAGTTAGAAGGCGGCACCAATGTAGCAAGGTTGTTAAGATCTTCCTTGGCTAGCTGATTTGGGGCGCCACCTTTGTAGGAAGTTTGTTGTTATGCGCCTCCCTTTGTGGTAAGTTGAGATATTTAAGCGCCTAACCAACGAGAGAGAGATGGGGGGAAATTGTTGAGATTTTTAAGGAAAGGAAATAAAGGATTTGTTTCCCTTATTATCTCAACCGAACCAAGAGGCCTATATAAGACTGGTGAGATCATTGTAGGCAGCATTCATTCATTGTTATCACTACTTTCTCCTTCACTTGTTCTAAGCTTTGGAAGCTAAAGAAAGAAAGAAAGAGAATATATGCGCCTTTGATCTCACATAAACTTAGCTACGTCATAACTGAGTTCTTCCCCAATAAATTCTAGCGTGAGCGTTTGAGTGTTTCCCAAGTTCCTACCTCTAGTCCTGCAACATCCAACACTTGCGAACTTGATTTAGAGACAAAGTTCAGGAGAGCAAGGTTGCAGTGGAACTAGTTACCATGAAGTGGGCGGTATTCTCATTCTTGTGTCCCGTTTGGTGTAGAGGCGTAAAGGTTGGACCTTTACCACTCCTAGGCGCAGAGGAGTGTGAGTGTCTAGCCAAGGCGAAGTCTTGAAGCGGGCGTGTTTCAAGCAAAGGTGTGGAGGCTGATCGACTCGGACGTGAGTTGAGCCGGTCACAACGAATAATTTTCTCGTGTGATAGTTACCTTTAAAAAGTGTGCTTTCATAGTTATTTTACAGTGTGTTCATTCTACTATTAAACTTGTTCAATATGTTGTGCATGTTTGAGTTTCATTAGTGTTATGGTTTGTTCTCTTTGATGATAAGTGATTTTATTATGTTGTGGATAATAAATATGTTTCCTTTTAGGTTGGTAAAGGTTGTTGTCACAACTCAAGTAGTGTTTCATTGTCGGCTCTAGTCTTCTTTATGACAATGGCGAAGATGTTGAGGAGGGGTAGAATGAGTTTTAATACCTAGAATGAGAGGACTTGGATTTATATTGTGCCTAAAATCTTAGCCACACTTTAACACCTTAATGTTAGATCTAGATCTTGAAAACTTTGACCGATACATCACTTGCTTGCTATTGAGCAAGGTACTAATGTGCTGGAAAAAGGAGCCACACAAATTGATAGCAATAGACAACGTAAAGAAAATAGTAAGGGACATAAATAATTTACTTGGTTCTTCCTTAAGGCCTACACTACTAGAAAACACGGATTTAGAGTCAGACAATTTTGTCGCTAGTGAGGGGTTAGCGATGGAATGCATCTATCACTAAACGTGTCGTCGTAATCCAACTTTGTGTTGGATGATATCGTCCGTCACCAATTAGCAACGGATTTAAGACGGAATTTGTCTGTCGCTAACTGGTGACGGAACTTTGTATGTTTGCTTTTTAGTATTAGCACAAGATTTTTCATCTCTATACCGTTTCTATATTTTTAAAACTATATATATATATATATATTATATTTCAACTATAATGTATATTCACCTTTAATATAGATTCTAATCGAGTTGTAATAGTACTATATGAAGATATTTTCACAACAATTAATATAGTTTTATTTATACTAAACAAATTCAAACTAATTGTTGAACATTCATACAATCAGCATAGCAACCTCTCTTTAGAATCTAGTTTGCTCTTTGGGATCTTGTTCATTCATAAAATCAACAAATTCAAACTAATTGATACACTCCTTTCAGACCCAAGGTCTAGTTCGCTCTTCGGTTTGTTTCAGTCACACTAGCATACAAACTCTGGAAGGTGGTTTTCCTTCCTGGTGGTCGTCGGTGCTCGCCAGAGTAGTTGGAGATGGCTGTGGCCGGAGCTGGTGATCGGAACAAGGTCGGTTCGTTTAATTTGATTAATACCCCTAGATTAAAACAAAACGGCGTCGTTTGGTAAAAGTGGGCACGGACAATCCGTCGCCAGTTTGCAAATTTTGCGAGTCACCATTCCCGCCCCGAGTCCTTCTTCAATCTGTCGCCAGTTCAGCGTCAATTGTGAATTGATTGTCTGTCGCAAATCTGTTACAAATATGTCGCTAATTGACGATAAAAAACAGCTCGTTGCTAATTTTGTAGCTAATCTATTATTTTCTAATAGTGCTAGTCCATAGGCTCCTTAAAAAGGTTTCATTACGTAATAATGGAGATTGCAAGTGCAAAAGATGATGGTGATGATGCTCGCAAGTATGCTCACCGTATGAGTTTGTATGTCTCTTTGTAGTGTGTTCTAATTGCGTGCAAACCCCTGGAAGTCTTAACTATGTATAGTGCAGTGCTCATTGTTCACTACATATTCCTACAAGTTACATCAGTTTCTAATTTTTTAATTAAACAAGAAGGATAAAATGTGCTCGACTTTGATGTTCGATATAACTTGAAGCGGGTGCGGCCGATGAGTTAAGATTCATACACTGTTTGTCGACGCTGCAAACCTCACGGTTGAGAAAAGTACTAGGCATTATTTTCAAAATAAAAAAAAAAAAGAGAAAAGTACTAGGCATGTTGAAGGTAATTAAGCATAGAGCAGCAGCTAACAATTTCTTACTTTCATCTTTAAAAACAGGTAGAAGTTGTCCCTTTTCCTTCTTGGTCTTCGTGCGATTCACAACACTTTATATGTCTTTTGGGAAAGTACCCAACCATTTAGAGCAAAGTTAGCTCTGTGATGTCATCTTTCTTTTTTCCTTTACCAATAGGATTATGGATCGTGCTCTTCTGGCGAAAGACTTCTCATGTTAGAATTGTTTCCTAGCAGAAATGATCATATGTTAAACTCGATGCGCGCCGCCAACCCAGGTCTCCGTTTTCAAAATTCAATTCCAATTCGTTTAATTCGGTTTTTTAAATCCAATTTCATTATTATTCTATTTTGACCTGTTAACTTTGGTTCGATTTTATGGTTAACCTTGTAGCCGTATATTTTTGTTATTGATGAGACTCATACCATTAATATTATAGTAACATTGATAATTCACTAAATCATGAGTGACAAATCAAACACCTTTGACAAAAAAAATAATAATATGTATATTCCCTCTATAGCTAACATTAATTATTATATAAGGTGAACAATAATATTTGAAGTTTTTCATTGTTTATATAATCGGTTAACCGTTCTGAAAAATTCAACATCATTACCGAAACCGGTCAATTTACACGGTATAGTTAACCATACCGCAAGAACCGGTGCGATTAACCTAAAACAGATACGGTTCATTTCGGTTTTTTAGTCAGATACAACAGTTTTGGAATTTTTTGGCACCCGTGACGCTGATCTTATAGGATAAAATTTTTAACAGCTACTTGATTAGTGGATAGAACGTTATCAAGTAGCTGGTATGCTCTGACAATTACCGGTTGATGTTTAAATGGGGGAAACTCCTCACCTCGAGGAACTTTTTAACCACATGAGCACATGAAAATTACATTCTCACCCATGACGTTAGGCGAAATAACACACTCCACCCACGAGGTTTCAAAAATTACTTTGTCCAGTCATGTGGTTTCCTCTGTTTTACATCCAGCAACTTTTCTAATATTTGATCAACTTAAAAGATGGTTAAATGTTATCAAAATTGATGAAACTTTACATGGACGATGCTAAAGTGTTATATTTTGATCTAGCATGAAATCCAAAGTTTTTTAAGCTCATATGTGATCCGTGGGACCCAATGAAACATGTGACATGTGAATGTATTTTCATTGGGTCTCACAGGTCATATATGACCTTTAAAAACATTGGATTTGGCATTGGACAAAAATATAACATCTTAGCATCATCCATGTAAAGTTTTATCAATTTGGACTACATTTAAGCCTCGTTTAAGTTGATCAAATATTTAAAAAGTTGCCAGATGTAAATAGAGGAAACCACATGGGTGGGCAAAGTAATTTTTGAAACCTCGTGGGTGGGTGTGTAATTTCGCCAAACGTCATGGGTGGGGATGTAATTTTCCCTAAATTAAATCAAACACAAAGATCCATTTCTCTAATAAGTGTTATTTAAAAGTCAAGATATTCTCATGATGCAGAAACATTGTATGATACTTAGGCTAAGCTAAGGATGATAAGTGTGTAGCATCAATGAGGACCTAACCAAAATTTTTCATTCAAAACTAGAACCCAATCGTGAGTAATAATGGTATGGACTGGAACGGGCTCATTATGTTTAGTAATTGTCTAACCTTTTGTATGTATCTCAGGATTAAAACTGAATATTTTTTTTAAGAAGGTAAGCTATATTGATTGTAAGAAATATTTACAGAGATAAAAGGACAAACTGCAGCAGTCCAAAATCACAACTTTGAATCTACTAGGAGATCTAGCAGACCAAAAGCTCTCAGTGTTCTAACGGTTTCCTATTAACTGGGAAATTAAACTTGCTCCATCTAACTTTCAGTTCACTCTTTATATCAGCTATACATTTGCACCAATCAGGGGAGGCACCACGAAATATCACTTCATTTCTCAGCTTCCAAATGAAGTAAATAACACCACCCATTGTCGAGGCTCTCATCTTGAACACCATAGAATTCTTACTTCTCGACTTCCACAAACAGTACATGCATGAAGTAAACTCATCTGGGAGCTTACAGATTAGCCATATGTGCATAATACTCTGGAAAATAGCTCTGCTAACATTGCACTCAAAAAACAAGTGATCCCGAGATTCATCCTGTCCACAGAACACACACTGAGGATCTATGTTGCAATTCCACCTTTTGATCCTATCCTTACTTGCCAATCTATTTTGACAAGCAAGCCACCAAATAAAAGAAGAATGAGGTGTGCAAAAACTATTCCAAATAATATGCTTCCACCCACCCTTAGGTTGCTCAGGATGAATAATCTCATAAATGTCATTAACCTTCACTGTACTTTTAGTACTAATAAGCTCCTGGACTTTCATAGCTAGATTATCTCTCACAATTTCATCTTTGAGAGAGAGACAACTCTTCCACCAGAATGCGTGACTCCCCTTACAGTCCAAAAATTGTCATTCCTTAAAATATACTCCTTACACCATCTACCCAAAGCAGACTGACATTCATCTTGCTCGCTGATCTTCAATAAAATAAGCAGAATAGCGGCTTTATTCCATGAGAGAATCTCTTTGATCCCAAGCCCACCATTCTCCTTGGGTTTATAAATACTTTCCCAAGCAACCGGAGCTCTCCTGCCTTCCTCATTCCCACACCAGAGGAATCTTATGCACTTTCTTTCGATCACCTGAATAACTCCTTTAGGAAACAAAAAATGTTGGACCAGAACCTCTGCAAGCTTATAAGTGTGCTCTGAACCAATTGGAGTCTCCCTGCGTAACTCAAGCTCCTGGCTGCCCAATGTGAAATACGCGCAGTAATCTTGTCAATCAAAGGCTTATAATCATCAATCTGAGTTTCTGAGCAGAGAGAGGAACTCCCAAGTATTTCACTGGAAGATTACCTTCCTCAAATGCCAGAATCTGTAGAATCTCCTTCTTGACTTCATCACAAACTCCTCCAAAAAACACACTGCATTTCTGGTTACTAACCAGCAAACCTGAAGTGGCAGAAAATTCATCCAAAATTCTCTTGATGATTTTAATCGAAACCACATCCCCTATACAGAAAATCAGAAGGTCATCTACAAAACAGAGATGATTAAGTCCAATTCTGCTACATTTAGGATGGAAGTTGAAATTTGGGTCTCTCTGCACAGAAGACAACATTCTACTCAGATATTCCATGCATAACATAAACAAGAGAGGGGAGAGAGGGTCTCCCTGTCTCAGACCCCTCTCACCCTTAAAAAACCCATGGCTCTGACCATTTATCAGAATTGAGTAATATGGCGTAGTAACACAGACCATAACCCAATTAATAAAAGTTTCATGAAATCCAAGCCCATGCAAAACTTCTTCCGGAATTCCCACTAACACTATCATATGCCTTATGAATGTCAATTTTGAAAGCACACCTGGGCGATATGTGTAACACCCCTACTAATTCGGCTCCTAAATATCCTATAATTGTCACACATAATAAATAAATCACAGCGGTAAATAACAGACTGTCGCTCCTATGGTGTCACTGTTATCACTCGCCCACACGGGTGATAATGAATTACCTGCCAATCAACATGCGAAACGTATTCCCGCAGTGACCACAAGAGATAGATAGCAGTACTTAAATAATTTAAAACAAATCCAACAACAACCGATTATTACAAACCGTACTCGTGAGCATCTAAACAAAATACACCTCGGCTATACAACCCGAGTCCAAAACATCATTAGTGTCAAACCAGTACCAAGTCTTATCCAACAGTAATACCACAAACCGTCGCGCCCCGCGTCAACCCACCAGCTAATCTCCTGAAATAAAAATGGTTTGTGGTATGGAATCAGCCCCTGCTGAGTATGTTATTACATGCCCCGTCATGCCCCCTCAAACCCCTCAATTATTTGGTCGAGAGCATGAGATTCGTTACATGCAATACCGTTTTAATATTTAAAACTGTAAAACAATTAACAGTAATATCCATACAATAACACAACCATCAACACACATAATATAACCACAAGTATAACCAATGAACAACAAAGCGAAACAACGAGAGTAATAAGCAAGTATTAATTCTCGTCCATGGTGTAGAAACCAATATTGTTCGCCACTGTACAAGTCTCGACTGTATTAATTGTTCAGTTATACCTAGTGACGATGTCTCGTTAAAAACGACATGTCTCTAATTACCCATATATTATGGCGGGTCACCCACGGCAGTAGCCATTCCAGCGGTAGAGTCTCCGACCAACGAGCCATCCTAGCTCACGGGAAATTTTCTTGATACTTACGGACCCGTACGCGGACATCCTGGTATCGTTTTTGTGATCACAGCGCGCACCAAGAGCCACATCCTCTTGGCTTTATTATCTTTCCATTAATTAATTATACCATCGTATCGCATTACCATTTTTTTTCTAACACAGCAGACTAAGGTCATTAGCCCAATCCGGAGTCTGTAAACTCGGGATCCAGTGTTAGATACGAGAGCGGCGTATAGAAAGGTCAATGCTCCGTATAAAAGTCTCGGACAATATGTATACATTATTACCTAGTGCTACAACGTTTTCTGACGATCCTTATATTTCATATAAGATAGCACCATAGCCGCTAGTGTTTTATATATAGGTTCATATATACGAACCAATACTGTTAACTCAACAACAGTAAATAATAAGCAGCTCTGAATATACAATTCATGCATATTAATTAACACATTCAGACAAACAATTATCACAGATCACACAGAAGTCTGAACTGAGAAGCCCTCAGAGACAATCAGAGACACATAACAACATACCGTCACCCTGATGTATTACGGTGGAGTATGAATCAGCAAGTTCATATGCTCCGTGTGTCGTCTTTAACAGTCTAAACAATACATAATGCTACTGATTAGCATCTCGTATGAAAACACAACCCTACGGTACCCCGTACCGTCACTAATATCTCCCGGTTAACCCCCCGTTATAAACTGCCAATGTTTGTCGGGTTTTCGGCTTAACTCGAGATTAGAAAGGTGTTATATTACATGCGTAGTCTTGTCTTGTATATTAATATACTTATTGTTGAATTTGTTATCGCATGTAACTTAACATACCCTTGGATGTCGTATAGTTTGTTTCTATATTGTATGCATGATTCCTTGTCACGTACTATTCATCTCACCTTAGTATTTATTTTTTCCTAAGGTTTGTTTTTTTTTCTTTTTAAGTTCAATGTGGTATAATTCATATATAAACAATACTTTCAATTATATGAATCTCCATTATCACATGTACACTCTTAACATTAGAATTCCATATCCAATGTTTGTAATTGTTTTCCCTTTCTTGTATCACTTTAATCATGAAAATACATGGTTATTGAACCATATTATGTTTTCCACACCATAACATATATTCATTTATATACATGTATCATGGAACTATTTATTATATGGTAAGTCTTATAATATATATTCATTCTTTTTAATGAATACCTCTTATATTATAATTGTTATAACTCTTATAACATTAAAACCATATTATAAATTCCATTTAAAAATGTTAATATTTCCGAACAGCACCTATGTTCTTAAATATTTACAAAATCCACCACATAATTAATATATTGTTACATTATAGTTATATAACATATATTATGACATTTATGTCATTAAAACAATTATAACATATAGTTGTAAATTGTTTAAAAATACCAAACAGCCCCTTATATTTTCGGCTTTCACTATAAGCCACTAAACTTCTATAAATCACAAATCAGCCTCAATTATATTTCATTGTTACACTTATAACATATACCTTATATATAATCTTTAAACCTTGATATAATTATAACCTATAGTTTTTAAAGGCTATAATTTTCGAACAGCCCCTAGGACTGTTTTAATTAAATTCCCACCACCAAACTTTGTATATATTCCAAATCTTCCCAATTATAATACATAGTTTTCTAATTCCATTAAAACTATATATTATACATATATCTTAATAAAACCTTATATATAATTCCAAAAATTACCAAACTATACCAAAAGGTTATAAATATTATTCCTAACCTTATACTCTCCATAAATCTTGGTTTTGACCCATATGTTACCCATTTGTAACATTGTCATGAAATATCATATATTATACTTATATAATTCATATAAACTCCAAATTTAACCAAATAAACTTCTAAAATTCCTAATAACTTAAGGGTTGTACTAAATCCCATTTAGTACCCCCAAAGTTTCAGAAATTACATTATAGCCCCATCTCTTATAAATCTTTTACAATTTAATAACTATCTCAATATAAGGTAGTATTTTAATTTCTAAAATTCTCCAAACTTGGTCAAAGTCTCCTATATAGTCATCTTTGACTTCTAACACCAAATTGGAACCAAACTTTCGGTAATCACCAATAATACCCCATAGTTTTCTATTTTTACAATTTTGACACAAAACTTTATAAAATGTTATAATTTTTATTAAATTCATTTAAAAACCCTAAATTCCTCTAAATTAAGCCCATGGCCTAATATTTTGTTAGTAATTATCGTTTGACCCCAATTTTAATTATATAAGCATAAATCAAACTAAATAAGCTTTAAACTTAAATTAAAATGGCCTAATGACATGGCCTTATTACAACCTTGAACTGGCAAAATAAATTACACTTTAAATGTCTCAAAATATAGTATAAACTCACGGCCTCACCATAAATTAATATTTTTCCACATAATGTCATAATTTGACCATTATGTTAATTAAATCTCTTAAATGACTAGCTTAATTTATCTTAGTCATTTTTTTCCATTTCTAGGTTAATATAACCCATATTATTAAGTTCCCTCTCGGCATAATTAATATATAGGTTAGGAAATCATAAAATCATAAGTTTTAAGGTGTTTATACCTTGTTTTCTCCTTATATGAACTCGGCCACTTGAAGGAAAATTCACCACATCATTTAGACATGTTTAATACACCAAAATAATATATGGTTATACTCCAAGATTGAGCTTAACCATAAGGAACAATTAATGTAAGATTTAAGGCAAAAATCACCTTAAAATGCAAGGGAACTTCAAGAGGGATTTGGCCTGAATTAAACACACCACAAGGTGTTAAATTCATCATATAGACATAGGAAATAGCTAGACAACAACAAGCTGCCTTGGTATTAGGTTTTACCTTGGAAAAATGCCTTAAAGAAGGGTATTTCCTTTAGATCTCGACCACCCTTACTTCAAAAGGCTAACCAACTGAATGAACATGTAAATATGAAGATTATGAGTGTATAAACTCATAAAAATCAAGGGACGAAAATCGGATGGAGAGTAGAGAAGCTTAAGGTATGTTTTTACCTTAAAATGCAAATTTGGGAAGCCTTGGTCCCTATACTTGCTTCAGCTGAAATTGGTTGGGTGTTCTAACCTTAAAACACTGAGAATAAGCCATAGGAAGTGATGAGCCACGAGATCTAAGTGTAGATGGTGAAGAGATGAAGAAAAAGAGCCAAAATAAGCCTTAAACCATTACCTTTGAAGCTTAAGAGTTAGATCTACCTTCCATGCTCAAGAACATCGGTTGAGAGAGTTTGGAAACTGAGTGAGCTCGGTTGGAATGGAGCAAGCTCGGCTGGAATGGAGCAAGAGCCAAGGAAATAATTGAAATGAGCATTATTGATTGAAAAAGCAACTTTGATTAATTTATGTCTTGTAATGGTTAATGACTCATCAAGGAGGATAAGAGCCATCGGTTAATGGAGGGAAAAGGCTGGCTCACACGGTTTAGAAAGGTAAAGTAGTCTCCTTAATTTAAGGGCTTGTGTTGGAGACTTGTCCCTTGTATGTGCAAGTGGCTAATTAAAACTCCTCTTGCTTGTGGCTGCCGATTCCATGTGGTCCAAGGGGTCAACTTTGACCTCTTGACCATTCTTAGTCAATGTTGACTCAAGCGGGCCCCCTTTTAGGGTTTTATTAATATTTTAATATTAAATTTGTAAAAATTTGTAAATTTCTGGAATTAAATTCCTAATATGATATAATGTGATATATTATCATATTTAAAGGTAATTATAACCTTTGAGCCCATTAAAAGCCAATTTAGAAGGCAATTTCACAAAAACGTGCTTTAAGGTGTTTTAGTGCACATTTTGTGTTGCAAGGTGCTCCTGAGCTTAGTTCTCTTTGAGAATAGTTTTGTTGTGTTCCTTACTTCATTATAATACTTAGTAATCCACTTTGGATCCTATTTGAGGTCATACAATCTTTATGGTGCTTTAAAGCACATTTTTGGCTTTACCGATCTTAAGGCATGTCTTGCCTTGTTGAGATCTTTTAGATTGTTCCCCAATAATATTTAGATGTTTATTAACCCTCTTAGATCATTATTAGATCATTTAATTAAGTTTTAAAGGTTAGGGGTATTTCAATATGTTTTTCCTCATATAACCCTGAACTATCTCCTGACACAGCAACACATTATGAACTAGCGATCTGCCTGAAACAAAGGCTCCTTGACAGTCATTTACAATATCAGGTAACATCCCCTTTAGGCTAGCTGTAAGAATCTTCGAAATAAGCTTATACAGAACGTTACAGCAGGCAATGGGTCTAAGATCCTTAACAACAGTTGGGTTTGCAACCTTAGGAACAAGAGTAATCATAGTGGAATTGATCTGCTTAAGAATCTTACCCTTATCAAAGAAACACTTCACAGCCTTCTTAACATCCTCTCCAAGGACATGCCAACTTGATTTAAAAAATAAGGAGTTAAACCCATCTGGGTCGGGAGCCTTAACATTCTTTATAGAACTTAACGCATCCTATATCTCCTTATCTTGAACAGGGCAGATAAGCTTACTATTTGCCTCCTCAGTAATTTCTCGCCCATCATGAAAATCTCAGTATTACAACTTTTCCTGTTATGCATCTTCTCCCCCAACAGAGACTTAAAAAAACCCACAATATGATTAGCAATATCAGTCTCCTCTATGAGTTTCTGCCCCTGCTCATTAACCATAACCTGAATACTAGAAGAATTCCTCTTAGCACTTATAATCCTATGGAAATAAGCACTAGACTTATCTCCAAGTTGTATCCAGTCACACTTAGCTTGCTGAGCAATCTGAGAATAAAGCAAACTGGTATTCAATTATATTCCTAGATCAAAGTATGCTCCTTACCAATCAGATTAGCATCAAAAGGGTGCTGTTGGAGATTTCTCTGGACAATATGTAATTCATTTCTGCTAATCTCCACCTTCTCCCTAAGCTGGCCAAATTTCATTCTATTAAGACACTTAAGCTTAGCCTTGATAGCTTTCAATCTTTGGATAATCCTAAACATAGGACACCCCTTAACCTCCAAACACCAACCTCTTATGATCAGCTCATTGTAGTCCTTATCAGAAGTCCATATATTCCTAAACCTGAATATATTAGATCTTCTAACAGATTTAACATCCAGAGATACAAGAGCATGTGAGTGGTCCAAGACATCAGGTGGACAAAACTCAGCATGAGAATCCATGAAAGAACATATCCACCTATCATTCACCATAACTCTATCCAACTTACAATAGGTTCTCAAATTCAGATTACCACCATGCTTATTTGACCAAGTGAAGAAAGCACCTGAAAACTTCAGATCATGAATATCCAGATCCCCAACACACTGGGCAAACCATTTATCCACCTCAACATTAGAAGACGAATAGCTGATCTTCTCCTCATCTTTTAAATACAGTTAAAGTCTCCCATCAAGATCCATGGCCCTTGAATTAACTGCTTGATACTCTTAAGATCCTTCCATAATCTCTCCCTATTACCAACCTGATTCGCTGCATAAACTGCAATGAAAAAAAAGCTCATCTCCCCATTACAAGAATCCACTTTACAATGTATAAACTGATTAGACATCACCATACACTGCACTCACCACATGTTATCATCCCAGAGAATAAGAATACGACAGTTCTTATCTTTGTCAATATTAGAAACCCACCTCCATCTTCTATTAATCCACCTTTCAATCTTATTGAACTTATTACCTCTGGTTCGAGTCTCCAACATAGCAGAAAGACCCACCTTATTATCAACTAGAAACTTATCCACTACTACTCTTTTATTAAGAGAGTTCAACCCTCTAATATTCCACGATGCTATTTGAAACTTACCCATTGGGTAAAGAGCTATTCCCACTGGACAACCCCACCTTCCCTGAAGTTTGTCCTTGTATGACTCCACGTGAGCCCCTCTTAGCCCCCACCACAGTCCAACCATCCACGTCGGGAACTCTCTCCCCCAAGGAAACCTGAGGAACCACCTTAACAATCTGCCCAGAAGACACTGGTTGAACAGACGCAACATTACCACCACTCTGACCTTTGTATGCTCCATTCCACCATCTTTCTCATCTCCCACCTTCTTCTTACAATGAGTAGATGAGTGACCAAAACACTTACACTCGTCACAATAGCATGGTTTCCATTTGTAAATAACTATTTGCACAAATCTCTCTCCCTCCCCATTCTCCAAAACAATTTCATCCTTAGGTCGCGTTCTAGCATCAATTTCCACCAGAATACGAGCAAACCCAATTTTCTCCTTCAACGCAGTCAGTTTATCAGAAAAAATAGGTTTTCCCAACTTACTAGCTATCCTTCCCACCATACGAGGAGACCAGAATTGAAGATCAAGGTGGGTAATTTGATCCAGACCGGGATCGAAGACAGATTCGTCAGATCCAGCTTGCACCCCCGGAGTCCATTCCCTTAGTATAAGCAGATGGTTCCCTCTAACAAACCACGGCCCCGATTCCAAAACTCGCATCATATCAGCTTGCTTCTCAAATCGGAATATAAACACCCCCGCATCATTCATATAGATCTTAGGCGTAGCAATTTTCCCCCATCGAATCTGGACGAACTTCTCCATCGCTAAGAAAGAGCTACGAATTCCAAGCACTGCTCCAACTAGTGAATGTTCCCAAAACTTACATTCCTCATTAACTTCCTCCTTGGAGAACTTGAGAATAAGAGAATCATCCTCCTGGAAACTCTCCAACCTCAGACAGTTCCCGTGATCCCTATTATTAGCAACAACATCACTCCAAGATTTCTTCGCTTGGGGCGCTCTCGCAACATCACCCCCAGCCTTATCCTTCCCCGCGTTCTGAATCTTCTCAAACTCATTCGCATCTTTCTCCAAAATACTCAGATCTTCATCAATAGCATTCACCACTTCCTTCTCCTTCGATCCAAAATTAAGCGCCTTCTTCGGGGTGCCAGAGACCACTACCGGAATCGGATGGTCTGGAGTAACATTCCCTTGCGAACTGAGCAATGGTGCAACGATCTTAGGCTTGCGTCCTCTACCCATGGTAGATGCAGAGAAGAAAACTTAGAGAGAAGGAAGAGCTTCTCACTGTTCCATTGCTACGGTATTGATTAAAACTGAATATTGTTTTCTCATAATATATATAATGCCCAATTTTGGCTATGAAGGCATATTGAAATACAATTATACCTTGCAAACGTAACTTGAATCTAGAAAACCAAACCAATCAAATTTGAATTCAAATTTAATCCACTAATACAATTTTAAAAAATGACCCAAAATTCAACGAACCAAAACGAACCAAAAATAGATTCAACCAAAAAACACATAATCACGTGAATGTTGATTAGGACTCAACATGTATATGATTATTGAAAGTATTTGATATGTGACTTCAAGTGAATATCATCCAACTGGAAATTACCCTATTTGATCTGACCAAGACCCAAAGTATATAAACTCAAACATAGCTGGAAAAGCATAGCTTAACCGATCCAAATGGAACCCAAACCAAATATTAAACAATCTTATATTTACTCAAACCGACTAAATTGAACCCTCTAAATACTATCCAAGTCAGCTCCAGGTAGAGGTGATCAGATGGGCGGACTGGCCGAGTTTGAGCCAGGCTGAGAAAGAATTTTAGGCATGTTGGGACTGTTTCTAATGTTCGAGTCCGCTTCTTTATTTTTAGGGCGAGCCAAACTCGGATTTTTTCTAATTCTGCCACTATCCGACCCGCGCGCTTTTTCATTTTTTTATAAATAATTAATAAAATTCAAATGAATAATAAATTCTAAATTAAAGTGTAAATAAATAATAGAATTCTACATAAATAATTAATAAAATTCTAAATAAAATTTTATATATAAATATTAAATTATATATATTTATATTTGGGCAGGTTTTTTTGCCGAAAATTTAGTGGTCGAGCTTGGTTTTTTATCCAACTCGTCCGAATTTTGTTTTCAAACCCGTTTTTCAGACTTTTTTTGGCCAGTTGCACAACATTGTGGATCAAAATGTGATAGGAATAGCCAAGAAGTTAAAATGAAATTATTTCTTTAATATTTTCTGAGTCAACCGGACTTTTAGGTTGTGTTCAATCCGCACAACGGAAACGGAATGAAATCAGTAAAGGGAATGAAGGGGAAAAGAAAGGGATTCCCTTTGATTAAAAAGTTTGTTTGGTTTTAAGTTTTAACTTGTAAACATAGTAGAATTATGCATCATTCCCTTTGCTGTTATTTGGTCTTGTATATAAGGGAATCGCCATCTTCTTCAAGAAAAAGTTATACTTCTTTTATTCAGTATTAAAATTATGTAATAATTTTTGTTTCCAATCTCAAAATGATCATCCATTCATTCATTTGATAAACATATTAATAATTAAACAAATTAAAAGTAATCTTAATTATATATTCAGTAAGAATATAAACATTTTAATCAAAATAAAAATTATCAATTAATTATATCAAAATTATATTATAATTCAAAAGGAATTGCAATATTATAAATATTTATCTAATACATACATCAGATAATGTTTAATATTTTAAGAATAAGTTTATATGTCAATATCTTGTTATATTTATCAATATCTTTTGGTATCAGTTAAAACATTTAGTTCATTTAGTTAAATAATATTTAGTTTACTTATTAATATTTTTCAATAATATAAAAGATTAAAGTGAACTATTTATGATAATGAAATAATTAATAACGACTATACTTAGTTTTTTGTACTTGTAATATAGTCATTTATTTCATATTAGTATGTTTTAAAAAAGTTTTATGGTATAATTTTAAATCTAAAATTTTAAATTTTTTATTTTGAGTGTAGTATTTATATATATATATATATATATAAATAGAAATATTTAGTATATAACAAAAGATCTAAATGAATCATCGTAAATATTTTATTTAATATACAAGATCTAACATACTTGCTCATAAGTAAATTGTTTATTTTAATTTTTATTTAAGTATATATTACTCATAATTAATTTATATTTTAATATATTTATTATTAATTAATTATAATTAAAAATTGAATAAGGATCATATTTCATTTTTTTTTAATTCTTAAATATTTATGTGAATTAAACATTGTTTGAAATAACGATGTTGGGTTATGTTATTGGAAAGAATGATGGAAAAAGAATGAAAGAGAATACTATTCTCCATAATTTTAGGGGAAATGGGTAAGAATATTAGGAGTTTTCAAAACTGAAAAGAAGGGAAATATAATCATTACAAGCTAATAACAAACTACGTGAATACCCACATTCACCCCAAGTGAACACACCCTTAATCTTAATCATAGTGCAAATTGTGTCGCCTATGGACACCCACAATAGAGTTCTTAACAGATTATATAGACAAAGAAATTAAGAGATGTTCTACAATGATGTGAATTGCACCCATTTTCTCTCTCCAAAATTCTTAACTAAAAACCCCACTTCTTATGACACAATAAACCGCACCTATATGTATCTCTATTTTTTATGTTTTCTCACATTTAAATAGTGATAGTTTATTGATCGTAAAGAAAATCTAAAAACTTACAACAAGAAATGTGCTAAAAACTCAAAACAATTATGGAAGTCCTAAGACCGCAAACTGTGTCCACGCCGAACCTAAGACCTCCGACCATAATCGTAGGTGAACTATACTCTATCCCCAACAATTAGAGAACACAATTTCACAAACCTTACATGCTCAGCAGAATCTTAACACAGCAAACAGTGTCTGTTATCTAGCCTACTGTTTTTCCTGCAAATAAGTTCAAATTATACTTGTACTTACAGCTTACTTTCAGAAGAATCCAACACCCGCAAAATACAGAAGACGTGGTTCATATTCATATTAGACGATGCAGATTGTTATGATTAAACATGAACATAAAAGAAATTAACACTAATTTTTTTCTCGTCATTTTCCCCCTCGAGTTTTTCCCCCATCACACTAAACGCTAAAATTAACATACAACAGGGTTAAGTAAAACATGGACGCTACTAACAGTTAAAGAAAGCCCCATCCAGAAGGTCTATTATAAAGTCATTGATTCACCCACCATTAGCCAAAAATATCACAATCAGGTTGTCACCTTCTTCAGTGAAGATAAGTAGCTTGGTGATGGAACTGGTACCCATTCCCAAAGTAGCCTGGGTGACCAGGTGAAATTCCGTAACCAGGAGCCGCACCAAAAATGGGGGCACAATGAGTATCCGTGGGTGCTGCATAAAACATGTATTGAGGTGGGTACCTATCAGCTGTGCTTGGAGGAGGCATTGCATAGTGGGTAGCAGGAATTCGGTCAGGAATGACATTAGTCACTGGGCGAGTCCCATTTACAGGGTTGCTAGCTCTGGGTCGCTTTGGCAGAGGCTTTGAAACTTCAGTTGCCCTCTTTTGTCAGCTTTGGCCTTCTCAAGCTGAATCATTCGCTTCTGGAGTGAGTCCAAGGGGTAGCTATTTTCAAGTCTGTGCTCCTCCACACACTTCAACACAGCCTTAAGGGCGGTCAACTCTCTTTCACAGACCTCATTCTAAAACATCATCAATAAACATGATTATCTCAGTGTAACAGGTAACAACAAGATCATAAATCAGTCAAGATTAAGCTAGTTAAACAAAATAGACGAGCTACTGATGTCCGGATACCTGTGTGTTAGGAGATGAAGGCGCGCTTGATGGAGAAACATTCCCTGGTTTAGGAGGTGCAGCTTTTCTAGCCTCCTTTAGGAATGATTTGAGTAGCGATACTGGTGAAAACTGCTCAGTAAGCCCAAATGCGAATGCAAGATTAATCGCATCAATCTGTCTCCCATTGTTTATCAACACTTCAATAATGCCTACCAAAAAACAGTGGCAAGATACACTAAGGATTGACCATTGAATCAAAGGATAAAAGAATGCATATGATGCTATACCTTACCTTTCTTTCACACAATTATACCCAATCAAGGCTCCAAAATGGTATTACAAACATTATAATAGATAAGAAACAGACCTGACATTCTATCTGACAGCCCAAGGGAACGACAGAGGTCAGCAGCTTGGCGACGACGAGAAACCATAGGCACAAGTTTACACAATTCTTCCACATTAAAATCAGAGGATATAAAGAAGGTATCAAGAAGTTGCAAGAATGCATGTGCCTCCAATGAATTCCCATTGCTAGCATCCAAGTCCAGGTCATCTAGCTTTGGCTTCCATTCATGAGCTATGGCCCTTGCCCGCACCTTAATATCTTCTGATATCATGTTAGAAACAGACAAAGAACCCAAGCGCATGAACAAGATGCTAAGACACTCCAACAACATGATACAGGTTCTTCGAAGACCCAGAAGCCCAGAATCCTTTTTTGCATCTAAGCTTGTTAGATCACCACGATAAAAATCAACAAGAGAATCCAGCACCAAGTTAGCAGGGTCATGAGAAGCCTTAAAGGCAAGTGGTATTTCTTCCCTTATAGAAGCAAGATTCTTGCGGTTGTCAGAAATGAATCTATGAAGGCCTTCTGAATCCATATCCTGGCAAAGTTTAACAAGCTCTGGATATGATGTTGCTTCAGCATTCCCAAACATACAAGGCTTTGATGACTCAACAGTTCCATCATCAGTGGGAGTTCTTACATCCTCTAAAATGCTCTCTTCCGAGGATGTAAAATCTGTATGTTTCTCTTCCACAAGAGTTGGCCCCCCTTCACCTTTTCTAGAAGTAATTGCAGATTTTACTTTTGTAGAAACTTTTCTGTGTTTCTCTCGAGCCTTAGCAATTGCAAACACAGCAGCATCTCTCTTCTCTTGAAGCTTTTCCAAAGTAGCCTGTTCCTTGGCTGCAACAGCTGCTTTTTGTTTCTCCAGAATCTCTTGTGCCTCAACTGTCTTGGTTTCATACTCCTTCTCTTGATCTTCCAGCTCATGGAAACGCCTCTTTAAGGACTTCTCAAGCCCATGAAAGTGAGCTTCCAATTCTTTCCATTTCAGGTTAAGGGTTACAGCTCTGTGGCTCTCAAGCTCAGCAAATGCCTTCTGGAGCTGTTGTATCTTAGAGGTAGCAGAGTCCAAGAGACTAGACACACAATGGGTACCTTCCATACTACATTTTGAGTTCACAAAGGGACAAGCGGATGAGAAACCATACAACCAGACGTAACCTTATAGAGGACAATCAAGTTCCGTCAAAAGCTGCCTAGGACTCCAGGATGATAACCACGTGAATATGATATGTCAAATTGAAACGCAAGGGTAATGGCAAAAGAAGCTCCAGAACTAATTATATTCAAAACTTCAAAACATATTTGATGACTGCTTCAGAAGATACAGATGAAATTCAAAAATATAGCATTTAGCATTTTGGATGACCCGCTTACATTCAGCCAAAAATAACTTCATATAATAGGATAAATAGGAGGTTTTGGTAGAATATTAACAGAGATCTAAAGTGGTAGAGTCAAGTGAATCCAAAGTACAAAAGAGCATCGAGTTGTCACCATTTTCCAGTCCAGTATCCGGAATATTTCCTTAAATGAACACGCAGTGGCAAACACCCAGTCAGTTCATCTCAAATACATGAAAACTTATTGCTACAACTTCAAATACAAGCCAAAGTGCGTGAGGAATAGGAAGAAGCTTACTCAGATAACTTCAAATTGAACTTTCTTTGGAGCAACTAGATCAACAAAACCTGAAAGGCGATATATAAATAATTCAGAACACGAAATCGTAGCCCCAACTTTAACGACTGCTCAAACAGCCGCGAGCAGGAAGCATAAGCTAGCCCCAAGAAGAAAAAGACATATTGAGAATTTGAGATCACCCCTGAAGCTACTCATAAAATATGAGCAAAAAGTGAAAACTGAAACGACTCAGATCTACTGCTCAGAAACAATAAGTGACACAACAGCTGCGGCCAAAAGTCCAATGAGTCTCAGCAGAACAAGAATTAGACATATGAACACACAAAAATCCACAATTTAAAAGCGGTTTTTCCGTTAAAATGTAGAATAGAGAAGGCTAGGTACCCAGATAGAAGAAACAAGCTTGATCCAAGTAAATGAAAGATCTATCAAGCAGAAACAATCACAAAAAGATACTTACATAAGTTGATAGAGGAAGTTCGGAGATAAGAAATTAGCCTTCGACGGCGATTTTTCTACTCCGAGATCAGTCCATTGTTCAGGGATATACACTTTAAGGGCTCGCAAACCCTAAAAGATAGGGATAGATAGAGAGAAAGCGGGAGAGAGAAGGAGAGGAGAACGAGGGGGAGAGCGGAAAAAGGGAAAGTGTGATGTAGAAGGAGGAGGAGTTTTATCACCTGTCTCCCCTCCCTCCCTCTCGCGCTAGGCCTCCGACACGGTCACGCAGAAGGCGCACCACTTTTTGCCTTTCTCTTCGGGCCTCCCCGCCATTTCTTAATCGAACGATTGCTTTTGTGTTGTGAATTTGGACGGATGAGATCTGAGGAGCCTTCCAACCAATGATGAGAATACAACTATCATGATATGGACAGGAATCACACGATAAAGTAGCTAACTAGCTATGCTATAACCGTTTTTTTTTAACATTTGAAATAACTCTTAGTGGCCGTTCTTTGGACACGAATGAGAGATTAATGTAGTGCTCAAAAGTGAAGGACAAATGTCAATATATTATTTGTTGCACATTTGACTATGGTACACTTGTCAAGTTGATATTTGTTAACTAGAGTAAGCTTTATCATAAAGCTTCAAAACCTAGCTTTTTGTCAAAAGTTAGAACATCCCCTTAGTGATATTACATGTCCTACTTCTGTAATAGGAATGTTATCATCTATCCAAACTTTGAAACCTGAAGTACAGTTAAACAAGTTAAAACATAGCCTTAAAGGTAGATTACAATGATTTTGATCTAAGTTCACTTTCATCCTCTCACAAAGAGAAGACAGAGCTAGAATATGATCTGAGAAATCACTCTTAGTTCCATCTAATGACTTTAGCAAGGCTTTTTTATTTTCCTTCTCTCTAACTTGTATCTCCACCTTCTTGTATCCCTTTTCATATGCCCATTTCACCCATAATTCACCGCCTCTGCTTCATCATTGGTATTGAACGCCAGATTGTGCTAGACTTTATTGAAGATCATTATATGATCACCCTTCCAATTTCTCCATATTCCCGTCAAGACTTTCGTTCTACCTTTTGATCTGTACACAAAACATTCAGTTTGATGCTATCCTGCATAGGAGGAACCCACTCATTAGAATTTTCAAGGGAGGAGCATCTGTTCAAAACTGAACTTCAATCGTTGTTGGTAAAAGCTAAGTTGCTTTCAACTAGGGTTAATCATGAAGCTTCGGGATTTTGTCTAGCAATTTTTTAGCATCATACAGAGCCCACATTAAGTTTGCCACTTACAGAGTTTATCATTATCCCATTGTCTAGCTGTAGCCAAGATCCATAGTTGTGATCTCTGATCTCCTTCTGTAGGTATCTCATTAATATTCATCAAGTTGCCCCATAAATCTTTAGCCATGGCACACTCAAAGATAGAATGAGCCACTGTATCAATAAGGCCACAAAACAGACATTGAGGGGAACCTCCTAACCTCCTTGCTATGTTAGCAACACATGTCACAATGTCATTCTGAAATTTCCAGAAGAATAATTTAACTCAAGGGTTGGATTTAGAGATTTTAATTCTGAAAAGGAGATTAGCATTATCAGTTTTGTTACTACTGGAAGTTGTTTGACCTGAAGCCCACTCTTGATTAATCTTGTAAGCTGAACTAACAGAGAATGATCCATGTTTAGACGGATGACATATCCAGGAATCTTCCTCATTAGTGTTGACAGGTAGATAGAGAATAAGGCTTGAATCTATGGGGAAAAATTGCTGGTTAATCAAAACATTATTCCATTGATCAGTTTCTAATCTATTAGACTATAAACTGTATCATTGTTAGGCTCTCTAAGGGCAGGAGCCAGGGGAGAAAATGGATTAGGTCTAGGGATCCAAGGAGAAGACCAAATATAGGAGTTCTTTCCTAATCTTATTTTTCTTCTAGCATCTCTTTTAATGTGAGGGATATAAGTAACTAGAGATGACCAGATCGAGCTTACCTTAACTCTTGTCTTAGCTTCCAGGACAAAACTCTATGGATAATAGATACCTTTCAAGACTTTAGCCAGAAGAGAATAAGGATTAGATAGAATGTTCCAAATCTGTTTTCCCAGCAAAGTAAGATTGAAGCTAGAAATAAATCTGAACCCCATACCTCGTTTTTTGTCTTTACACACTGATTCCCACTTGATCCAATGCATACTTTTCTTATCTTTTCCCCCTCCCCACCAGGAATCTGAGAAAATTGCATTCATTTTTGAGATAGTTTCGTTTGGGAGTCGGAACAAGGACATTGTGTAGGTTGGAATAGAATGAAGTACACTTAAAATCATCACAGGTCTGGCTTGTGACATAGGATTAGCCCAGTATAAAAACTCTCTTTTTAATAGCTTCCATGAGGAACTTGTAGTGCATGTTTTTATTTCTTCCAACTGAGATAGGTAGCCCTAGGTATTTCCCAAAGGATTGAGCTTCTGTCACTCCAAAGATGCTACTGATTTTCTCTTTTATTCTTGGGTCAAGTCTCTTACTAAATACTATATCTAATTTTGAAAGATTGATAACTTGCCCTGAGGAGGTCAGGTACCTTTGAATGATGTCACTAAGAACTGAAACATTTTCCACATTAGCAGCCCCCCAAATAAGATATCATCAGCAAAGGCTAGGTGTGTGATGGAGGGACAAGTTTTGGCTATTTTGATCCCTGAGTACAGACCTATAGTTTCTGCTACATTAATAGCACTGGAAAGAGCTTCTTGCACCATAATGAAGAGAAAAGGAGATAAGGGATCCCCCTGTCGAATACCTCTGGAAGGTTTAAAGAGTTTACCAGGAGAGCCATTTATTAGGATGGTACATTCAACCGTAGAAACACATTGCATTATTGGATCCATCTAGTTTTTAGGGAACCCCTTCTTACAAAGGATTTCATGAATGAAGTTCCATTCTAGCCTGTCATAAGCCTTACTTAGGCATGTTTTCATAGCAAAATGGCCTTCTTTTTTTTCATTGCTTCTTATCATATAGTGTTGAATCTCCCTCGATATGATAACATTATCAGTAATATTTCTACCCTTAACAAAACCTGACTAAGCATACGAGATAATATGAGGAAGAATATTTTTAGCTCTGTTAGCCAATACTTTAGACACAATCTTATATAAAAAATTGCAGAGAGCTATATGATGAAAGTCACTAGTGCTAACTACACCTTTTAATCTAGGGATAAGTGTGATAAAGTAGTTATTAAAAGAGTTAGGCATAAGGGTACCTTGGAGGATGTCTTTAACTGAAGAGATGACCTGGTTTCCAATCACATGCCAGAAGGATTAATTGTAGAAGCGGCCATTAAAAACATCAGGGCCAGGAGATTTCTCTAAGCCTAATTGTTTAACTGCACTAAAGATTTCTGAACCAGTATAAGGCATCTGCAGTTCAGTGACAAAATCTTCATTTAGTCTACCTTAGACTGCTGGAGGGAAAGAAGAATCAATTGATGGGTTGGAACTCTAAGAGATATCAAAGAATTTTCTAGATATCTCTTCATTACCCTCCCAAGAATAGACCATTGACTGATTCTGATCAAGTAAGCCAAGAATCTTGTTATTTTTGTTTGTAGCCGTAGCTTTAGCATGAAAAAACTAGGTATTCTTGTCTCCTTTTTAAAGCTATCCTATTCTAGATCTTTGTCGCCACCACAGTTCGCAATTAATTGTTATAAGTCAATATTAAATTTTTAGCATTTAGTTTATTGTTAATTATACATTTAATTCGCAATTAATTATTGTCACAATTATACATTTAATTCGAAATTAATTTTTTAAAAGTAATTTTTAATGTTTTGTTGTTTAAAGTTGTAGTGGAATCTGTTAAAGATGATGTACAATATTATTATTGGTTGTATTTATTTTTAAAAAAAATTAGTTTTTTCTTCAATGATATATTTAAATCAGTATGTTTCACTTGTAGTTTCATTTACAATGTGCATTTCACTTAAATTTTAAATATTGTTTGTTTATGCAGATCTAAACTACCTTATTCACCCGGATCTTAATTTCGCTTGAAAGAATGGTATTTCCTTGAACAATCTTTGTTAATGCCGAGCTATCATACACGGAAGATGAAAGTCTCTACTTCCAAATCAATCAAACCACCAAAACCTTTTATCTTCATGTAATTGACAATTTCACCATCCAAATGTTAAAGTATTCTGTCATAGAGGCTATCCGTCAATTGAAGTACGGATTTTCTGTTACGAGGATGACATATCAGCAGTTGTTCAGTAGGGAGCCATTAAAGTTTGCAGCACTTCATCTAAAAGCTGATGAAGATGTTCAAGCAATGCTTGGTAACTCTAAGTGTTGTTGGGACATCTCTCAGTGCATGGACATCCATCTAGAAATTGATGGTGACGATGACGTTGGCGAGTATGAGCCTGCAGAGGAGGAAGATGTTACATCAGATGATGAAGTTGAACTCATCCCAGAAAAATTTCTTCACGGACCAGATGAAGATGGCGAAAGTAGTCAGCATATGCCAGATGCTTCATTTTATCATCACGTGGAATGGGATGCCATCAACGCAATGCAAACAGATGTGGAACGCCGCGGTGTCCCAAACTGGAATCATGTGCAAGAGTTCGATATAGACCAGGAGTTTGACGATAAAAAGAGTCTTGTAACCGCTGTCAAGGAGTATCACATTCGCAAAAATCTAGATTTCAGTATTGTCAAGAACTCAAGGAATACGTTGTCCAATGTGTTAACCTTAAAGAATGTCCATTTACTTAAGGGGGTGTTGTTGAATGGTGAAAGCGAATGGAAAATTACGAGAATCATTACCCATTGTTGTGTTGCTGAAGATGGTGGACAAGATTATCGGTAAATGAATTATCATTTCATTGTTGAAGCCCTTTTTCCCTATATTAGTCATAACCCAGGTATGCGTGTCCTAGATGTCATTGAACAGATCCGTGGTCAGTACACAGAACGGTTTCATATAGAAAAGCCTGGTTGGCAAGGTGCGAAGCGATAGGAAAAATCTATGGAGATTGGGTTGAGTCTTATAATCAGCTACCATGGTTATTAATGGACATAAAACATCTCATACCAGGTTCCATTGTTGCTCTGAAGACTAGGGCTTTCGAGGATGACACACAAACAACACAAGTGAAACAATTCCAACGGTGTTTTGGGCCCTTTGGTATGTGCATATCTGCATTCAAACACTTCAAACCCATGTTGCAGATAGATGGTACACATTTATATGGTAAGTTCAAAGGCAAGTTTCTAATATCGGCGACACAAGATGGTAAAAACAAAGTCATACCTATTGCGTTTGCTATTGTCGAGTCTGAAGACTTAGCTTGTTGGAGGTTCTTTCTCAACAAGGTGCGGCTCCAAGTGATAGGTGAAAAAGCCAACATGTCAATAATTATGAACCGTGCCCCTGGTATCATAAGTATCGTCGAATCAGATCCATATTGGAGACCCCCATGGCTCACCACTACTACTGCATACGGCACATTGCATCGAACTTTCAGACGAGGTTTCACAACAAAAAAATGAAGAAGTATCTCATTAATACAGGTACCATAATTTCTTCTTGTTATTTTTCATTATCAAACTTATCTCTATCATCTCTTACTAATGATGTATTTCATCGTATTTAGCGTACGAGTTTAGGAGGCATCACGTTCAAAGAATGTACAATCATCTTCTATCTTAGAACCCTGGCATTGAACGCTTCTTCCATGACCTACCATTTGAGAAGTGGTCACGAGCGTACGACGTTGGTAGGAGATAGGGCCACATGACAACAAATTTGGTCGAGTGCATAAATGGCATACTGAAAAGCGTTTGTCTACTGCCAATTAGTGCAATTGTCAATAGTACACTGCACAAGCTCGTCACATATTTCAACGATAATCTTGCTACGTACAACAACCAACGAGCCGCTGGAGCATCGTTATACACAAACTACGCCACAACCAAGATTGTGGAAAATCGAAGACTGTCAAACAGTCACAATGTTAGGGTTTTGATGCAGTGAACCAAGTGTACGAGGTTGAAGATTTTGGCTCAATGGCTTTTAGAAGAAACAAGGGAAATTATAAAGTCGATTTCAGTGACCTGACTTGTGAATGTGGTGAGTGGCAAGCATTCAAATACCTATGTTCTCATGTAATGGTTGTATGTTGCAGAACAGGGTTGTTATGGGACAATTACGTGCATCGTGTGTATAGTCTTGAGACACGTTGTTGTCATTGTTTACTATCGGGGCATAACAGGAGAAATTGCCCAAACTGGGGATACAACTAGTTTCACATTAGTCTTTTTGTGTGTCCACTTTTTTTTTCTTTTCAAAAAGTGCTTACAAGTCAAGTTGTTTCTTGTATTATAAAATGGTTATCCAATGCTTTATTCTCTCTATAAGTGCAACCTCTTCAAAGACAATATTGAGCCAAATATGAATAACTATAATTCTATATTTAACCTAAGTTTGGGGATGCATGAGAATGTCCAAACGGAACCGTACTGACTTAAAATTTTGATGCTAGTCACTTGTGCATACTTATTGTATAGTTGCAAAATATCAAAGTTTTATGATGCATAAATATAATTTATTATATTTTTGTGTTCTTTCTTAAGGCACAACCTCACAAGGGAGGAGCTACAAAGAGTGAAGGCTCTCACATTAGAGGAGCTACATAAATTGGTATAGAGCTCAAGGTTAATTTATTCGTCATTAGATTTATAGAAGTTGTGATTCCACTACGAATGAGATGGCTTATTAAACCTCTGGTTCATGTTCCACTAGTACCTGGATCATATCCATTGCATCCATTTTCGAGATGTAGTTCTCTGTCATGATCTCCACATCTCTTTTGTTTGTTATGACCATTGAAATCCAGAGTGGCTCAGGATTATGGTGCAGCAAGAACCTGTAGGTTATTGAAGTAGCAATAAACCTCTGGTCATCAACATCAAGACAAAATTCACCTAAAAGTTTAAAATAGCTGAACAAAAGGGAACGCCTTGTGATATTCAAACTGACTACTCTTTCCCCGGTTGTTGGTTGAAAATAAAAACCACAATCCAACTTCAAACATGGTACATGGTTTAGAAACAACAAACAGGAAACAATCATCATGTTGTTCGGAATGTTTAGTATGAAAAGGTGAGTTGAGGTAGTCTACAATGAAAAATGGTAGCGGAGTCCACTCCTTTTATAGGGGAAATACATGGTGCTCCATTATTGTGAAATTTTTGTTGAGTCTGACAGCGTCCAGTTGTGGGTAGCGGGTTTCCAATGCTTTACCTTATCTCATAATACTTTACCTCATCTTGGAATATTATCATGGAAAAAATAACAAGCATTATTTGGAATCTTTCATAGTCTGCGGATAAGCCTGAGATGCCTTTCCTTATCGTCCTATGGAAAAGGGGGCTTAGGCAAGCACCAAAAAAAGGTTGTCATCCAATGCCTTAATTGTACAGTGCATTAACTGAGTTAGACAAAAATAATGAGTAACAATGCGATGTTCAAACAAACTCCACGATGTTTCAAACTTATTACATAAGTAACACAAATTACATCATATAGAACAACTAAGCGTAAACATTGCCTAATAGAATCAAGCTGCATGCCCTTCATCTCTTCTGCCCCTTCGACCTCTTCCACCTCCACCGTCTATCCTGGGTTGATCATACTTGCTCGGTGTATAATGCTGAGGGGGGTTCATTGAGTTTGGTCCCTGTCAAAGTCATGTCAAACTGCTGTTTGTGTAGTGAGGGAGTAACCGGGTGGATTGAAGAAAGCATCCAATGCACTTCGACGTGCTTCATCTTCATCATCGAACACATTAAGATTCACAAATTAGCATTCATGTGGGCTGACCCATCAGCCTGTGTAGTCTCAACATTTATGCCTCCCGATCTTGAAGATCCTTCACCATATGTGTGATGAATGATGGTGTTGGATCAACATAAGAAGTTGAATAAGAAGACCAATGTGGTTGATCCCAACTAGCATATTGTGTCTTGGACTGTCGACCGACTTGGCTGCCTACTAATTTGAATATCCTTACTGATTTTGTCACACCTTGTTAACTCTGGCCAGAGGGTCCTTAGGTCAACTAAACCGACTGATCTTGGGTACTTGTTTGACCACCCCACTGATTCAGGGTGCCTATTGACCACCCATTGGCCTTGGGTGCTTGTCTGACCACCAACTGGTCCTGGGTGCTTCTCTAACAACCCCACTGACCTTGGTTGCTGGCCCCCTAATGATCCCCACAAACTTGTCTGGGTAGTCGGGGGCACACTCCCATGCACTTGATTTGTACCCATCATGTTGTTGCGTCTGGAAACCGGATATGACGATGAAGGAGAGTATGTCCAACTAGATTGATAGGTAATTGGTGCAGGCTCAGGATCAGGTAGAGTCACATGTGGTGGTCGACGTACTTCACTCTACGGTAGTCGACGTGCAGACCTTCTGTCAGGGTTTCATTCAATGAGAAGGGGGTTGGTAGATAGTGAATGGAGGGGATGCATAATGATCAATAGGAGCTAGAAATTTCTATAGTGTTGGTGATATGTCATCCATGTTTGCTGGCAGAGATAGCCGACATATTCTCCCACAACAGTATCATGCCCATAATGTCGTAGCTGTTCTAAGCATCAACCTGTGTAAAAGGTACAAAATGTAAGGTAAACACCCAAACAGTTGTACAACACAAATCGTTATAGACTACCAGAAACTACAATATTTTAAGTGCATACCAGTATGGAATGTCGACGTGCCTCAGTGGTGTACCATCTTAAGGTATGTTGTTAATTAGGGCTGTCCAAAAAATTCTGAAACCGCGGTATCTGACCGAAAATGAGGTGAATCATACCTGTTTTTAGGTTAACCGTACCGGCTCTTACGGTATGGTTAACCAAACCGTGTAAATTGACTGGTTTCGGTAACGGTATTGAATTTTCCATAACTAAAATACCCTAAACTTAATTAGGGTGATTAAATAATTATAATATGGCATTTTAGGGTCTAATAGTGCCTAAATAGTTTTGGTGAAGAAAATAAATCCAAAAGAAAAGAGAAAACGCGTAAAAAGCACAAAACGTAAAATTGTGCGTTACGTAACTCTAGGAGGTGTGTGACCTCGACTAGGATCCTATAAGGATTAATAAGGCTTAGTTATGCCTAATTATTATACAGGAACGATTCCCGAAGAAAACAGATCCATATAATGGATTAAAAACGCTAATGAAGCTTTAGAGCACGTTTTTTGAGAAAACCCGAAAACATGACTTTGAGTGGTCAAATGGACCTGTAAAAATTATAGTCAATCAAATAACTATAATTAAACATTAATGGAAGCTTAAGAACCATTAAAATTAAAGAAACGAGAAAAATCTGGAAAACGGGTCTGGTTAGTGAATAGTGCCAAACCGGGTAATTAACTAGCGTTTCTTGTAAAAGACGAAAAACGCCTCAGCTTATATGTACATAGTGGGGGCCGGTTTTTATGTGTAATCAGCCTCCCCTCTCTACTAATAACTAGTTAGAAAAAGAAAGAGAATAAAAGTCAAAAGTGAAAAAGTACTCTCCCCTCTCTCTCCTCTCATTTCTCATTTCCCTCTTCTCTTTCCTTCGTTTCTTTCTTCTCTGCCGGTTTCCTCTCCTCCTCCCTGCTGGAACGGTTCTTCCTCATCCTCCCATGGCTTCATGCCATTCTCTTCCATGCCCAAGCTTCATTAAAGCTCCAAATGAAAAATAAATCACATATTTGAACGCCTCTCACCAAGCTCTATCATTCTCTCTTTTCAAAATCCCAAATGGAGAAAGTTGACCTCCATGGGTGTTGGCCATTTGAAGATAAATCTACATATTCTTGGAGCTATACACCTCCTATTTCATTCAAGGTAAGAAAATCCAAGGAAAACCCATGTTTCTTTCCTTCTTGGTCTTGGCCAATTTTTCCCCTTCTTATATACCTTGTTTTCTTCTTGTTTTGGAGCATTGGTTCAACTCTCCAATGGGGGAGGAACCCTCTTCTTGATTCAAGGTTTAAAACCTCTCCTAGAACTCCAAAGGTAAAACCCTAATCTATGATGTTTTAAGCTCTTTCATTAAATTAGAGCTATTCCAAGGGTTTAGGAGTTTAATTATATTCATTTTGTGTTCCTTGGGTGTTGGGCTGGAATTTGACAATCCCATTGCCTATTGGACCGAAAATGGGAAGAAGAGGAGAATTGAAAAGGAACTTGGAAGATTAAGGTAAAAAACTTACCTTAATGTTTATTTTGATTGCCTTAGAATTTGGGATGGGAAAAATTAATGAATGAACCCAAAACTGAATGGAAAATGTGCTTTGGTAGTTAGATAAGGAATTTGTGAATTGTTGTTTGGATTAAGGGTCTTAGAGCCAAGTGATTTGAATATATGTTAATATTGTTGTTTGAAGAGACTTTGATTGAGTTGTGTGCTGGTAGGACCCTCTATGGGTGTGGCTAGCTGTGAATGGATTTAGGTGATAAATTGTGCATTTGGGCAATGTTAGGATTGTAGGTGAGTTATGGTAAAATTTCGTAGAAATGGGGTGTTTGTAGGTGACTTGATGAATGAGAGGAGTTAGGTGTGTATTGGGTTGAGTTGAGTGGAGTAATCACCTTGAAATGGTAGTTGGAGAATGGATTGAAGTGAGGTAAAAATCTGTAGCAAAGATGGTGTTTTAGTGTTTCGAATTCTTAGGAAAAGGCTTAGAGTACATAACCTTGGAATTGGAGGATGGACTTGGGTATAGTTAATGCATTTGTCTTGGAAGAGTTGGGAATGGTCAAAATGGGTGAGAACAAGAGGTAAACCACCAAGAGAAAGGTTGGTAAATGCACTAGTGTGCATAAGTGCAAAAATGAGAATTTGAATTGGTAGAATTGGCTAAGATTGAGTAAAAGAGTTGAGCAATGATTTAGTAAGGTTTAAGGAGTGTTTTAGGGTGTTTAAACATGTGAAAGGATTATGGAAGTTTAGGTGGGAATTAGAGGTTGAAATGGAGGTGAAAAACTTGAAGAGTAGCAGTTTTTAGCAGGGTCCGGGACCTAGGTTAGGAACAAGGTCCCGGACCACATCAAAAATCTTGTCGAGAGTGAAATTCTAGAACTGGTCTGGGACCTAAGACCAGAACCATGTCCCGGACCAGCACTGAATTTGTCCTGAAAGTTTTGTTTTGAATAGGTCCGGAACTTAGGGGTCGGACCAAGTCTCGGACCACCTCTAGAATTGTCTCGAGAGTGTTTTTAAGGGTCCTAATGATGGGGGATTGATTGGTATTGGTTTTAGAAGTTGTTTTGGACTTGTTTGGTGACATGTAAATGTCCTAAGATGTGTAAACAAGTGTTGAGAAGTGAAGGAGTAAGTTGAGAACTTAAATACACTTGAGTAAAACTAAGATTAACGGTATAACAGGGTAAGTACGGGAGTAGTAGTTATTTACATACAGTAATACCATAATGTTAATAGAACCACTTGATATATGATCAGTGATTCAAGAGTAAACCGAGGAACGTAAGGTGACCCGGTAAAGTTAATCCATGGTGAAAGGTATGATTTTCTCATGCCCCATATGCTAACCGGATTACACTGATTTGTGTGTTGTGTGTTTGTGTACCGACTTAATCAAGATAAAAGCATGAAAATGACTATTGCTTTGATTGTGTATCTTGAGGCATGTTGTGTGTACTAACCATCCTTGTACGTTGTGTTGTCTAACTTAGCGTTATAGAATGACTCATAATTGAGTGACGATTGGTTAGTGACTCGTAGGAAGAGTCGTTTCGCAAAATCACAAAAACGTGGAAACACACAAAAACTATCGATTCAAGAATAACGATAATGCAAACATACGATCTCACTAGACCGTGAGAGAGTTGTACAGGATTAGTAAAGTCCCGATAACGGTTAGAGAACCGAAATGAACAATCCACGAAATAATCAATAGTGGAAAGAATTGATGAAACCTCTATTAAGAGATTGGTGATAGTTCAAGATATGAACTTTTGAGAGAAGTAAATAATGATAAGGGACCATCAAACTCCCTTAGAAAAATAGTTGACCTACAATATGAGGAACCGACCAATATGAGAAAATGTCCCGAACATACAAGTATTTGATAAGTTGGGGAAAACCTTAAATCTGAGAATAGACATTAAGAAAATTCCCTAAGCTATTAGATGATATCGAGAGAGATACTTCTAGGCTAATCTATATGATTACGATACTCCGAGAGAGGAGTATTTGGGAAATTGAGTAGTCCAGTAGAGAAGCGAACGTTTGAGAATTTGAGGAGCTAAGTGTATAGTTCCATTTGATAGTCGAACCTTCCCACCATGCTAGACCTAGAGTAGGATTGAAACCGGGGAAGTAAGACTTGTATTTGAAAGCCCGGTGGTAAGTCTTGTGAATGACTCTGCCCGGAGGTCATGGGTAATGACTTTAAAGATATCCATTTGAGAATTGAGAATTTGAGATTGAGATTTGAGTATTTTAGATTGAGAATTGAGTATGAGAGCTGAGATTTTGAGTTAAGAATTGAAATTGAGAACTTGAGAGTTTAGAATTGAGCTTGAGAATTATAGAACTTGATTGAAATTGAGAGTAAGAGAGCTTGAGTAAGAGTAACCCAAGAGAATGGGTAAGACAATGAATAAGTGACTAGGGCATTGGTGAGGTAGAAACCCTCAGGGCCTAAGAGAAGTTAATACGAATTAACAACCTCGATGTGTTAGTTAGGGATTGTATACCATGATTGAATGTTGAATACTTGTGTAGTGTACATATATAATGTATTGCTATCTTGCTTGATGAATGAATTAAAATGAATCCCATGCTCTCGACAAAGTAGTTGGCGTACCCCCGTTAGCACACGGGGTATGTGAATTTCATACCAGCAATTCGCTGAGCCCCTTGGGGCGCTGTTTTTATTTACAGGTACTTTGGAGCTGTTTACCGTTCAAGAGTAGGACGGGGCTGCTACTTAAGCACGGGTAGTTGATTAAGAAAATTGTATTTGTTTGTATTGATGAATTGTAAATCCGAAATGTTATCGGCAATCTTGAGAACTGTAGAGACTCGGTATAGAATTGATTGAGGTTGTATTTGAATTTGAATCGGTAAAGGAATGGAACATAATAGTATTGTTTGTTTACTCGGTATTCAAGTTCATCAGACCGATCTTGTAATTGGATTTTTGTATTGGATTTGGCCTTGTTAGTCACGTGGGTGACTAACGGCATTGTATCACCCACTGTTTGTAGTATGAATTCCGCTACTTTGTTATTGGTTATTGAGACGGATTATGAGGTAATGACTTGATTAGCGGTAGGGGTGTTACAATAACGGTTAACCGTGGTTAACCAATTATATAAAGAATAGAATACTTCAAATATTAATGTTCACCTTATATAATAATTAATGTTAGCTTTTGAGGGAATATGCACAATATTATATTTTTGTCACATGTGTTTAATTTGTCATTCATGATTTAGTTGAATGATCGATGTTGTACTATAATATTAATGGTATGAGATCATTAAAAAAATACTCGGCAAGGGTTAACCGATAAAACCGAACCGAACTAATGGTTAACCGGTCTAAACGGAATGGTAATGGAATCAGATTTTAGAAAATCGAATTAAACAATTAACCTAATCCGGTTAATCGATCTAAATGGAATGGTAATGGAATTGTATTATAGAAAACCGAAAACCCAGTTAACCGTGGCGGTTAACCTACCATGGGCAGCCTTATTGTTCATACCATATCATGTACTCATAATTTGTATTAAGAGGAACAACATAAGGATATCCTTCCAATTTTATCCACCTATGTTCTCTGTCATTTCATAACTCTATATATATTGTGTTCACCACAGACCAATTCACTTCAACTCTGTTTGTGCGCTTTTGGTTATGTAGCTTGTAGCAATCCAAGGGTGTTGCATGTATCGGCTGATCACGCCCGAACTGTCTCATCACCCGGTCTGGCTGATGACCCTCTATGATGTTGTTCAATATTTTGGGAACAACCATGACACCCTTGTCTACACAAGTATCACTGTACGGTAGCCAGACCCATTGCCAAAATAAATGTTGAAATTAATTAAAAAGTAGTGGCATAAAGAAAAACAATGTCAGTGATTGCATTATTTTAATAAAAAAATACCTGTTCGTTTGTGGGTGGGACTGAAATCGAATCAAGTATGCTATGAGCGTCATGTAAAGAAACCATCGAAATGTGTGGATTGTCCCACCTACACATGTAAACAGTATTGAGTATGTATAGAAATGTATAAGTAGAATTAGCTGACAATAACTAATAAGGTAAAGCCTCACACTTACCTGTGCCCATGTATTTGTGAATCAGAAAGGCCCTTTATAGGAATTGGAAAGAATGTGGGAATTCTAGAATACGCCCACAATGTTATTAACTTTGTCATTGCAATGATATAAGAGTGTCGATCTGGGTAGCATTGCACAAACTACGATACGTGTGTGCCAACACTATAGAACCCCAACTTAATTGGCCAGCATCGTTGAAATCTCTCAACAACTCCAAGTATCCACAATCCATCATGCGACTGTCTTGAGTCGATATCAACACTCCACCAATGAGCCTCATGATGAATGCCCAAGCATATTGTTGGTGCACCACAGCTGGTTGCCAAGAGAACTAGTTATAAAGACTGTCCGACACTTCAAAATTCTTGTGCAACCATGACAAGGAGATCTTGTAACCCCTAATGGCGTTTTATTCTGGTTTTTTCCCCAGCAGTTCCAAACATAGATCAGCCACGGGCTAGCTCATAGGTGCAATCACCACATCCCCATCAACTTTCAGACCGAGAAGACAATGAACATCCTCCAAAGTAATTGTTGCCTCACCAAATGGTAACATAAAAGTGTGAGTCTCAGACCTTCATCTCTCAACTAAAGCACTAACTATGGAATTATCTACTTTTAATTGAAGAAAGGCCGATCCAAGAAAACCAGCATCTCGAATGTAACTATGCATAGCCAAATGCGGAGGTTCTACATCAACATTCCTAGAACGCAGTTTCCTTTCGGTATATTTTTTGTTTCTCATGATCTAGGTTACACGACAATAAAATAAAATGATATCAAAACTTGAATACAAAAGCATAAAATGAAATATAACGAGGTTTCATGTGCATACTAACCGGGTCATCTGAAAAAAGTGCTGCTGAAATATGTGTACTCTGGTATGTGAACAGACTAGCTTCATCAGCCCACACCAACAATTTGTCTCTGGAATGCCATCTTCACAACAAGGTGAGCTCTACACAAGCACATAACATTTCAAAGTTTACAAACAACCAGATTTTAATATATAATCAATGTCCGTAATTAATTACGAACTTAATACATAACTAATTAAACAACTAAAACTTACAAAAATTAATTTAAACCATTAACTACATGTTCACATATTTTTTTGGCCAACTTATACACCTACCTTGATAAAAAAAACAAATTATAAATTAATGGTCATAATTAAACAACTAAAACTTCAAAAACTGATTTTTACCTACAACTAACTACATGTGTACATATTTTTTTAGCCAACTTATACACCTATCTCGATGAAAACAAGCTATAAATTAATGGTCATAATTAATTACGAACTTAATACATAATTAAACAACTAAAACTTCAAAAATTGATTTTTACCTATAACAATATGTGTACATATTTTTTTAGCCAACTTATACACCTATATTGATGAAAAACAAATTATAAATTAATGATCATAATTAAATACTACTTTAATAAATAATTAAACAACTAAAACATACAAAAATTAATTTTTACCATTAACTACCTGTCCACATATTTTTTAGCCAACTTATACACCTATCTTGATAAAAAAACAAGTTATAAATTAAAGGTCATAATTAATTACAAATTTTATACTTAATTAAACAACTAAAACTTAAAAAATTGATTTTTACCTACAATAATATGTGTACATATTTTTTAGCCAACTTATACACCTATCTTAATGAAAACAAGTTATAAATTAGTGGTCATAATTAATTACGAATTCTATACTTAATCAAACAACTAAAACTTTAAAAATTGATTTTTACCTACGACAATATGTGTATATATTTTTTTAGCTAACTTATACACCTATTGATGAAAAACAAGTTATAAATTAATGATCATAAAAAATTACGAATTTAACACATAATTAAACAACTAAAAATTACAAAAATTAATTTAAACCATTAACTACATGTGTACATACTTTTTTAGCTAACTTATACACCTTTTTTTGATGAAAAAACAATTATAAATTAATGGTCGTAATTAATTATGATTTTTATTTATAACTAAACAACTAAAACTTACACAAATTAATTTAAGCCATTAACTACATGTGTACATATCTTTTTAGCTAACTTATACAACTTTTTTTGATGAAAAATAAATTATAAATTAATGGGCATAATGAATTATGAATTTAATATATAATTTAACAACTAAAACTTCCAAGATTAATTTTTACCTATAACAGCATACCTACTTTTTTTTTAATTATACACCTTTTTGAATTAACAACAAGTTATAAAATAATTGCATTAATTAATCACGAATTAAAAATAATAAAGTAAATGCAAAAAAAATTAAGCTATAACAACAAATCCACATAATTTTAAGCTAACTAGAACTCAATCTAGATGACCTACACATTATAATTAATTGCAAAAATTAATTAACTAATTAAACAATCAATTAAATTATACAAAAGATATATACTAAAACCTAATGATTAGAAGTAGTTAGTATATACAAAAATGAGAAATTAAACTTCAAGTGCAACATACTAACCTCAAGAATTTTGGATGGGATTAGAAGAATTTCGAGAGAGGAGTGTTGTGTTTTTTTAGAATGGCAAAATGCATCGGCTGGATGCGTTTTTTATAGGCAAATTCGGATGCCAGAAACTGCGCCACAACAATGCGGTTTATTTGCAAGGTTTCTGGATAACCCTATCTGAAAATCTCAGAAATCACGGGTGATGGATGGCCGGGATCGCGTGGAACGGACGACGGAGATCACACCAAACGGGCGGCTGCGATCGAGCGCATCGGACGGCTGAGATCGCGCAAAACGGAAGGTCGAGATTACAGTGAATGGACGGCGCGGATTAAATCACGAATGTCTTTCACGTTTGTAAAGAAACCGCACCGCCGACGCCGTTTCTCGCTAAGTCGCGTTTGGCTGATGCGGTTTCTGACAAAAATACCGGAAACTGCATCACTCGGATGCGGTTTTCTGCAAACTGCATCGGCCCGATGTGGTTTCTTTGCATGATTTTGACACTTCCGTATATTTTTTTAAAAAAAAAACCATCGCAAGTAATTTTTTTTACAAATGGTATTTCGGTGAAAAATTTCAAGAAAAATCACTCTTATCTATTGGATTTGAAGCGTGGTTTGTAAAATATTTGTGTGGTTTTGTATTGGAAACAGAGAATTGGAAGAATGAATGAATAAAAGAAAGCGAATTGCATATCAGATTGTATTATTCAGTTACAATTTTACAATTCCCGTGTGTACCTATATATATATACTATTGGGAAAGATAAAAAAGTAATATAGTGGATAAAAACCTAAAGATAAAACTATGAGCTTAATTACAATTGACTTGGGCTGACTAACTAGGTAATGTCATGGTTGGGCTTATTGGTGGACTTGACCCAATATCCCAATACCCCCCCGCAAGCCGTAGGCAAGCCAGATTGCCAAGGCTTGACTCAGTTGTATTGCTCATTCCCATGCGTTGGATATGCTCCTTATACCGTGCTCCTGGTAGGACTTTGGTCATCATGTCGGCAAGTTGACTTGTGGTGTGTGTGTAGGTTAGATCAATCAAACCTTGTTGGATTTTCTCCCGTACAAAATGACAATCAATTTCGATGTGCTTTGTTCTTTCATGAAACACCGGATTCTTCGCGATGTAAATGGCTGACTGATTGTCACACTTGACTGGTACTGGTGTGATGTGGTGAACATTGAGTTCATGCAAAAGGCGAGTCAACCACGTCAATTCTGATGTAACACGCCGAAGAGATCGATATTCTGCTTCAGCACTAGATAAAGAAACTGAGCCCTGTTTCTTTGTCTTCCATGAAATTGGACTATCTCCGAGGAATATATAATAACCAGATACTGACTTCCTTGTATTGGGACAAGCTGCCCAATCTGAATCACAATAGGCAATGAGATTTAGCCCGTCACTCTTTCCTTTTGTTAACACGATCCCATAATGAGTGGTTCCCTTGATATAGCAAAGTGTGTGTAGAGCTGCTTCCATGTGAACATCTGTAGGTCGCTGCATGAACTGACTTAGATTTTGTACTGCGAAACTAATATCTGGTCTTGTGTTAGACAGATAATTTAGTTTACCCACAAGCTTCCTGTATGTAGTAGGATCTCGCAACAAGTTACCATCATCAGATAATAATTGTTTTCCTACCAACATAGGTCCTCGTGTAGCTCTTTTCTCCTGACAATCAAACTCAGCAACTAGATCTTCACAAAACTTCCGTTGAGACAGAATGTATCCAGTGTTCGTGTGAATAAATTCTATCCCTAGGAAATAATGAAGTTTACCGAGATCTTTAATTCTGAAGTTCAAATCCAGTGCACGCTTGATGCTGTCAACTTCCTCTTGGTTTTCCCCGACAACCAGTATGTCATCGACATAAATGGCAATGAAAATTCTTCCTGCTTTACTGTCCTTGAAAAATAAAGAATAGTCATTCTTGGATTGGACAAAGTTTAGTGTCCTTAGAAAAGTTGCTAATTTAGCAAACCATTGTCTTGAAGCCTGTTTAAGACCATACAGAGATTTCCTTAACAGACAAGCTTTGTTCGTACCATCTACCTCCAGCCCATCTGGGATTCTCATGTAGACTTCTTCTTCTAGATCACCATGAAGGAAAGCATTGTTAACATCCAATTGGTTGATTATCCACCCTTTATTAAGGGCTACAACAATGAGAGCCCGTATGGTGGTCAACTTTACCACTGGTGAAAACGTCTCATTATAATCTAATCCGTGTCGTTGAGTGAACCCTTTTGCCACTAACCTCGCTTTGTATCTTTCTAAAGTTCCGTCCGACTTGACTTTCACCTTATAGACCCACTTGCATCCAACAACCTTTTTCCCTCGTGGCAAGGTGACAATATCCCAAGTATCATTATCACGAAGAGCCCGCAACTCTTCTTGCATAGCTTTCCTCCAATGCTCATGCATTACCGCCTCGTTGTAAGAGAAAGGTTCCCTTAAGTGAGCATTCTCTTTGAGGGATTCTGAGTACATGTAAGAAGAGCTGTGCAAGTGTTAGGTCGGATATCTGTAAGACTTTCACAACCTGTGATAAGGTTGTCACACTTCTCTTTATTAGTGTAGACTCTTGCATCAAGAAGATCTTGGAAGGACATGTTGCAAATGTAATCATCTAGATACCCAGGTTTTGACTTACTCTGCCAGACCGTCGCAATTCTGTTTCTTGAACTGTTGGTCTTGTTTCTTCAACATCTGCCTGCTGATTACTACTTGATATTATCTCTTCATCTACCATCATGATTTCATTCTGAGCAAACTGTGCACGATCCATTTGGGAATCAATATTGGTGTCTGAGAACGGAAAGATATTGACATAGAACTTCACATCTCTGCACACCTCTATCTCTTGTGTTGCTATACTCAAAACTTTGTGCCATTTCTTTCTTGGATCCTCTCCAAGATATATACAAGCCTCTCCTCTTGGGGAAAATTTTCCTCCTTTATTGTTAACAATGGTTTTGTAGCACAAACAGCCAAACGGTTTGATCTCGTCATAGGCTGCCTTAAAACCATACAAAGTTTCAAACGGTGTTGCTCCATCTAAGGCCTTGGTTGGAAGTCTGTTGATTAAATAAACTGCATGTAATACGCATTCTCCCCAATAAACAATTGGCACATTAGATTGGAAAAATAAAGCCCTTGCTGTTTCTAACAAGTATTTGTGCTTTCTCTCCACAACTGCGTTCTGTTGGGGTGTGTGTGCACAAGTCGTTTGATGTACGATTGCCTCCTTAGCATAGAAGAATTTTCCTTCTTTAGAACTCCCAAGCTCTTTCGCGTTATCCGTACGGACAACTTTAATCTTAGTTTCAAACTGCCTTTCCATTAATCTGATAAAGTTGATTATCACCTCCCAAGCTTCACTCTTCTGTTTTATAAGTTGTACCCATGTTACTCTGGTAAAATCGTCAACAAAACAGACGAAATGTTTATATCCATTATAAGTGTCGGCCCTAAAAGGACCCCATACGTCTATGTGTAACATCTCGAATGCTCTTTTGGTTTTAATCGACGAATTGTCAAATGGTAGTCGTTGAGCTCTACTCTTATAGCAAATATCACAAGCAAAATCTGCTACAAAATCTGCCTTTTTATTAAGCCCATTACAAATAATTTCCTAAGAGGTACATGACCAAGTCTGATATGTATTTCATTGACCCGTGGACTGATGACCCGAGACAAGCCCACTACCGCGTTAGTTTCATCCTGGGCTGCCGCTCCTGCGTCTGCTAACTTTCGGCCCAAACGGTGTGGATCCAGCACATACAATCCCTTGCAGTCATGCCCGATTTTAATCTGTCTTCCCAGTCGGTCCTGGAAAAAAACAATCGCCATTGTCAAACATCACGCTACAGCTCAATTGCTCTGTTAATTTCCTCACTGAAACCAGATTGAACATGAAATCTGGCACAAAAAGAACTTCTCTCAACCAGAAATTGTTTCCCAGTTTTATATCGCCTATTAATCTCACGGTTTGAGGTCTTCCATCTGGAAGGATCACTGTTTTTCTCCTTGCAAATCTCTCCAATTTTCAAACAAAAAATCCGCTCCTGACATATGATCAGTCGCGCCTGAGTCGACAATCCATTTTCCCTCAAATTCACAGCAGATATTTTTGCTCATAAAGCAATATTTGTTGAAAGCGCAGAAATTAGGGTTACCTGAGAAGTTGTTGTAACCTATCTCTTCTGCCTTGCTTCCAGTACTTCGAATCAAATCAGTGATCTGTTGAAGCTGCTTAGGCGTGAAACCATCCCCTTTGTTATCTTCTTCTTCCTTTATCTCGGCTTTAGCTATGTTAGCGTAGCCGTTCTTCTTCTTGCGGGCTAAGACGTTGTCTTTCCCGTGCAAACTGAAGCATTCCGCTTCGACGTGCCCTGTCTTGTTGCAATATGTGCACTTTTGTCTCTGATAACAGCTCTCAAAGTCATGGCCGGCCTTCTTGCAAAAAGTGCAGGTAACCTTCTTCCTTTCATAAGAGCTCTTGCCGCTAGGGTTTTTAAACTTCTCTGTGTTTGGGTTTCTGTAGCTTTGGAAAGACATTGCATCTTCCCTCAGATTGTTGCGTCCACGTTGCTCTTCTTCTTGAGCGATCAAAGAAAACGCCTTCTCGATGCTGGGAGGCTTCTCCATTGCTAAGATTTGACCACGAATGGTCAGATAGTCCCGGCTGAGTCCCATTAGGAAGTGGACCAGCTTATCTTCTTCAACATCCGCTTTGATGGATTTATTTATCCCGCAAGTGCATCCTCCACAGGTACACCTCTTAGGAGGCTTTGCTTGTTCTAACTCCTCCCAAATTTTCTTTAAACGATTGAAATAACTTGCCACCGACTCGTCTTCTTGTTTAATATCTGCTAAACTCTGCTTCAGGTGATGAATCTCTGCCAAATTGCTGTGCTGATAGCGCTCACAAACAGCATCCCAAATCTCCTTCGGGTCGGTGGAGTAGCGCACACCCCCAATTGCATTCTTGCCCAGCGAGTTCTTGAGCCAGGACACGACAAGAGAACGCGACCGTTCCCAGGCTGCTAAACGTAAGGATTCCTCCTCCCCTGGTTTCTTGATTTTGCCAGTAACAAACGCATATTTGTTTTTTGACTTGAGCGCAGTGACCATGTCACACTTCCACTCAAGAAAACCAACTCCATCAAATTTAGAAGCAAGGTTTAAGCTTGGGTTTTCAGCCGCATGGACATACAACGGATCGTTGATGTCGATAATACTGCCGCTTGAAGGCGTGGCAACTACATCATCCTTCCCCTTTCCAGAATTCGCCATGTTTTACTGATCAGGATTAGAATGTTTTAGTGCAAAGATTTGTGTAACCTGAAACCTGAATGCTCTGATGCCATATTGGATTTGAAGCGTGGTTTGTAAAATATTTGTGTGGTTTTGTATTGGAAACAGAGAATTGGAAGAATGAATGAATAAAAGAAAGCGAATTGCATATCAGATTGTATTATTCAGTTACAATTTTACAATTCCCGTGTGTACCTATATATATATACTATTGGGAAAGATAAAAAAGTAATATAGTGGATAAAAACCTAAAGATAAAACTATGAGCTTAATTACAATTGACTTGGGCTGACTAACTAGGTAATGTCATGGTTGGGCTTATTGGTGGACTTGACCCAATATCCCAATATTATCTCATAAGCATTCACTCTGAAATAATAAGAAAAAATCATGCTCGCCAATTGATTTCCTTTACAGTAAAAGCAATACTTATCACTCGTAACCTGCGAATTAGTGGTGCAAAGGAAATTCTTATTCAAAATTTCTTTCTTTAGTATTTCTCACGAAATCAGAGAAGTGGATTTTGTATTAATATCTTTAGGTGGAGTGGAAGAAATTCGCATCCATTGTTAATGAGTGTAATTTTCTATGAGAGATGCATGTCTCTAGATCTATGAGAAATCCAAAGATGACATCTTTTGTGATATAGCCAGAAAAGTCATTGCCATTAGTGAGGATGGCATAGAAATCAGACGTGGGGAAGGGTACTTTTTTTAGGATAGACAGTGTCATCCACCAAGTTCTATATGTATTTAGTTCTAAGCAGATAAAGAAGAATTTGTCTTATACAATCCACCCAACAAAGTTAACAGCCGAACAATAATCTTATGAAGATTAAGAGAAAAACAGTTGTATTTTAAGAAATTGAACCAATTAAGTGATGTTATAGTGGTGATTGTGTGTTAACGTTTTAATGAGGCTTGTGAAAGTCCATAGAAAAAAAATGAAATAACTCAATGGTCTACATGGTTAAAAAATTGACTTACTCCTCAAAAACCGTCGAAAATATAAGTTACATTTTATTAAAGTGATAACCGCCGAAAATGTTTTTTTTTTCTTTTTATTAAAGTTGTTACGGTAGTTTTTACATATGAACCACCGAAAAAGAGTATTTTTAACAGCAATTTTCGGCCGAAAAACATCTTCTTTTAGTCTACCCACTCGGCAGTGTCGCGCCCATATCGATCGACCTCACTAACTCTCCTTTGTCAAATATCCCTCAATTTGCCACTGCTTTCAGCCAACCGTCCGCACCACCATCGGCCTCGAATGCCGCCGTTGGCGCCGCCTGCGGTCGCCCCAGTCGCTGTCACCACCTGTGGGTTCGCTGCTGCCATATTCAAAAGTCTAACAGAGACAAATTAGGTTAGTTTTTATCTGAATTTTAACTTTCAAATTCTTGTTAAATTGGGTCTTAATTTGTTGTTTATATGTGATTGTTGCTTGATTTATGTCATTTGGAGTGTAATAGATTTATTGGTTTGATTGAAAATACTATCTGTGGGTATGCCCGCAAGGTGTTCGATAAAATAACTTAACCAATTTCAGTGACTTTTTTTGCTTTCTTACCATTGTTTGTGTGAATTGTTGACAAGTAAATGACCTTGGTGAATTGACATATCAATTAACATTAAAAATGTTGACTTATAGTTTACTTGATTTAATGTTTTGATTTTGCAATAAGTCGTGATATTGATTAATATAGACAATGAATTAGATACTACACAAGTCGCTGGTGTAGTCGCGTCAGCTCCTCGCCGCCTTTGCTCACCGCCCACCACTAATACCCCCGTTGGACCTGACAAGAGTCCGAAAAGGGGAAAAACAGGTGAGTTGAGGGTTGTTTTGTTGATTGTAATTTTTTATAACTACAACTATTATCCTCACCTCTAATTTATATGGTTCACAGTTACACCCTTTGACACCACGTTTGTTGCCATCCTTCGCCCTGTTACCTCCCTCTAAGTTCCGCCTGTTCCTCGTCCTTCCATTCAGCCTTATACGTGGTATACATATACCAAAAATAGGTTAGTTTTATTTTTCAACCTCGATCAATTTCCGTTTATCATAATTGTTTGTGTAATTAGTTGGTTTATATGCAATAGTTAGTTGAGGGATTATAACACAATAAGATAACCAACTATATATATATCAACCAAGTAGTATGTATATTAAAGATATATATATATATATATACATATAAGACAACCTACTATATATATATATATATATATATATATATAATATATATATATATATATATATCTCTTATATAGACTCGCCGTGTAAAAACCATATCATCATATGACCTTTGCCAAAGATAGGTTGGTCATTGTTATTTTTATATTTAATATTTTAAATATTAGTTAAGTAATTATACATAGTACATATATTTTTGTAGATATTTTATAGTTTTTAATTTCCAATTGGTGTTTGTTGAATGAACCATGAATGGATGTACGGTCAGCGAGGGAATTATTTTGAATCAAAAGTGGATAATGAATTTTGCAAAGCATCTCTCGATCATCAGAAAGGATGAACGAGACGCACATTCCATGTCCATGTGCACAGTGCTTCTTCGCAATAAGTTCCCTAACCTACATACAATCTGATTTCATATATCAAAACGTGGATTTATGCCGAACTATAAGATATGGTTTTTGCATGGCGAGTCTTTAGAAGCTAGTAGCAGGTTGTGTAGACACCAAAAATTCTCACCCCATAAAGAAAAATTCAGATAAAAAAAAAAAGAGGGTCGTCGCCTTTCTTTTCGACACTTATTCATGTGCGTACCAAAATGAAACCGCCATTTTAAGACATATTTTTAAAATCAATTTTCAATCCATCCATTTTCAAATCCGTCCATTTTCGTTATTTACTCATTTTACCATTTTATTTTTCGATTTATTTCATGTTAGTCAGTTACGTTTTATTCGCTTATTCATTTGTCTATTCGTTTTATTTTTGTTCATGCTATTTTGTTACTTGTTTATTTTATCTCACCTCATTTCATTGATACATTTACTTGTATTTCCTTTATTAGTACTTGTTTTTTTTAATCTTTATCATTATTATTTTAGAATCATTTTCATCCTTTTATGTACATTTTCGCTATTATATTCTATACTAGCATGTTTCGTTTGTCGTTAATTCGACTAAATTCCCTCTCATCACATTTTATTCGATACTTCTTCTTTCCATCTTAATTATTGATATTCGTACATATTTGATTTAATTCCATTTTTAGGACATTCACCTGTATTTTTATTTCCATCATACTAGTATTATGTCATTATTTCATTTATTAGTTATTATCGTATTTCGTTATTTTATGTTTTGTATTTTTATACACTCCTTTATTCCATGACCCTCAATAAGAAACCAATTCATTTTGTTAGATTAAACTCATTCGTTTTACTGCATCTTTTCCATTAAAAATGACAACGTTTTTATGAAACTCATTCAGTTTGAGTTAGAGTTCTTGAATTATTTTTCACATTTGTATGTTGGGTTTTATCATAGCTTAACTGGTTAGAGTATATGAGGGAAGCTAAAGGTTACAAGTTTGAAACCTCGAACGAGCAAGATGTATTTTTATTTTTGTTTAGCTAGTTTTAAGGCTTATTCTTTAGTTCCGGCATTTTACATACTGAATCCTATCGTGGCTTTGCCGGTTAGCACACTCGTGAAGGAGCACAGTGGGCTTGAGTTTGAAACCCAGCCAGGCACTACTCTTGTCGGGTTTTAATTTTTGTTCACACTCGGCCCGCCCTCAACTCATTCTTGTAGCCCAATCAGAAGCCTCATTTATGAGACCCAATTTAGCTTGACTGTCCACAATAAAAACAAACCCTAACTGTTCCCATTTCTCTATTTAATAACATGAGAAAACCCTACCGTAGCGACTAGCCAGGGAAGTGACAACCGACATGTAGCGAAAAAAATCGTTCTACCTCTTCTTTGTTGGCAGAACATTCTCTTCTTCACCGGCTCTACCTGTCCAATGAATCAAAAAATCAGCCGCACTCCTCGTTCTCCCTTCTTCCCTGCTGATTTTCTCGATCAAAATCCATTGCCAGACTCTACCCCTTCTCCTTCAATTTTTCAGTCGTTCTTCCACACACTGGCGAGTATCTGCTCCATCTCCGATCGATCAGCCTCCCACTGCTTCTCCCTTCTTTATCTTCAAACCAGAAAAACCCAGAAACTCAACGATTTCTAACAGAAGCCGTCGAACCACCACAAGAATCATTCGTATTCCCTCAGAAGTTTTTGGTCCCTTATCGATTTTGCTCCTTTCTCTGCATCGTTAGTTTCTCAGCGTAAGTGAGTTTCAACCCGAAGCAGTATCTTATTGCTCTTCATTGAATTTCTCCTTTCTTCGATCTGGCTTTTGTTCAAAGATTTCGCCAAATGAGTCATATTGACGATGGCTACTGAAAAGAAGAAAATGGGAGTTATGGCTTTACCGGAAACATGTTTCCGATGCTTGGCGGATCCCGTGTATACTCATTTCTCTGCATCTCGCTTGACAACTGCATTTGAGTCACCGATTTCTTCCCTTATATGTCGACTCCAAACAAACGTCAAGCCCATGACGGGTTTCCATGTTTGTAAGCTTGCGTTTGAATCGATAGCCACTAAGCAATCGATGCTCTTTCCTTCCCTTGTTGTTATTCTCCTGTTTTATTTGCTATCTGTTCGTATATGTGTATATCTGATGACAAGGTGAAGTTCTTCTTCATCCCTGCTCTGCTGGCTATATTATCGTTTGTATTTTCATTTGTTTAAACTTTGAAGACAAGGCCGGGTGAGGGAGAACAAGGTCTGTCGAATCGTTTCAAAGGCCAATATCAGTGTCTTCCCTCCCTTCAGTTTTCTGTTTATCTTTACTCATCCTGTTGAGGTGTATATATATGTACGAATGCTCTGACGTTGTTGTTCTTCCTGTGTATGTCATCGGTCAAGCCTTCCGGTTCCAATGGTTTGTTAATGAAGTAGATAAAACATTTTTGTACCATTCGTGTGCCGCATCTGTCAAGTTTAAAAATCCATTCTAAAACGCCATCAGAGTAGATTCGACCTTGGGGTTTGTATTACATTTCGTCCGGGTCATTGTTTGGTGGTTCCCTCACATGTCCTGAGCAGCTGTTGGATTCGGTTTATCTATAACACAACTGATATACTTCTCTTACCTTTCCCTTTTGTCCATACGTTTATTTTGCAGACTAACACTCTCTGATTGTCTTCATTATGTTCTTTCTTCCTGTTAGTTTTTCTTTTTCTTCTTTACAGGTGCTTGATTGTTCTCGCCTTCCCGGTATTTAATCTTCCAAATCAGGCTCCTTAGAACTGCCATATTCATTGATTTACTAACACATTCCATTTGCAGCTTATTTTGTATGTTCGTAAACTACTAATCCCACCTCTGTTGATTTATCTCATACAGTGCGCTATTGTGGATAAGTACTCTGATTATTTCTTCTGGTGTTCCATTATTCTTGGTTTAAGCCAGAGTTCACTTTGGTATCATGGAGAAGAATTCCTTTCATCATCTTCCTGGAAAACAGCACATGCCTTCTTCTGTCCCTTGTCGTGCATTGGTGAATCAAGAACATACATGCTCCACGCTCACTTTCTGCATCGGTGCACTTCAGCAATAACACTGGGGCTGCTGCATCTCACCACCAGAATTGAAAGGGAGGCCGATAGCATTTCATTCTCGAACTGCCTTCATTTCTTTCGTAAGCTGATTAGAATACTGCTTCCATACTCTATTTCTGGAACTCGGCACAGATGAGGATTATGACTCTTGCAACCCACCTCAATCACATCAGGCTTGATTTCTATTTAATTTTAATCCGTCAACCTTTAGTGCAAGTATTAGGTTGCTGATAGTAATATAATTTGCCTCCGTATTCATTTTGTGTGGTTTGAGTTTATTGGTTTGAATAATTTTTGTACTCCTGCTACAAATGAATAGGCTGTATGGACATCTTGTTTAAACTGAAATAGCCTTATAATCTATTTACTCGGTTCGTCAGATTTGTAACCTTGATAATGCGGAATTTTAGACTCCATCGTTTTAATTCATGACTATGCTTAACATTTTATCTTAACGGCATCCCTGATTTATTTGTATATATCATACGCTAATGTAGATACTAGCGCTGCACTAACATGTACTCTTGATTATTCTAGAATAAACTACCAGGCTTTGGTCATTCAATTTAATTGTTTTGAAGGAGACTACATTACTTTGAGTTCTAAATTTCATCTCATTTTCTTTTGCCAATGATCGTTGGAATTATTTGTCTCCATTTGTATATTTTGTTTAGACCGATAGCCAATTGTTGGGCCCAGCAGGAAGCCCTAGTTAGCCCATAGGTCACCCATTTGTAGAAAAGCCTTAGGTTTGGGGTCTCCTCAATGCATACGGGTCCTAGACACGGTCCATGTGGGGAATACCCGTTTTTCTCAAAACTTTTCAAATCATCCCTTAATGTCAGAATAAAATGCACAATCAACATTCAAATTCTAATAAAAAATCATCAAATTTCATTGCAATTTCAAAATCTAAACATCAATTCACTTCAAACGCTAAATAAAGCCCAACTCGAGGCCCATTCCAAAACAACCCAATTTTGAAACCCAAATCAAGGCCTAATTTGAGGCCCAAATCAAGGCTCGGTTTGAGGCCCGATCCAACCCAAACCTTGATCAAGGCCTATTCTGCCAAAAGTTCAAACAAGGCCCAAATCCAATTCGGCCCATTAAGCCCACTTGGCCCAGTAACCCACTCGGCTCACTTCGACTCATCTAGTCCAACTTTGACCAACCAAATTTTGACCTTGATCCTAACTTTGACCAACCAAACCTTGACCCGAATGTTGACCTTTGACCCACACTTTGACCAATCAAACTTTAACCCAGCTTTGACAGGCCCACTTTGACCTTGATTGAGTGTTGACTTTGGCCCATCTAACTTTGACCGGCCTAAACTTTGACCTGGCTCGTTTTCCAATCCCAGCCCAAGCTCAATCCGAATCCGGCCCAAACTCAATTCAACTTAATCGTTTTGATTCAAGCCTAATCCAAATCCAAATTCAATTCAATTCCAAACTCATTCAAATCCAAATTCAATTCAATTCCAAACTCATTCAAATTCAATTCAATTCCAAACTCTTTCAAATCCAAATTCATTTCAATTCCAATTCAAATCAATATTCATTAAACCCCGATTCAACTTTGATTTCAATTCCATTCCAATTTCTCCTACATGCTAAAATGTCTCATAGACCCGAGTGTCTCACAGACTTTGTATCCCAATGACTTGAATGTCTCACAGACCCGAACATCTCATAGACCCGAGCGTCTCACAGATTCGAGCGTCTCACAGACTTCGACATCTCAAGGTTTCAAACGTCTCATAGACCCGAGCGTCTCACAGACTACCCCCTCAAACCCGAAACTTCAAACATCTCCAAAAATCCTGAACTACGTAAGGTCTGATCTCGACAGGGAGTTGAGTACGTAGGCAACCCATCTAGGGTGCGACCCCATTCCAAACAAAAACCCCCTTCCCCATCTACGGTGGCTCTCACATCTCTTAAAACGCTCAAACCTTCTTCGGCTCCCACGAACTTCAAACCATCAGACACTAAGTCTTGTCTATTCACTCAATCTTAGACTTTTCCCAATTCTCATTCTACACTCATCCGAATTCACCTATCCCTTTTCTGGGTGCTAGCTTGACAGAAAAGTTCACCTCATCCACTCTCTTTCTCTCTCCTCGTCCTAATCCTATCCTTGGCTTTTAAATGAATCTCTCCAAAAAGGTTTTGAAAGAAGACAATCCCGACAATTGGAGACCGAGGCTTCCTCGGGCACCAATCCGAAGTCGTGGTCGTTGCCACTTCTAAGGGGTGTAACCCAGTGCGAACCCACACAGAATCTCTGGCTTGATCAGATAAGTCCTATCCATAGGCAACAAATCACAGAGTCAATTAGCGGTTCCTAGAACCCTTCTCCTCCCTTCCTAGTTCCTTAGGTCAAACTAGGTGGCGACTCTAGTCAACTTCCGCCTTTAGGGCATAAGTCCGCGTGGAGCCCATCGAGAGCGGGTGTAGTTCACACTTGCATTCCCCATAAGCTTTCTGGGAAAGACGGACGATGTAGTAGGTATTTGAGGGATGCCAGAATAACGGGTTTTCACCCTCCACAAAATGACATTTTCTACGACCTAGGCTTCTCAGTCAGATCATATTTGGATAGCCCCCCCTCATACCGAAAAATCACCCTCCACAGGTTGCAAATTTCCACTCATCCAAACAGTGAACCAAGAATGGTTACCGACGGAACTACATTTCCTGATAATGAGTGTGATCAGAGTGACATTGAAATCAATAACGACAGTGAAAAGATTGAACTGGACTCCATGCTGCAAGATGTTGAAGATAATTTCACTGACAAGCCGGCTGAATATCAAAGATTAGTTGATGCATCACGGTTCTCTTTGTTCCCCGGATGCGTCAAATTTATAAAATTGACAGTCGTGCTACACTTGGTCAATCTGAAAGCAAGATTTGGCTGAAGTGATAAGAGTTTTACGGAACTACTAGAACTCTTCCATGACATGCTTCCAGATGATAACAAACTTCCTACTTCTACTTATGATGCAAAAAAGTTGATGTGTCCTATGGGTGTGGAGTACGAAAAGATACATGCATGTCCAAACAGCTGTATATTATACAGAGGAGAGAATGCACATTTGAACCAGTGTCCACTGTCATTTGTCACGCTATAAACAGAAGCACGGACAATCATCCAATTCTAAGAAAAAAAGTCCTCCAGCAAAATTCAATTGGTATTTACCCATAATACCAAGATTCAAGCGTCTGTTTGCAAATGTCAGAGATGCCCAATATTTAAGATGGCACGCAGAAGGAAGAAAAAATGATGATATGTTGAGACATCAAACTGAATAACCATGGTGGAAAATACGTATAAATGGATTCTCAAAACTAAATTAAGAGTATAAAAGTCTTGCCAACACATAGAATAACCACCAAAAGGATAAAATCTCATTTAATGACACAAGGATACTTTTTGTGCTTTAAAGGTAAAATATCGTCTTTAAGATAAGGTAACTAGTATATTATATATGTGTTATATAATTTCGATTAACCAAACTTTTCACATATATTACCAAAAGCCAAACCAAAATAATTTTGGTTATAACTGTAAAACTGAATTATAAAATTGGTTAATATTTCGGTTAAAAATAACCAAAATAATTTCGGTTTTCGGGTTTAACCAAATTAACCTAACCTAATGGACAACCCTATGTGCTCCTACTCCTGATCCTTCTTACCCTAGTTATCATAATGACCCTCTCTCATTCCCAAGCAATGACGGTGCTACTCCTGCTGGAGTGTACACAAGCGTCGAGTCCAATGACCAGTATCCTTACGCTGTACAAGTAATTTTTGATATCTTCAACTGTTTTATTACTTTTCATATATTTGTTACATATTTCATAGTTCAATCATCTACTAATCTGATGAAATTGTAGGATTCGATAAACGGTAACCTCCTGCTCCCATACAACAATCAAAATATATTTGTCGCAGAAGGAAGGGTGTACTCATCAGACCTGAATGAAATGACCCATGGGATGCCACTACAGCCTTATCATGGGATAGTCTTTGTGGACGAACTGAACTATATCAGTGTCCTAATCTATAGCTCCCAGTACCTCAGCACGAGTACAACATGGTTTAGTTTGCAAAGGGTGCATTTGTTCAGTGGCCTGTTCGTCTGATTCAGAATTGTGTGAAGGTATGCCTAATACAAACCACTAATATAGTTATTATTGTTAATTATATGAATATAGTATTTGTGGATGCCCAGTTCATGACTAGTGTTGTATGTCGGTTGTAAATAGGCATTAACAAAGATATCTGCGTCTCTTGAGAAAAAGAAGTCAAAGGTTAAATCTTCTGAATACAAATCATCCACCAATGTTGTTCAGAAAGAAAACTTGGTGGATGATTCCATATTGGTAAACTTGGGGCCAAACATGAAATGCTTGCATGACATAGTCTGTGACTTCCCAAAGGGCAAAAATACTATCTTGCTTAGCTTTGATGATAACCTTCTTCACTACCCAAACGGCGTAGAAGTCAACTTATGGACGATCGATGTGAAGGATGTCCTAAAATCTAGATGGGTGCCTATCGTAGTAATGCACTCATGAATTATGTAAGTATTAGTTTTGTTTTGTAATTAAGTTATAAATTGTTGTCCAGAAACAATGTTAATTATTATATCTTTTAATTTATGAACAGGTTTTTACAAAAAATGCAATCTTTTTCCTTTATCTAATATGGATTTTTGTGTCCTGGAAGAGGGTCATACACTGCTTTGAAGTGTGATACAAAGTCGTGTAAGAATTACTTGCAGCGTGCGATCATTAATAGCATCAAAACAAAAAAGAAATATCTTATTGTAGGATCGGACGGCTGACTCAAACCAACTCAAGGTGTTAGTTTGTGAGATGGTTTGACTCAATCGGACTAAGTATGCGGAAGCCCTAGAGATGTGGAAACACTCAATCGAACTTAAACGAATACACAATATAAGTTATTTTATTTATTTGTAAAACAAAAATAACTTACACTGTCCACTAAGTAGAAAGGATTTACTCAGCGGAACTCGCTCACTCACCCTATACATTATCTAATCAGCTCTTTGATTAGTGTAGTAAGCCTAGGAACACCCTAGATTGAGTCTGTTGATAAAGCACAAACTATCTTAACTAGAAATGACAGAAAAACTCTTGTTCCTGGTGACTTTTCCCTAACATAGGAAGTATTGGGGCGGAAAAGCACAAATGCAACTGAGAATTCTATCTCTTTATATAGCAAAGCCTCTAGAGCCGTTGAGGGAGTCTATTTCCGAAATTTTTGCTTTCTGAACGTTGTAGTTACTTGTAGTTGCTTAAAAATCGGTCCTAACTTCTTTGTGAACATTGTTAAGCCCTGGCCCTTAATTTTTGGACAATTACCAAGTCATTGGATGACTTGGCAACGTTCAATGATGATTCTCACGTCTGATGTACCTGACTGACTATGTCAGTTCCGAAATTTTAGGACCTCAATGTCCATATTGCTATATTTTTTTATTTAACACATGGCTCACTTGACTGAGCTTACTAAAGCCAATATTTACGGCCAAAGGGAGTAAACATTGCTCCTTAATTTTCACAACTGATTGACGGACTCTCTCGAACTATCAGAAAGTCAAGGCTTCGAATTTTACTCACATTTGCATGAAAAATTGGTCCAAGGCTGATGGTTGATAACTGTTGTGGTTTAGTGAATGTTGCTCCTTAAATTTCTCAACTGATGGATGAACCCACACGGATGGACTTACTCGATCTATCAGTAAAGACGGAGACTCGTTCGACCGAAGGACTCACTCGATCTTTCAGCAGGGATGGACACTTCTCTTGTTGATTAACTTGCTCGATTGTAGGACTATCTCAGCAACACCTTCATACTCCAATAATTTCCCCCTTGTTGCTAATGATAATAAAACTTTCAACGTGAATCTCGAATGAGTCAATCCTGTAAAACGAGACAAGAGCAAAAAGACTTTTTGGAAACTGACCCTGTCCAAGTTCCCCCTTAATCCATGCATTTGTAGAAGGATTGCATGTTCACCCTGAATTTGAAACTTCTTTTGGGTGTGCACCCCCAATAGAGTCATCTTCAGGTAAACCATTAACGCTCCTTCATCAACAATGTTTGTCTTGGTCATCTATAGCACCTCATGACGGGCTGGGGCCTGATAGAGTGAATCTGGATGTAGAACTTCGTCTCTGTGCAAAACAACTGTAGTCTTGCCTGGAGGTTGGAGTCCACCTCAAAAACCAAAGAGCATTCTGCCATCTCGTAGGTTATCTTCAAACGGAGTGTGTCAGCCAAACCTCGCTCTGATACCAATTGTAGGATCGGACGGCTGACTCAAACCAACTCAAGGTGTTAGTCTGTGAGATGGTTTGACTTAATCGAACTAAGTATGGGGAAGCACTAGAGATGTGGAAACACTCAATCGAACTCAAACGAATACACAATATAAGTTACTTATTTATTTGTAAAACAAAAATAACTTACACTTCCCACTAAGTAGAAAGGATCTACTTAGTGGAACTCACTCACTCATCCTATACATTATCCGATCAGCTATTTGATGAGTGTAGTAAGCCTAGGAACACCCTAGATTGAGTCTGTTGATAAAGCACAAACTATCTCAACTAGAAATGACAGAAAAACTCTTGTTCCTGGTGACTTTTCCCTAACATAGGAAGTATTGGGGCGGAAAAGCACAAATGCAACTGAGAATTCTATCTCTTTATATAGCAAAGCCTCTGGAGCCGTTGAGGGAGTCTATTTCCGAAATTTCTGCTTTCTGAACGTTGTAGTTACTTGTAGTTGCTTAAAAATCGGTCCTAACTTCTTTGTGAACATTGCTAAGCCTTGGCCCTTAATTTTCAGACAATTACCAAGTCATTGGATGACTTGGCAACGTTCAATGATGATTCTCACGTCTGATGTACCTGAATGACTTTGTCAGTTCCAAAATTTTAGGACCTCAATGTCCATATTGCTATAATTTTGGATTTAACACGTGGCTCACTTGACTGAGCTTACTGAAGCCACTATTTATGGCCAATGGGAGTAAACATTGCTCCTTAATTTTTGCAACTGATTGACGGACTCTCTCGAACTATTAGAAAGTCAAGGCTTCGAATTTTACTCACATTTACATGAAAATCGGTCCAAGGCTGATGGTTGATAATCGTTGTGGTTTAGTGAATGTTGCTCCTTAAATTTCTCAACTGATGGATGAACCCACACAGATGGACTTACTCGATCTATCAGTAAAGACGGAGACTCGTTCGACCGAAGGACTCACTCGATCTTTCAGCAGGGACGAACACTTCTCTTGTTGATTGTCTTGCTCGATTGTAGGACTATCTCAGCAACACCTGCATACTCCAACACTTATGCTACCGTAACATCAGAGGTAATAAGTTTTATTTATCATTTTAATTGAATTAATGTTGTAGTTATTGATTTTGACATTATAATGACATGCTAGTGTTTTGATATTATACAGTGGTCATTGGGTTCTACTGGTGTTGTATCTGGATCATGCGCGGATACTATTTCTTGATCCACTGCAGGCCGGACATTTGAAAAACATCAAGATAAAGCCACACCTTAACGTGTGAGTACATTATGAACCACTACTTTATGCATTTCAACTCTTTCATTTAATTTAATTTTATAGTGCATGCATATCCTAATTTGATTAATGTATGTTTATCATACAAATTGTACAGTGTATATCAAAGTGTTATAATGAAGAGCTTGGTGTAAGGATTAAAAGTGCCATCCCTTGGACTTTAGTGAAGGTACATACGTTATCACTTACTCATTGCTTATCATTGATAGGTTGTCATCACTAACAAATGTCTTATGTACGTTTTTTTTTGTTTTTTCCCTGTTTTTAAGTGTCCACGTCAACCCGGGAGTTCGGAGTGTGGGTATTATGTCATGAGGTATATGCATGACATAATCACCATATTTGGTCAGATGGGGATCCGTTAGAACAGGTATGTCGTAGTTATATTTATATTTCAGCTACTAATGTAATTGTTTAATTTTTAACTAATTTTGTCTTGTTTTTTTCTTCAAAGGTTTTCTATAGTGTTGGAGAATATACCAGAGAAACCATCAACGATATGCTAGAGGATTGGGCAGAGTTCCTCTACATGAATTTGGTTTAATTTTCACTTTGTTTTTTTTTAATTGTTATTTACAACTTTGTGCAGACTTTTACGGCTAGTTAGGTTGTGAAATATGACCATTTTAAGTACAATAGTGAACACTGGGTAGTTATGTATGTATATGGTCATTTATGACCATTTGAAATGTGGTATATGGTCATTGTGACCATTTCATCATTTTTTTGTTGACAATTTTGTTACAAAGAGTGATGACATCCTCTACCATGTGATGTAAAGAGATGTGTGGATATATCTGGATGCATATTTACAGCTTTTGTGACATATATAAGATTATAAACAAAAACGAGAAAAAAAGTTCAGCGGTTCCTACTAAGAACCACCGAAAATATGTAAAAACAATGTTTTTTTGACGGTTCTTAAGAAAAAACCGCCGAAAAAGACTTGGTCTTTACAAATTTTCGGCAGTTTCTACTAAGAACCGCCGAAAATGGCTTGTTTTTTCACATACTTTCGCCCTCTACTAGCTCATATTTTCGGCGGTTTACTCATTAGGAACAAGCGAAAATTGTCATTATTTTCAGCGGTAGCATTTTTGGCGGTTTAAAATCGCCGAAAAAGGCCCAAAGAGCTGTCGAAAAAGGCCGTTTTTGTACTAGTGCACACGTTAACACAAGACTGGTACGTCATATGGTGTAGTGGACGGGACTGCCGTGGGAAGGGTGTGACTGTTTCAATTCAATGCTAGGGTTATCCACACGGTGCGGTTAATTCGATTATAACCCAAAACCAAATTTTTTTCAGTTTTTTAAACTATTTTTCATAACCGGATTTTGAAATTTCGGTTTTCGGTTAACCAAATTTTATTTCGGTTCGGTTATCGGTTATTGAAGTGAATATTTTGGTTAACCGAATAACCAAAATATATTTCTCAAATTAAATTTAAACATATAAATATTAATGAGGATCGTAATTTTTTCTTTTAAAACTTTTGGTTAGCCGAATTTATTACAGTTAACCGCAACTAATTCAATCTTTGGTTAGGTTTTCGGTTATTAGGTGGAATTTTTTTTTTCGGTTTTCAATTAGTTTGGTTTTCAGTTTAATTTGGTTATTAAATTGACCTTCGGTTAACCAAATGGATGCCCCACATATATAAGGGGAAGAGGATTATGGTTGTCTCCCTTTATGCTTGATGCTTGCTATTTTTCATTTTCGTTCTTCCGCACTATTATTGGGTCCGTTTGTGGTCAGTTGTCAAATGCAACTGTGAGAATAAAGCAGAAGAGAAATTGAAAGCGGTGCTTGAATTGATGTTAGCTGTCAAAATAGCTTTCAAAAGCAACTGTTTAAATAAAGTAGAGGAGAAATTATGGAATTGACACATAAATTAATGACAAAAATTATCAAAAGCTAAAAACATCCATAAACGGACCCAATAGCTGTTGTCCTACAAAAAAGAGAGATGTAATGGTATGAAATATACCATGCGGAAGGTCAAAGCGTCTACCGAAGGCCTGCTAGCGAAAGGACTACTACCGGAGACCAATTGTCGGAAGACCAATTGTCGGAAGGCCAATTGTCGGAAGGCCTGCTACCGAAAGGCCCCGATGCAGAAGGATCTACCAAGAGAGTCTACCAGAGACCAATTGTCGGAAGGCCTATCGTTGGAAGCCCTACTACCGGAGGACCCGCTACCAGAAGAGCTGCTATCTAAAGGATCGCTACCGATAGAGTAACTACCGGAAGGATTATTGTTAAAGTGACGGTCCGGAAGAGTTAGTCCAATGCGGAAGCAGTATTTCAGTCCGGAGACCCGTAAAAGGATGATAGCTATATTTATGTAAAACTATCACATGTATAGGGGCAAAAGGGTGAACCTAGTGATAAAAAGTCTATAAATAGGAGTAGAGGGGCTCATTTGTAAGGGACTCAAGTTAGAAAAGAGAGAGTTCACCCCAAAAGGCTCTCTAGAGTTGTAAACCAAAGAGTGAATAATAGCTCTGTCTAGAAGTGGACGTAGGCGGATATTGGCCGACCACTATAATCCGTGATGTTGGAGTTCGTACCGAATCATACCGTTTCATTTGACACCGTCTGTGGGAAATGAACAGCCAAGTGCAACCACGATTCAAACCACATATCGTTATTGGCGAAAATCTGATGTCCGTCATTTTGGCGCTCGCATCGCCTTTGTCCAATTCATGAAGTCGCAACCGGTAATCTGACCGAGAACGTTGTGGTCACCAGAATCATCAGATACAGTTATCTCACGATCGATAAAATGGTCCAAAGACATCACCCCTCTCGATCTTGCTTTCTCGCATTCACAAAGGAAGTCTAATTTCAGCTTACATTTTCTCTCATCGAGATCAGAAAACACCACAAAAAGCGAATCAGATCGAAGAAATTGAGGGATTCATCCACGAATATCAATTTTGCATGAGAGAACACAGGATGAACACATTCAAGAAAGGGGATTCACGTCAAGCTTTGATCGAGAGGAACCGGTGAATCATACCGGTAACTTTTCCCCTCCGACAATTCAAGAAGTCGTGAGAGAAGCAATCTCACTTTGTGAAGAGTAAAATATCGTATGAAGATAGATCGATGAAGAAAGCAACACAACTTGAGGATGGCAATCGAACGAATGACCTAGGACTAACCAAGCGTGAGAACTTATTTCGATTGGATAAATTCTCCCGTCCAAGTCGGAGAATGAGAATTTTGAAGCAAGTCAGGATAAAAGGAGATCAAGGATACTGAGCCGTTTTTTGCATCACAATAAGAGAATCGGCGCGGAAAATCAAATGGAAAGATCAAGAGGATTCGACAGGCTCACCTACAGAGTTTCCGAGATTCATGACGAGTCGCGGTCAAGAAGAAAGGCTCGAGCCCTGCCTATGCGCGTAACCGACATCGATATTCCGATCTCGATATTAATATTGAAGCCAGTCAAAGGCAAGTTGTCCTCAGATCCTCGCAGGAACATTTTTAATCGGGTAGGGGGATCCTCAGTGGAGACGTATCCATCAGGAATCAAGAAGACCAATTCAATTACTATTGGGCTAGTAAGCAGCCCACCAAGAACTTAAGCCCATATATTTATTTAGATCCATGATTTATTAGAGACTACTAGATTAGTTCAAATTAGTTTAGATTTTATACATATTTATCTTTTACATAACATTTATCTTTTACAAAGTAGATTAGTAGTCTATGCTTATAAATAGTTTATCGGTCTCTAGGTTTGTACACGAAACTTACAGAACTCAATATACAATCGTTTCTTTCTACAATTCCTCAACAATCTCTTAATCCTTTCCTATGCCTATACACACGTCTTCTAATATGGTATCCAGAGCTTAGGTTCTTGATGTTTCTTGTTTCTTCCAAACATGGCGGATGACGCAGGCAAAGGGAAGAAGGAAGCCGCGGTCAATTCTGGCACTGGTGCGTCCTCCATCATTGATGTAAACGACCCAATTTACGTCCATTCAGCAGAGAATCCAGGGCTCAACCTGGTAAGCAAGTTTGATGGCAAGGGTTTTCAAGGATGGAAATCAGATATGGTTACGGCTCTGAAAGTTAAAAACAAGTATGGGTTTGTCTTGGGAAAGATTGACAAACCTGAGGAGTCGAACATCATTCGCATCAGTGCCTGGGAGAGATCCAATTCTTTGGTGTTGTCCTGGTTGAAGTCTGCTCTCGCTCCCCATATTGCAGAAGGATTTCGTTTCTGTGACGACCCGAAGGAACTTTGGGATTCTTTAATCAAGCAATTCGAGCACACAAATCTTGCGATAATCCATAATCTGCAACGTGAATTATCAGAGATTAGACAAGGGGATGAGAGTGTTGGAAGCTATTACACAAGATTAAAGAAAGCATGGGGAGAATTAGACTTAGCTTGCCCACCACCCAGATGTTCTTGTTCTGGTTGCAGCTGCGGTGCCAAAGAAGATTACAAGAAGCGGGTCGATCAAAGCAAGCTTATTCATTTTCTCATGGGGCTTAACCGAAAATATTTGTCCATCAGAGGGCAAATATTAGCCATGAAGGAAATACCGTCTCTTGAAAAAGCATTTTCGCTCATAGTTCAAGAAGAAGAACAGAGGGGAGATGGTTACCAGAACGAAGAAGCAATGTCTTTTTCAAGCCAAACTGTCGCTCAAGGCAACAGTACCAGAAACCCTAGAAGATTCGACAAGAAGAAAGTATTATGCTCTCACTGTAAAAAATTAGGGCATAGCTTCGAAGAATGTTACCAGAGGCAAACTTGCACTCATTGCAAGAAATCGGGCCACACAGTCGCCGATTGTTATGAAATTCATGGGCGAGACAAAGTTTTGGCCCGAAGAAAGAAGTTGTATGCCAATTTAGTCGCAGATCCAGAGCAAGGCAGTAGCAAAGAAGAATTGGGAGAAGGTTTAACACCGAGACAATTACAACAAATCACAGATCTACTGCGAAGCAAAACCACGGAGAACAACACAGAAGGAGTCGACTACTGCAATTTTTCAGGTAACAGTGCCCTTTGCATTAGCAACAAATTTTGCTTAATGAGTAGTCGATCTAGTGATTCTTTCAAAGGAAAATGGTTAATTGACTCTGGAGCTACCGACCACATGTCGGGAGCTGATTATATGTTCGAAAACTGGAAGAAATTAGAGAAAGAGAGGACGGTGATATTACCAGACGGGAGTCCTCAAATTGTTAACCTGGTCGGAGATGTAAAGCTGGGAAGCGAAGCGAGGTTGAAGGAAGTGATGTATATACCCAATTTCATGTTTAATCTGGTCTCTGTAACGAAGCTTGTGAAGCAATTTTTATGCTCTCTGATTTTCGATTGCCATGGTTGCTACATTCAGGGCCATATCTCAAACCAGAATAGCAAGATAGGCGATGCTCGGGACAATCTGTATATACTGGATACAGATTTGTTCGTAGGTTGGGCTAGCAAGAGTTTGGGCCGCGCTTGTCCAGCAGTCGGAAGGGCTCCGGATTCGTCAAGCGGTGCGAGTAATACAGGCCAGCGAGAAGAGTTGGGCCGTCAAGATCAAGAAGGAGGTGGAATAAGCCCAAAGGCTTTAGAAATGCATGTAAAATTAGGGCATGTTCCCTTCCGAAAGCTTGTAACGCTTGGCATAATAAAAGAAACAGATTTTTCTTCAACCTATGCTTGTGATGTTTGTTACAAGTCACGAGCACAACGATTACCTTTCAACAATTCTACAAGTAAAACCAAGAGAGCATTTGAGATGATCCATATAGATGTCTGGGGGCCGTTTGGTACAAACACTTACAACGGTTTCAAATATTTTGTTTGCTTCGTCGATGATTTTACACGCACTACTTGGGTCACTCTCATTAAACAAAAAGGGCATGCTTGGGAGGCGATCATAAATTTTATCAGGATGGTAGAACGACAATTTGAAGCAAAGGTTAAGGTGGTACGAACAGATAATGCCAGAGAACTGGGGAGTTCGAATGAAGGGAAGAGCTATTTTGCAGAACAAGGGATAATGCATCAAACAACATGTCCTTATACGCCGCAGCAAAATGCTATTGTTGAATGCAAACATAAATATCTTTTGGAAACGGCAAGGGCGGTATTTTTTCAATCCAACGTACCACTTGAATATTGGGGAGAATGCATACTGCATGCGACTTTCCTTATTAATCGTTTGCCTACCAAGGCGTTAAATGGAAAAACACCATACGAGAGTTTGTTCGGAAGCAAGCCTTCGTATAGTGAGATCAAGCCCTTCGGTTGTTTGTGTTACAAGACGATAGTAGGTCCAAAAGGAGGGAAATTTGATCCACGAGGAGAAGCGTGTATTTATCTCGGAGATGATCCACGTAGGAAAGGGTATAAAGTGATGAGTTTGGAGAACCGCATGGTAGAAGTTTGTAGGGATGTTAAGTTTCATGTCCATGTTTTCCCTTTCCACACGTCAGATATACAGCAATATCAACATGGTAACGTTGCACCTCCTTTGTTAATAGATGACGAACCCTTGTTTCGTCCAAGTCAACCTGAATCTTCTCCAGATGACACTTTACCACCAGATGACATCAACCAACCAGATTTGCGACGTACCAGTAGGGTGACCCGCAAGCCTAGTTACTTGGATGATATGTGTGCACTTCTTGTTTCCAAGAGATCCTGGATGAAAGGGTATATGGGTCAACAGACCTACCTAATGACACGCTTGCACATTGTGTAAGTTTGACAGAAACTACACCTATCAGATCTGTGGCTCTACTTTCCAGCACATTCGTTGTCCAACCTAGGGTTAATACAGATCTGCATGAACCACATAATTATCAATCGGCAGTCCTGCATGAACATTGGCGGACAGCCATGCAACAAGAATTACGAGCGCTAGAGGAGAATGAAACATGGGATGTTGTAACCCTTCCTAGAGGGAAAAAGGTTATTGGGTGCAAATGGGTTTACAAAGTGAAACTAAAGTCAGATGGAACGTTAGAACGGTACAAAGCTCGGTTGGTAGCAAAAGGGTTCACTCAGCGACATGGTTTGGATTATCATGAGACTTTCTCACCCGTGGTCAAGTTAACAACAATACGATCTCTCATTGTTGTTGCTCTTAGCAAAGGGTGGATTATCAACCAGCTTGACGTGAATAATGCGTTCCTCCATGGAGACCTTGATGAAGAGGTCTATATGCGCTTACCACCTGGTCTTGAGGTCACAGGGACAAACAAGGCATGCCGGCTAAGAAGGTCGTTATATGGACTAAAGCAAGCTTCCAGGCAATGGTTTTCTAAACTAGCCAGTTTTCTCCACACACTTGAGTTTACTCAGTCCAAGAATGATTACTCTCTTTTCCACAAGGAAACATCTCAGGGTAAGATGTTTATTGCCGTCTATGTTGATGATATGTTAATTATAGGTCCTTGTCAGCAGGAAATTGATGGCATCAAGCGTGCTCTCGATCTTGATTTCCGCATTAAAGATCTGGGAACATTACGCTATTTCCTGGGTATTGAGTTCATACCTTACAATCACGGGTATATTCTTTCACAGCGCAAATTCTGCTTAGAGCTCTTAGAAGAATATACTTGTTCTGATGCAAGAACTGCCAAGGGGCCTATGGTCACGGGAAAACAGCTACGTGTCACTGATGGTACTCCTCTAACGGATCCCACATCTTACCGGCGGTTGGTAGGCAAACTCAATTACTTAACTAATACAAGACCAGACCTCAGTTTCACAGTTCAGGTGCTTAGCCAGTTCATGGCGCACCCTAGTGATGTTCATATGGAAGCTGCCATGCATGCAATCAGCTACATCAAAGGAACCTTGAATTATGGTATAGTCCTCACTGGCAATCCGAGTATTGCGCTTGATTTACAAGCATATTGTGATTCGGATTGGGCTGCTTGCCCAAACACGAGAAAATATGTGTCAGGCTATTTTATCTTTCTTGGAAGTAGCCCTATTTCTTGGAAGACTAAAAAGCAAGGGTCAGTATCTCTTTCTAGTGCTGAAGCTGAATACCGTTCTCTGCGACGAGTTACTGCGGAATTGACATGGCTCACACGGCTACTTCATGAGCTAGATGTCCCACACATCAATCCCATACCAGTTAAATGCGATAATCAGTCAGCTATATACATAGCTCGCAACCCTGTTTTCCATGAACGTACGAAACACATCGAGATTGATTGCCATTTCGTTCGGGAGAAGATACAACAGGGTCTTGTTGATGTTAGATACACCCATACTTCTGATCAACTCGCAGACATGATGACTAAAGTTTTGCCAGGAGTCAAATACAATGAGCAGTTGCCACGTATCGGGATGCATGATAATACTTCAAGCCTTAGCAATTTTGCTTACGGCTTGAGGGGGGGTATTGGGCTAGTAAGCAGCCCACCAAGAACTTAAGCCCATATATTTATTTAGATCCATGATTTATTAGAGACTACTAGATTAGTTCAAATTAGTTTAGATTTTATACATATTTATCTTTTACATAACATTTATCTTTACAAAGTAGATTAGTAGTCTATGCTTATAAATAGTTTATCGGTCTCTAGGTTTGTACACGAAACTTACAGAACTCAATATACAATCGTTTCTTTCTACAATTCCTCAACAATCTCTTAATCCTTTCCTATGCCTATACACACGTCTTCTAATAATTACCGGAAGAATGTTACCGGAAGATTATTAAATAAAGAATGCTACCGGTGAAGAAATTTGGTCTCCAAAGGTTACTGGAAGAATGTTACCGGAGTAGCATGTTCATTTCATAATCAATTAAGTATATTACGCGAAGGAAGAGTTGGAACTGGGTGATGTCTTCGTTCAAACTCGGGTAACACCTACATTCAGCCCCGGGCGACGAAATTACAAAGACCGAAGAAAAGAGATTAGTCGGGCGCGGGTGTCGACATTTTTCGCCCGGAAGCCATCATCTCCCAAGAGCCGTCGTCTCTCGGAAGTCATTATCATCCGGAAGCCATTGCCATCCTGAACCAGTTTACGTTCGATAGAGAAGGATGGAAAACAAGGGAGACATTTATAGAATGACAGTGTCTCTTTTCAGAGGTAATTGACTGATCTAAAAGGCAACATTTAAAGGTAATCATGTTTTTATAATTTAGCAAACTGCTATGAAAAGTGAAAGTTGCTATTGTTTGACTATGCGGCTTGGATAATTTAGAAAATATGTTCTCTATATTTCAAACTGAGAGTGATATAATGTCTGGCCTCAGCTTTCAATAAGTTCATGAATGCCGACTTCAAATTTTCTTTACTAGGCAGTACAACTTCCGTCACATTTTACTGAGAAAGCTGGTTTTTATCTGAGTCACGCTTGTCTACAAATTCAGTTAGAATTATATGTCTGTTTCAATGCCCCCTGGACTATTGGTGTGCTGATCAAAAATCGAACCTGCGTTCTACTTGGTGTTAGCTTGGGTATTACTTTACCTCAAATTCATACTGTTATAAGTAGTTACTATTCCAGTGATGCACAAACTGTTAGATGAGAATGAGAAACATGGATTAAACTCAAGTTCTTGCTCAAATTCTTTTGCTGCTTCAGCCTTTGCTGATTACAGGTATTCGATATCAATCTGTTCAAACAGATTTTTTACCAGTCTATGCTATCTGTTTTACTACTATTCAAAAATCATCTTTTTGGCAGAACATTTGGTGCATTTGTTAGTTGCATTATGTGTTGAAAGATCCGTATTAAACTAATTCAGCTATTACTTTTGTACTTCCCACCCAAGGGAACTTTCCTTGCTGAAAATCAGATTTAGGTCAAAATATGGCAAAAAGCAAAGGTCTGTTTGAAACAACACTCTCTGTTTGCAATTTCGCATCTGATCTTTATTACTATTAAAGGTACTTACGCTTTTAAGTTATTAAGCAAGCATATTGCTGTCATTGCATACAAGTGGCAGTATCAAGGTTTTCAAAAAAAAAAAAAAAGTTACGACTGAATACAAAACTTCACATAATCTAGTATACCTTTGAACTTGTTAACCATTACAGAGTCACTTTTGCACTAACGGTAGCTGTGTAAAAAACATACTGATTTATTTAAAAATCAATTTGCTTCCGTACTGTTCTTGTTACTGAACTTTTGTTATGTGCATATAGATAGCTGCGGTATACTAAAAAAAAATGCTGCACACGCTCTTTGTTTTTTGCTGCTTCTTATCTGAAATCTGAAAAACTCTATACACAATCACTCATGCTACCGTTTGCTTCTCTATATTTAAATATTATTTGCTATTACGTTGTCAAAACGTTTGGCTTCTGATCTGAGCATTATTACTGCTAAAAACCGCTTCAGCTGTTCACATCCTTTTGTGGCATCATATAAAAAACTTAGTTAAGTATTATTTATGTTTGAATTTTCAAAACCATGAACTATGAATCTGCCTCTGATAAGATTTGCGACGGTTTCGCTAAGCTTAACCCGAAGGGACGCTAGCCTGCTTATTTAAAAACTGATACAGCAAAATGGAATTTTATGCGTTACCACATTTACATGACTGCATAACTGCATTATTGCATCAATGTCCAAGTCTTAAACTTACTCATTGACCAAATATGTTAGTGTTATTGTGTGTTTTTAGTTACGCCATTTTTGTCAGTCATTTACACTGCACACGTTTTCGCTACATTAATAGTTTATTGCTGCCGTATTAGAGTCTAAGATAGTATACGGTTTTGGTTCAACCTTCATTATTATTCCAGAGTTCATTGTAGACATGGTATAAGTTGAGATCAGCCTCTATAATATACTGCTACTATGAGAAGCATTGATTAAAGTTTTTTCTGACTTTCTGACCATGGTTGCATGATGTTTGTGATTCGAGGAAAAATCCATATTTACCAAGAAAGGAGCACAAAGGTTGCAAGGATACAAAAGTTCTCCCGGAAGGTTCCGACACCCAGAAGTTCAATTCTATATTTCAGTCGCTTTGAATTAAAGAGAAAGAGGATTATCAGCTCAAATAAATAGAGAAGAGCTTCGGCCGAAGGAATTTATTCTACCAGAAGCTTGATGTGGTAGTATGTTCTACCGGATTGAACATTGTCTAAAAGCCTACCGCCTGGACCAATTCCTACCGACCGAGGGATTTTCTTCTCCTATTACAAATTCAAGCAGATGATCTCAGAGCGGAGACCCGGGAGAGTATCCTTCTTTGACCCTGGTAGTTCAGCCCGCAAGCAACAAGGCCTTATCGGCCCTAAAGGATTGACGGTACCAGAAGAAACCATGTTTAGCTATGAAGAAATATTGCCCCGGTAAAAATCAGGTATGGAACCACCGGTAGAAGTGTTGGGCTAAGATCTCCCGATAAAGATATCAGCAATTCGTCGCTGCCAACAGAGGAAAATTGGGGACCGTAGAATCGATCGTGACAGTAAGAGGATAACAAAAGGAACAGATGGCAAAAGCGGAAAGTTAGAAAGCGGCAGTGTGGGCATCCGCGGGTACATTCGCTACCGGTAAAAGAATAAAAGAGGATGGAGTTAGAAACATGAACAAATCGAAGAAGGTATACCCCCGAAGGATTCATGGGGATGGTAATATAAATGCGGGCGGTATCTTCGCACGTCCTATCACCCAAAGTTGAAAAAAAGAAATCTCCACCGGTAACCAATTGAGTTCTTCACCGGTAGTCGATTGGAGTATCCTCCGGTAGCATCTTCACGCCTCCTCCGGTAGCAACTTACTATCTTTGTCGGTGGCAATCTGCCATCTCCGCTAGTAGAAGTACCATGTCTTCAGTGGAGAAAGCTCGTGATCTCAGTCGGTAGCAACTTCAAAGACTCCACCAGTAGAATCTCCACCAGTAACAAATTGAAGTCCTACCGGTAATATCAGGCTACCGTTGTCACTTAAATCGGCTATCGAAAGAGTCCTACGGAGGGGTATCACTAAGGAATGCACCGCAGAGTTTTGCAGCAGTCCGGTAGAAGCTTGGACATAGAGAATGGATGTGAAACAATGGGTAGAAATGTTGGATATCCTCTCCGGAAGAGATTTCGGATGAGAAACAAAAATAAGATGTGTACTCCATTTTTCCGGTGCGCATGGTATACGCCCGAGGAACTCAACTTCAATAGCAGTAAAATGAAGCAACACACGATAAGTCATGACCAAGGCGATGGCAAAAGTCCGGGTTTTGGGGCAGTGTGAAAGTTTTTTCTACTCCGATAACAATTGGATACCCTCCCCGGTAGGTCACCACCGGTAACAGTTTGAGGTCTCCACCAATAGCAAACTTGATTCCTTCTCCAGTGGCAATTCCTCATCTCCACCAGTAGCCATTTCCCACCGCTACTGGTAACAGTTTGTTACACTTCACTTCTCCAACACTGGGCAGCATTCAAGAAATTTTGATATCCTCTCCGATAGAAACCATCTGCATAAAAGGAATACCGGAGGAAACCATGTTTTGGGCAGACATAAGCTTCCAGCAAATACGTCGGTAAAGTCAATCTACCGGTGATATCATTCAACCGGTAAAAAAGAGGTACCAAACTTTTGATATTTCATTGAGAATATTCTTCTGTCACTGGGAGCTTACGAAACTTCCTCTAGAGGATTGATCACCCTCTAGTTTTCAAAAAAAGAAATATTTTAAAACAAATTCTGATTTATTTAAAACCAAGACCAGCGAGTCTTGAGAAAAGAAAAAAAAACAAAGAATGTATCCGACGATCTCACCATTGGCCATGGTAGAGTGTTTTGTATCCGACGATCTACCATCAACGATGGTAGTGTAATTCATCCGACGATCTCGCTGTCTTACTGCCAGAGTGTTAATCCGACGATCTCACCGGCTCGAAGTCGGTAGAGTGTTAAACAGACGATCTCACCATGTGTACAGTGGTAGAGTGTGAAAGCATAAAAGTGTAACTAAGGGGTTACCAAAAGAGATATTGGCAAAAAAAACAAAAAGAGCAGTCTAAAATTCTTCATTATAAGAATCTCCAACTTTTGGGAAGCAATAGAATTTTTAGGAATTCCTTTTGTTCAACTCAGACTTGTGCTATCCATGTACTTAGAAAGGCTGCTCTAAACAACCTATAGGCTGTATATTTGGGTTTTTTATCCCCGTGATTAATATGCTCTAACTAACAAAAAACTTTTGGGAAGTCCGGTCGCTCCGGGCAGCCCAAAAGGCAAATATCTTTTAATCTGTTAAATTTAGGTATGCAGGTCCAAGGAAATAAAGTGATTCAAGCAGGAATCTGATTATGAAGTAATATTCCATTATTATTATTATCTCGGACTTCTTGAGAGTATTATGGTCTTCTGGAATTATTATGGTCTTCTAGAATTATTATGGTCTTCCGGGATTATTATGGCCCTTCGGAATTCCAGATCTTTGGATTTCTTATTATGGCACGGTCAAGGAACGGAGACCTTTTCTCAGGAGTACAAGTGGGACTTCATCACCCCCGGAACCCGTGGGGCTTCTTTGTTTCCGGAAGACTAAAGTTTTTAAGTTCATTTCCTTTTTAGGCAAAAGAAAAAGAACTTGTGGGACTAGGAGATATATAGTAGAAAAGAAAAGAGTACAAAGTGTAAATTTCATCTTCTTTTTATAAGTTCCACTTTTTAGTGCTAAAAAGTAGAACTTGTGGGACTGATGTAATAGTATGAAATATACCATGCGGAAGGTCAAAGCGTCTACCGAAGGCCTGCTAGCGAAAGGACTACTACCGGAGACCAATTGTCGGAAGACCAATTGTCGGAAGGCCAATTGTCGGAAGGCCTGCTACCGAAAGGCCCCGATGCGGAAGGATCTACCAAGAGAGTCTACCGGAGACCAATTGTCGGAAGGCCTATCGTTGGAAGCCCTACTACCGGAGGACCCGCTACCAGAAGAGCTGCTATCTAAAGGATCGCTACCGATAGAGTAACTACCGGAAGGATTATTGTTAAAGTGACGGTCCGGAAGAGTTAGTCCAATGCGAAAGCAGTATTTCAGTCCGGAGACCCGTAAAGGACTGATAGCTATATTTTATGTAAAACTATCACATGTATAGGGGCAAAAGGGTGAACCTAGTGATAAAAAGTCTATAAATAGGAGTAGAGGGGCTCATTTGTAAGGGACTCAAGTTAGACAAGAGAGAGTTCACCCCAAAAGGCTCTCTAGAGTTGTAAACCAAAGAGTGAATAATAGCTCTGTCTAGAAGTGGACGTAGGCCGGATTATTGGCCGAACCACTATAATCCGTGATGTTGGAGTTCGTACCGAATCATACCGTTTCAAGAGAGAGACGAAAATAACCCGTGATTCCCAATTAGTAAGATATAGAAAGAAAACTCATACTCCCTCCGTCCCATTCACAGTGTCTTATTAGACAATTGCACGCAAATTAAGAACAAAAACTTAATAAAGCTTTTTTCCTAGATTATCCCCTCCATTAGAGGTGAAGCTAGGAATGTGTGTTGCGACCATGTTTTGCAGATGATGTCTCCCTCCGTAAGAGTCACGCTGTAGAAGGACTTACTCTCGCTACAACTCTCCGTGCCAAAGATTAGCAGCGCACACGTTTCCACTTCAGTAGAGATCGTGGAAGATCGCCTCACCAACAAACGTGGACCATATCTACACAATCACCACGATTGAGACTTAGTGTTTGTAACAAAATGTAGAGGAGACCAAAGTATTTAAGAACACAAATTTTCAAGTGTTCGGTAGGGTATTCCAATAGCTTTACGAGAGAGAAAAGATTGAAAGAAACATTGTTCTTAGAGAGACATAGTTATTTGCTTAGGAAAGTCATTTATTGCTTTTAGAGCACATCACACTCAAATACTTCCTAGACTGCATTGATCTACCTCTAGAGTATAACGAGTGTCGGATTAGACAGACTACTTCTATCTAAATCCCAAGATAGGAAGCTAGGTTGTAATTCACCTTGAATTTCAATACAAGCATATCATGTCTTGTCAATTTTTACACAAAAAGCTTCCACATTATTTCTTTAGAAAATACTGTCCTTTAGTAGAGTTTGTCTGGGACTAACACCTCAAACCTACACTAGTACAAAAAACGCCTACAGAAATGTCGGAGCCCTATTTCGGCGGTTGTCACTACAACCGCCGAAATAGGTTCGTTTCCCGGGATTTTTTTCCAAAATTTTCAAAAGGCCGCTTAAATTTTAGTCTATTTCGGCGGTTGTTAGTAACAACCGCCGAAATAGACTTTATTTTATTACATATTTGCTCGCCGGCCTAATCTCTTCATCTTCTCTTTCTCTTCTCTCTAATTTCGCATCCCTAACTGTGAACATGGTCTGCACCTCTCTTCTTCACTTGCTCTCATGGTGATTTCGTAACCGAAACTGGTGGCTCTCTCTTCATCCCATTCACTCACGGTAAATTCGTAACCTTAACTGGCAAACAAACATGCTCTGCACCTTTCTTCATCCTCTAATCTCACGGTAATTTTGCAGGCGAACTTACATGCTCTGCGCTTGTGTTCATTTTCTTCTCTTGTGGTAATATACTCGAACTTATCTTATTCTCTCTGGGAACCGGTAATATACTCGAACTTACATGCTATGTTCCTGTACGTGTTCATTTTCTTCTCTCGTTGCGAACTTACATGCTCTGCCCCTTCATTCTCGTGGTTGCGCCTCCTTGAAAATCGCTGGAACTGCTGCTGAGAGGTTGAAGACGACGCGGAAATCGATTTTTTTTTAAAAAAATGACCTATTTCGGCGGTTGTTAGCTAGGAACCGCCGAAATAGGTTTTTTTTAAAAATTTTAAAATGCGCCTATTTTGGCGGTTTTTAGCTAACAACCGCCGAGATAGGATTGTACACCTATCTCGGCGCACTCCATTTCGGCGGTTGTGAACCACCGAAATAGGCTATTTGGAACCGCCGAAATAGACTGTTTTTGTACTAGTGCTACCCGGTCAGCACCCCAATCCTTTCAAGTGGTATTAGAGCCTGTATTTGGTGACTACTCTCTCAAGATGGCGGAAATCTCAAATTCAAACAACAACAGGATGCAAGTGGAAAATCCAAAGTTAACTTCCACAAACTACAATATGTGGAAAAATGAGATAGAGTTATCTTCAGTCGCTCAATCTGCAATTGTGGACTGTGGTAACCAAAGGGAATTTTTCAGTCCTTGAAGGTAAAGACCCTAGCTCCTACACTACTAAAGAACAACGGTGTTGAGCTGAATGCTCAGGCCGTTCGCGTGATCTACACCAGTCTTTCTCCACCAGAAAGAAGAAGAGTATACCATATCAAGGTGTCGAAGGAAATATGGGATCATCTATGAGCTGTTCATAAGGACAATACTGAACTGAGAAAATCAAAGATACAAGAGCTGAAGATGGACTATGAGAATTTTGTTGGAAAACCGGGAGAATCACTCAATGACATGCTCCCAGGTTCACAGAACTTACTGCAACCATGGAAGAACTTCAAATTGGGGAGTCGAATGAAAACATCAACAATAAGTTCCTTGCCAGTTTGGGTGAAGAATGGGCTGAAAGTGTTATCTTAACAAAGGCATCCAAGAGCTTGGAAAAATGGACTCTGACTGACCCCGGGTTCTATCTTCAATCGATCAACAAATACAAGATGAATGTCAAAAATAGAGGTAATGCTTCTCTCCCCAATCAAATTGCTCCTTACTCTAACATAAATCAAGCATTACAGGCACAATCTCCAAGCCAATCATTGGCACCACAACCCGACTCATTCTATTATGAGACCACTCCAACCGGTCTAGATCCCATTTAGCAACTTTGTGATACTCTAATCGATGGGATAATCAATGAAGGATTTGTAAGCACATTTGAGGAAATGGCCATGCTTGTTAAGAATTTCAAAAAATTCATGCAGGATAGATCTAATCAGAACAAATTTGGTCAGAATAAAAATCGACCATACCAGTCTTACGGTCAAAATCAGCAGGGAACTCGGGCACAGGAGAACGAGTATGATTTAAGTGTCTCAAACCAGGTCACTATGCAAACAATTGCCCTTTGAAGAAGAAAGATGATCATGGTCAAAACCTCCAGTCGTCATTGGTGACAAATGCGGCATGGGGTGACTCAGATTCGGAAGAACCAGAGTCAGGCACGTGAGGATTAATATGTCTCATGGATCATAAAAATCAGGTCAATAAGACTCCCTCTTCTGAGATTGTCTCAAATTTTTTGGATTCTTATGTTACTCCTTCCCTAGATTTATCCACTTATTTCATAGATCCCAATCATCCCGAGTTTGACATAACTGAAGAACAAGAGAGGATTGCTCTTCATTATGAGAAAATTCATGTGCTAAAAGGACATGCTTCTAGAGATCAACTTAAATTCCAACATTCTGAACAAAATGTCGAAAAACTCCAGGGTGAGTTAAGAGAGGCACACACACATATAGAGGCCTTGGATGAGCAAGTCATCTCACTAAATTAAAGTCTTAAAAAGAAAAAACTGTGCAAACTTTCAAAAAGGTTCTTTAACCCTCTTACTTTTGTGCGCGAGATTGATGCTATTGAGAAACCAAAATATTTCGAGGATCAGCTTCGTGAGTCCAAGGACAGACAGACTAAGCTCGAGAAGAAAGTTGATTCTCTAACCATTACTTTTAAGAAAGCGCAGATGGACTCAATCTCTTCTGTGAGTCCTCCTCATTGGATCACTAGCAAAAACAAGGTTAATCTAGCCAAGATAGCCTCAAAATCAAATAACTTACACCGAAGGAAACATCAGAAAAAGAAGTTTGAAAATAAATTTCATTGGCAAAAGAAATATGTTCATCTTCCTTCTATGTTGATTTGTCGGTATTGTGGCTATGATGGACTTATACATTCCTCATGTCACAAACTTGATCGTGATTTATCTTTCAATATGCAACGTATAAATATTTTGTCGAAAGCTCGACAAAACTGCAACTCCCATTCATCTAAAAGGGAACCCAAGTTTGTCTGAGTTCCCAAGACTAATCAATGATTGTCTTGTAGGGAGAGAAATCCGTGGACAATGACTCTTGGTTTTCGGTGATTCTGGCCTTGATGAAATGATGAGCCTAGAAGAAGATCTAACCTCTACCCCTTCCTTTGTCGAAGTACCAATTGTGACTCTTCCTACCCCTCTTATAGTGCCTCAGACAAACTTATCCTTTGACAGTGATGAGGATCCAGATGAATCTTTCAAAGATGTCTCTCCCGAACATATATCACTCAGTTCCTCTGAAGACCTTCTTGCTTAAACTACCCCTCCTGCCAGCTCAACTCCACCTAATAATCCCTATACACCTGCAACCTCATGCACATAAGTACCCAACTCTAAAAGAAAATTCCAACAAGCCTCATCTCACCCCATCGACCAAATCCTAAGTGACCCCGACAAAGGTACTCAAACACGTGGAGATGTTTAACATAACCTTTACGCCTTTAATGCCTTTATCTTCACCATCGAACCCAAAAATATCCACCAAGCCTTAAGAGATCATGACTGGATCATCGTTGTGCAAGAAGAGTTACATTCTCTGGAATGCCACTCAGTCTGGCGACTTGTTCCGTGTCCAACCAATATAAACCAATTGGCACAAAATGGGTGTTTCACAACAAGTTGGATGACCAGGAGAACATCTCTCGCAACAAGGCTTGATTAGTCGTCCAAGGATATGCCCAAGCTGAAAGAATTGACTATGATGAAACATATGCTCCGGTTGCTCGCATTGAAGCCATTCGTATTCTTGTGGCATTCGCTACACACAGAGGTATTAAGCTATACCAAACGGATGTTAAGACTGCGTTTTTGCATGGGTACATTGATGGAGATGTTTATGTTGCTCAACCACCGGGATTTGAAGATCCAATCCATCCAGAGTACGTCTACAAGCTGGATAAAGCTCTATATGGATTAAAACAAACTCCAAGAGCCTGGTATGATCGCCTCTCCTCTTATCTAATATCTCACGGATTCCTACGAGGTAAGGTTGACAAAACACTATTCACTCTCACCAAAGGTGAAGACATACTCATTGTTCAGATCTATGTGGATGACATCATCTATGACTCAACTATTTACGAATTATGCACTTTCTTTTCTGATCTAATGAGCAAAGAATTTGAAATGAGTGCCCTGGGCAAACTAAAGTTCTTTCTTGGCCTGCAAATCGTTCAACAAGAGAATGACATTTAAATTCATCAACAAAAATACATACATGAACTACTCATTAAGTACAAGATGCAGGACTTCAAGCCTACTCCTACTCCAATGTTTGCCATTGATCGACCGCATCTTGATGAAGGAGGAATATCCATTGATGCAACCTATATCTAGGTATGATAGGCTCTTTGCTTTACTTAACAACAAGTCGTCCTGACATTCTTTATGCAATATGCATTTGTGCAAGATTCCAAGCAAACCCAAAGGAGTCACACTTGCAAAGTGTAAAGCGGATATTTCAATATCTTTAGGGGGGATTGGCCCCTCCAATGTTTAAAAAAAATTGAAACTAGTTTGATATTTTAATCCTGTGAATCATAACAAATAGTGACAATTTAGATAATAAAATATGACATGTTTAAATTGTTCATCATTGACGGTGATCATATCTTATATATGTTGTTTCTAACTCACTTCTAATCAAATTCCACTAGACACATGTCCTTAATTGTTCGTTAGTGAGCCATGTTTTATACTCCCTCCGTCCTGAATTGATTGTCCTGTTTACTATTTGGACATGTCGTTTGACTTCAATTTTTAACATATAAAATAAAATAATTTAAAAATTTTAAGTTTTACATATGATTCCTTACATGATAAACTATATATTACAAACTTTAGTTTTATAAAATTGTTTTATCTTATATGCTTAATATTGAAGTGGAAAAACGTGTCATAAAGCAAACAGGACGGTCAATTCAGGACAGAGGGAGTATTAAAATAAAAATAAAAAGAACTTTTAATCTAAAATGTTGATTTCACATAGGAAATTATAGTTTGGCTATCTTCTTGGTCCTTATATTTATAATACTTTCTAAAAGCATTTAGTTTACAAAGCTACACCGAGTAAGTTTGAGAGTAATTTTATCTTTTTACCAAATTAGATCGTGTGGCGGTAAAACTATTTTTAGTTTCTTATTTTATTCATTGCATTGGATTGGCTTCCCTATCATTTGATTATTATCATAAATGCTTGTTTACTATTTGAGAATATATGGAAGATTTTATCGATTAGAGAGCAATTTGACGTTTTGGGAGTAAAAAAATGTTGGTATTTGATGTATAAATTAGATACTTATTTTAGATTTATTATTTTTCTTGAATTAGATATAGGTTTTAAGACTTGTTAAGTTTTAGTATCATCATTTTCTGCGTTACTAAGTTGTTATTATTTGATATTTATGTTATATAATAGTAATTATTAATTTTCTAATATATTACTCTCTTTTACAATACTAAAATATCTACTAAAATAATAGATAATTTACATATAAATCAAGATATATATTCAAATAATTGTACATTTTGTTATATATCATTTATATATAGTTATACAATATGATTTTTTTTACTTTCCCTATTATCAATTTAATAATAATATTTGTTAAAATATTTTTGATCCCCTAACAAAAAAATTCTGGCTTTACCCCTGCCCTCCATGACCCTTTCATTTGTTCGCTGTACAACTCTATTTGTGTGTAATGGATTTTTGGGCATATGTAAATGGGAGGGTATTCCTGAAATTTCAAGTAGAAAATAGATAACATTTTGGGCAAAATAAAAAATGAAAGTGGACACTTTGAACAGAGGGAGTATTACTCAGTGATACAATGTACATTAACTTTTTGTTGCTCATCTCCGTGTTTGTGCTCAACATGACTGTGTGACATCTTCAAAAAACATGAACCCAACGGTAGTCATCACTTATCCATCATTGCTCCTAAAGAAAACCCCAAAAAAGTGGGTGCGGAGATATTGGTGGTGACAAACCGTCTGGTGGGCGTCTCTGAGGGGATCTGGAGGCGTGGGGTCACATATGATGAAGGATAAACTGAAAGCGTTGTTGATGAAGGCATCGGTAGGAAAAGAGTTCCTGTTGGCGGAGAAAGGCGTATGTTATACGTACTACTTTTCAGATGGATGGTGTCTGAGGACGATCGAACGGCTAGATGTTCATTGTTCACCTTCATTATGGACTTGCAACCGTATCTTATCCGGGCAATGACCATGTCCCTGCTGTTGGCATATATGTCATGCTCTGCAGGGACGGAGTAAGCATTTCAAAGTTAGGGGTCAAATTTTTTTTACCTATATATCCAATATCAATACTAAATATATTCTGAAAATAAATATAAAAGTTTAAAATAAAAATACTTACAATATAGTTTAAAGGTTTATATTTTAAATATAAATATAACTCACTAAAATATATTCTATTTTTTTTTCATAGATAACTTTCTAGTAGACAATTTTTGGACTACTTTATCCTTATTTTTCATAAGGAATAGAGAAGTTGTGAGTGAAAGAATAAAGTAAGGGGGTATATGAAAATTGAGTGGTAAAAAAGTTCGAAACGTCTTATATTTTGAAAAAATGACGACTTTTGAAACATTATTTATTAGGAACAGAAGGTAGTACATGGTGACAATTACAAGAAATCATTGACTTAAATTTAAACTAAAATTTGATAAGCACAATTAATATTTTAGAAGCAAGTTTTAGTTCAAATTATGGTTATAAAAATAATAATGTATAAAATATAAGACACTTAATAACATCAATTAATATTTAAAGTGTAGTTTATTATTCCTATTTATAACACTAAACAAATTGAAATTGACTCATGTTAATTAAAAATAATAAATATCATAGATATTTTTAGACAATTTAAATAAATTCAACTTAATTTATAACAAAATAAGCTATACTCACTCCGTCCTGAATTGACCGTCCTGTTTACTATTTGGACATGTCGTTTGACTTCAATTTTTAACATATAAGATAAATAAATTTTGAAAATTTAAATTTTGCATATGATTCTTTACATGATAAACTATATGTTACAAAATTTAGTTTTATAAAATTATTTTATCTTATATACTTAATATTGAAGTGGAAAAACGTGCCATAAAATAAACAGGACGGTCAATTCAGGACGGAGTGAGTATTATATAAAACTAATAATAAAAAAAGTGATGTCATGGGGACAATTGGGGGGCCGGGCCCCCTAACCCATAAGGTGGCTCCGCCCTTGATGCTCTGCCTCTTTGTGGTATAAAGAAGTTGATACTCGACCGGGACGCAGAAGTTATGGCCTTATGTACTTCTCAAAGAAGGGCGGAGAATGGGGAGGTAAATAGTTTGTGGTGAAGCCACCCGCCAACGGGATTATTGGTGCGCAAGAAGCACCAACAACCAGGCTTCTGACCAGGTTGACATACTAATGTGGTTTCTTTTGAATTCAGCTAACATGCGAGAAGAAGTAAGTAGTATTATTTTTATAAGTATTTGAAGTATTGTATAATTTGTAATAAATAAAGTAACTTGTAACAAATGTCATAAGATAAATAGTTTTTTTAAATTAAAAGTCACAGTAATTGCGAAGGGAAGAAGAGAGAAGCGGAAATGAAGGGGTGGAAAGGAAAAGAGCAGCTTATACTGCGGGCATTTATGCCCTTTTCAACCGAACAACTAAACAAAAAAATAAGGCCAAAGTAACATATGCTACAACATACATGTTGGCATATACGTTGCATATATGCTACAGCTGAACGCTACCATAGAGGGCCTAGAGAATGTAATTGGATTTCTAAAAAAAATATTTGTGTAGGGCTAAAGACTTGGTAGTATTTTTGTTTACTATTATAGTAATAGTTATAGAATTAATACATATCCAAGTAACATATTTATCAATTTATTTGATTTTAATTAAATTAAGTAAATGAGTCGGGTTGAATTCGGGTCAGGACATTTAACCCATACCCAATCCAAAAATGTAATAGTTAACCCATACCTGACCCATTTTGTTGAGCTGCTTGATGACAAGTAGTTCCATGCTAGTTTGCCCTTTGGTTGGTGCCCGCTTAGACTTGTGTTGGGTTTGCTTGTCAATCTCATACTTGATTGTCGCGTTGACTTAGTCCCTTAAGTTCCACGGTCCTTGAGACCCCCTCCCCGAGGATGAAGGTCCGAGGGGTGGGCATTGGTTGAAGGGAACAATGCGTTGGACTTGGCCGGGCTGAGTAGCGTCAGCTTGTGACTCGAGTGAGGGCCGTGTTAGCGGGTGCTGTAGAAGGCATCCGTTCGAGCCTGATGAGGACCGGTCATGCCTTTGGGTATGCATGTTGCTAGAGTGGCTTGGTAGTGACTCCATGAGCACGTTGTGCTCAATGCTGGCCCTTAGGTTGCGAGTGCCAGTGTAACCGTCGGCACAAAGCAACTAGGGGTTGTCCCGTTAGTTTGACTCCTGCCACGAACGGTGCAAGGCATTGCACATTAGAGTCGTCTTACGGCTCGGCATAAGTTGAGTCATGGAAAAGGGTGAAGACAAGGTGCAACGTAGCCCGCATTAGCACATCTTATTGACTCGTACTAGTTGGTGGTCCTTGACTGTCGGGTCGGTGAGGGCTTCATGGTACAGAGGACGAATGTGGCTGCTATGGGGCGCACGAGTACTCAGGATGCAGTGAGTGGGACAAAGTTGACTTAGTCTGAGCTGTGACCTGGCATTCTATCGAGGTATTTAGGCCATGGGAATGTGAGGCAGTGAAGAGAGTTGTCGTTCAGAGGTTTAAATCCACTTTTGACTCTTGCTTATGGTTAAGTGGACAACTAGGCTTTCCAAAGTGAGTAGTTGGAAAGACCCAACGCTGGAGATGCCTAATCGGTCTCTTGACCTAATCCATAAGAGCCCCTTAGGATCTTGCTTCCGCGTAAAATTTTCTAGATTGAGGTTGGGCATTACAATTGTGGTATCAGAGCCCACTCTAACTTCTTGATACTTCATGTGAGTGGCTCGTTGATGTCTTTAGCTTGCCGCCTGATAAGCGGTGAAATATGCATTTATTAGGTTTATATTCACTTGCATATTACTTGGGTTATAATCTATTTTCACCACTTTATAGAATAGTTGGTATTTATTAGTGAACTTATACATTTTTTGGATATAATTTAGGTAAAAGCTCATTGGACCACGATGGAATGATGAAAAGGAGATGTCTGAATGCTTATATGAGACTGTGGGATGTGTGCCACGAGAGTCAAGACCAAGACGGGACCAAACGGGAGTAAAGCAGGCATTTTGATGCATTTTGAGGCGTGTCCGGGTTTGTCCGCAGAAACTCTCTGCCCCCTTTTCAACATGGTCCGGGTTTGTGTTTGGGTTTACAAACCCGAACCAACCCCTCGCTGAAGCTCTCTTCCAACAATTTGATATGGTCCAGGTTTGTGTCCGGGTTTACAAACCTGGACCACACTCAGACATGTGCCCAGAAGTCGACAAAACGACAGAATTTGATGAAAAATATTCATTCACTCAGCCCGCGCTCCAGCCCCATTTTTCTCAGACAAAGACGACAGAAGAGGAGAAAAATAGAAGAGAAGAGAAAAGAAGAAGAAGAGAAGAAAGAGGAGAATATCTCCCTTCATTCAAGAGCTCAACCACCACTATTAATGGCTATCTCTTTCTCCTTTCTCTTCTTTGTAGTCTCAATGCTTGAGTAGACTCATTTTGTGCCATGGATGGGGGTTTGACCCCAAATCCCCCAAACTTGCTTGTAATACCAAATTTGCTTAATGTAGTTGCTTTATCTCTCTAATTTATTGAGTGTGCTAGATTGATCACCTATGTGCATTTATGGTTTCTCTCAATTCCATAATTTTGTGAATTAGGGATTTGGCCAAGATAGAGATAAACCCTAGATTTTGCCCTCTTTAATTAGTTTGTAAATTCTATTGTTATTGCTAAGGATTAGTGTTTAATGCTAATTGGTAATTTAATCCTGACCTAAAGGAAGGGTTTATTGAGCTAATTAAGGGCTACCTTTATCTAGGATTTTAGTGAAACTACTAATTTAATCTTAATAGACAACTAGAGCAAATTAGGATTATAGCTAAGTTTGGGGGAGCATTTGGGCGATTCCACCTTTCTAGGGCACATTTCCATCCAACCTTTAATTTAATTGTTCTTGGAATTTTCTTTGAATCACAATACCAATCTTGCCTCTGGATAAACCCTCTCTCCTTTAATTGCTTTTATTAATTAGATATTGGAACTTGGGAGATTAGACTCTCGATTTCCTAGCGGAATGACACTTTTATATACTACTACGACTGGGTACACTTGCCCATATCTAGAACTTGCATAGTTTACAATTTTCACATCACCGCTTAACTAAGGTGGGCTATTGTCGCTGGTTCCTTTTGGATGATTAGTTTAGGATAAAGGCTTTGATGAAACTCATCGAGTTGCTGTAGAAACGTGACTTTCATAGGTTGGTCGGACTCAAAATAACCTCGATCGAATACCTTTGAAGTGATGTTGTCATTGGGTAAGGATTCGTATGAGGCTAATTTTTAGGTTAGTCTAACTTGTGATGGACTTAGGTAGAAAAGATCCTACGAAGGAAGGTGTACTAGTCCGTAGTCAAAGACTGCAAGTGGGTTCATGAATGCCTTTAGCAAAAAAGACCCTACTTTTGTAGGTCGACTCATTTGTCTAAGTCGGAAAATATCCTTCTTATGAAGGTTGGTTCATCCTGGTTATACCTTGAAGGGATCGGGATAACTTGCTCGTATGTCGAAGTGTCATGCAAACACTATGGAAGTGTTCGTGTGATGATAAGGTCATGTGCGGTGATAGATGTCAAGTTGGTTCAAACGACGTTTAAGACTTGTCGCGAGTTCACAAGAAGTTGACCGTATAACCCTGCGAGTTGGGACACTAGTCTCTTGTAACATGCAAATCTTGTGTGTTCACACTTAGGTACGACCCTTATGGGCTTACCTTGAGTTCTCCTTTCTTGCCTTCGCTTGAAGCTGCAATGAAAGAAGTTTGGTCTCATGTTGCTAGAAATGAGCTTACTGAAGCCGACCTGAATTAGGTTCGAGATGCAGACTCAGTCTCGCGGATTGGTTTAAGCTAAAGTCTGAGCCGAGTCTTGTCCTTTTAGAGGTCAACGACTCAAATCTTGGGCTTAGCCCAACGATGTCAGGTCAGATGACTAACTGTTGGCTGCTGAGTGAGACCCATGCTGCCGCGTTAGCATCGCTCCTCTGTTGGTACTATAGCACAATCCGATGTTCAGACATCTTCGTCACTTGATCAATGACGAGTGTTTTGAGGGCAAGTAGGTCCTAAAGAACATTGTTGAATGTTGCTAGAGTCGCTTGATGAACCTTTAGACATGGTGGTCAATCTTAGCCTCTCATTTCATTTATGGATGTGAACCATGTTAAGGTTCTAAATAGTTGCAACCAAGGATTTACCCAGTATAGTGTTTGTCGTAGGTTCTTGCCCCTTGCCGTCGCTGGCAACTGTCGAGACCATAGGCGTTGCCGACATCGCTGGTGACTCCTCGGACTCCATGGGTAGTCTTGTGTTCGGTAGGTTCAACCATCTTTGAGTGGTTGACATATGATATTGATGTTGAGCTATTGGCAGTGCGTGTTGAACAACTTGGTTATTGCGGTCCAGACCACCACTGAGATGTGGTAATCCGCATTGAACTGAAGATTCACGCGGTGATACGCACAATGTTATGATACACCAATGGGTTAGCCCAAGATGAATTTTGGTCTAAGCTCCCAGAGACCAAATTTGAGGGTGAACGCTCTTTCAGAAGAGAGAATTGTCCCCTTGATTAATCATGGCAATTTGAGGTTGTTGAGTTCCTCGAGGGTTGGCTTGTCCTAGTGGGTATTCTTGTGGGGGTCAAAGACTGATAAGCCAAAAACTTGTTTGTTTCCATACCTCGATCGATGTTGTCACTTCACCAAGCGAGTCTTTTATGTGCGTAAACTGGCATAGAACTACTTGTCATCAAACAACTTAACAAAAAAGGGGCATGACAAACCTTTCCCACCGAAGCTCTTTCCGTCATCGGCAAGATACAACAATGAGCCTTAGCTCAATTAAGAAGATTTTATCACTCCTAAAGTTTCCCTACTTTGAAGATATAATAACCACAAACATTATCTTTGACTAAAACAGTTACCTTAAGCCGTTAGACCGTGTGTTTTTCAAAGCTCAAATATCTTTGACTTCGACCACAATATACTTGAATGGTTCATCGGTCTATTGAGTACCACTGCGTTGGGGTGTCTTGTGTCCATCTCCTTGCAACACATTGCCACTTAGTGTTCAAACGATTCACATTGCTGTGATATCCTGAGTCCTTCCATTCATGGCGTGGCAACATTTCGGTAAGGCTGTGCAATAATGAGTTCCCTATGTATCTTTCATGTCAATGTCCTTCTTTCAATTCACATCACTACTCGGCACCGGCGAGGCCGTGCCTACTTCCGTTAGGTATGACAATTTTAAACGGATACCCGCTAACCCGATCCACCCGATCCAAGTAAATGAATGAAAACTCGAAATAAATGGATGACGGATCGAGTGACGGATGAAAAAATTTCATCCATTTAAAGTTACACTTACACTCTGTTTTATTCTTAAGTAACCAAACAGAACATAAGATATAAAAAAACGCTGGAAAAAAACATGTATACATACACTATCACTTTTTTTTACCGTATCAGTATATTATCGTACTAGTACAACAATTCACCAGCCACAACTTTTTCATGTTTTATTACCAAATTTCAACCCTAACTTTTATACTACTGCACCGCCGCACCAGCATCACTGTCGGTTATCACCCGAGCCACAACTTTTTTATATTTATTTTGTAAGAGTTCAATGTTTCTGAAACTCTGAATTTCATGCGTGATACACCCGATCCACCCGAATCACCAGTGGATGACAGATAGACAAGTGACGAATGAAACTTTTACGGATGACAGATAGATGGATAACACATTCAGGTGTCATCTGGTGATGCTTCACCTGCCCCGAACTCGATCAATCGACCTCCCTAACTATCGTGCAGAATAGGACAAGTGCTTCGATGGGCCCACTCTGATCATAATCGTGTCAGACCCATTGGTTGGATGGTTGGGATAGTCGACTGGCCAATCTTCCACCTACCACCCAGCAAAAATTAGGGCCTGTTCGATGCACAGCTTTATTTTTTTCTAATGCATTACTCTACTTTAAATAGCCACATGTCAACATTTAATTTGTTAGATTTTTTATTGGGACCCCCTGGCTATCTCACATACTAGCTTTATCTTAAATGCTGGTATTCCTGCGTTTCAATTAAGGTGGAGATTAATGCCACCATAGAACGCGCCCTTACTGTTCCACCTGTCTTCCCTGAAATCGAGCTATTGGCTACATCACTTCTTTGGCAAACTCGTTTGACCTACACTCAAATGTACAATAAAGATGACACGAATACAACAAAGTCGACAGAAATCTGAAAACAATCTGTCTAATAGGTCAGAAATTATAACAAAACAGAAAAGGAAACAAATAAGGACGCTCATGAAAGAGCTCTTACTCTATTAAATAAAGGCAAAATACAGTGAATTAAGTAGTTAAGCATAGTTGGCTAGCTATTAAAATAATCCAAACTGCTCAGGGAAAAAATAAAATATACTAACTGCTAAACATACTGCTATACAATGCCAGCTAGTCAGATCAATCAAAAGATAAAACTACCGGAATGAAACAAAGTTAGCAATTCCAGCAATACGCTTACGGCAGAACTTCAACCATGGGATGCTCTTTTTTTGAGTTCTGCAAGCGACCAAAAACTAGAGTACTAGACCTCTGAATGATATTACTATTAATTCGTGAGCATACATTCGCATCTCCAAACCAAAGGAAATAAAAGAGAGAACACATGGGCATAAGGAGATATTTTCCAGACAAGCTTATCAAGGCTAGGATGAGAAAGATTGACATAGCAGATTACGGAACAGAGATGATTTATTTCCTATATAAGTTAACAAAAATCGTCCTAAAAGGCTCTGCATCTACAGACTATGTCTTTTGCTTTGATTCCAGAAGATACGACTCAACAACAGTTCGACCAAACTTCTCTTGAACATCTTTCGGGCTCTCCACCTGAAACCAGAGAGGTGAAAGGGCAAAAAAGAAAAGATCACGCTGAGCAAAAGGGTAAAAAAAACAAACCAAAAACTATTTTAAAGAAACGAATGGGATATCACACTCACAGCATTCAGTGCTTGAAAGAGAGCTTTCACAGTATTATGTGGATTTCTAGAGCCAATAACCTGGAAGAAATGCAAGAGGCGTGATAGAAGTTTCTGAAATAAAAAGTCCAACAGGAAAAGAAAGCATCTCAAGACAGAATTAAAGAGTTTACAAAAGTTACCTTGGATTTCACATTTTTGAAGCCAGCTAAGTTCAAAATTGTTTGGACAGTTCTGCCTGCCTTCATACCAGTTGTAGTTGAAGCAGGCCAGAGGTATACCTAACATATGAAAGAACTTTTATATCAATACATGTGATGAACAAAGGAGTGTTATTCATGAAAGAGTTGAAACGTTAAGTCAAAAACCTTGGTTTTCTTGTATGTTGTTTGTATTGCATGAGCAATTGTATGATCCTCGTACAGATCCACATAATGTAGATTCTGAAAGCATTTCTCATATGCCTGCGCAAGAAACATGTTGATATATAATTCAGATAAATACACCTCAGATACAGGGATTGATGTCTTTAAAATTGCTTCTCTATTACTAAGACCAACGGCCTGGATCCTTGTCAGGCTCGAGAAAAAAAAAGCTTACAGGCATCCAACATTTTTACATATTGGTCTCATGGAAATTCACAAGTAGTGTTAATTTCTCATCCATAACTATCATTATTATGATGGTCAGTGGTAGATAAACAGTTTAATTGATTCTGACATGCTTGGGTAAGGGTAACATATGAGAACTTAGCTACACAGTTAAGATAGATATGATGTATGAGCATATTGACCGCATAACAAATACCGAGTGTTGGTAGAGAAGCCTGGGCGGGAAAAGAACTCAGTCCACAACATTACACAGAAGGCCCAGTATAAAAGTCAACGGTGCAAAAAAAAAAAAACTTCAGAAGCAATACCTTCTGGAGGGCTACTGGAATTGCTGGGCCCTTTGCTTTTGCATATCCAACTACACCATTATAGTTTCCACAAGCTAAAATAGCAGTATATTTGGCTATTTGACCTCCCTAAACCATAAAAGGACCATATTAGAAGACTGAGCAGTATACAGAATCCATATTCTACAAGCACAAGAATCTGCAATACCTTGGTTACTTTACAAGTCCGGTTCACATCAATCAATCTAACATCAAAACCCTGAGAGTAAAATAACAATAGAAACAAACACATCAGGACAAAAAAGTAGTGAAGTAGCGAAGTTGAAATCAATTACTTTACCCCCCAAAAAAAGGCACATTCATGAATGTCTAAGCATCCAAAGCTCGCAGCAAATGAAAACTAATCAATACGACACCATTGGAAGACAGGCTACAGAAAAGAGGCTATCAATTCAAGCAGGTGAGCTGCAATGACAAAGTGAATCGGAAGAGGGATTATACCTTCCTATATAGAGGTCTTCTCTTCTTCTCTTGGAGCGAGTTCCTTTCCTCTGCAAGGTCTCTTATCTCTTCTTCCAGGAGCTTTCCTTTCTTACCAAAAGTATACTCCAATTCTCCCAGTTTCTCCTCAAGCTTCTGGTCAATCTCATTCAGCTTTGCAAGTAGTATATCATCTCTCTCTTTCATGTCATCAAACTCATCCAAATCATTCTCTTCCACGCCACCACGTTCACTTGGCTTCTCCTTCTCAAACTCTGCTTCCTCTTGAAGTTCAGCAGCTGATCCCACCTGTTCCTGTTTGATCAAACCGTAATTGGAAGAGTCTTCAGGATCATACTGTTCCTTCCAATCCAATAATCTCAGTGCCCTGTTCAGCTTTTGAGCGAGCAGGAATTTTTCCTTTCCGGCTGCTACTTTAAAACGGTTCATCATCTCACCTATCACCCTGTATTCAGGTCGAAGACGGAAGTGTTTCTCCTCAAATCTGTCAATCCTACTCATCCACCTGTGTGCATCATCAAGATTATCTGCGCAACCAAATGGATATATATAAACGATTCTGCTTCCGCAAACTAAGAGGAGTCATCGCCGAGCACCCAGTAATTGGAATATCAACGATAAATCAATCACACTAATCCTCCATTGCAACATCTAAGAAGAACATGATCTCGTATTCTCTAGAATGATGGCTTAGAGCAATACAGCAAATAATTCACATCGGAAGCAGAAGTTGACGGTAAATAGAAATAAGGAACTCGACTTCGAGCTCGAAACTGTATCGTGTGAACGTACCCGATTCTTTGAACTTCTTCATCAACTCCTCGTGCCTCTTAATCTTCTTCATTTCCCTCTGCTCCTCTATATCCCCCAACTCTTCAGCCTGAAACTCATCATTGACTTCCTCGTCGCTGTCGGAATCAGTAGGCTCCTCTAAAATCTCAAGATCCATACCCTCACTAAGCGGACCAGCCTTTTCCAGCTTCTCAATCAATGGGCCGACACCCATGTAATCCTCCTCTTCCTCCTCCTCCGCATCCACGTTGATCCCAGCTTTTTTCTTGGCTTCTTTTTCTCTGGCCTTCTCTCTCTCGACCTCAGCCAGAAGTTCGCGCACAGCCCTTGGGGCTTCATATTCAAAGTCGGAATCGTCGGCGGAAGCGGTGGACGCAGAAGAGAGTCCCCGAGCTAGGTGCAGGGAAGATTGCGATAAGAGGGGAGCGGGTAGAAAGCAGGAGACATTCTGTGTACGGGGAATGGGAGATGATTGCGGAGTGGAGTGTCGCCAGCGGGAGGGGGGTTTAGAATGGGGTTTAAGTCTGTTGGTGGGGTTTTGATTTACCTGGAGAAGACGAGAAACCAACGAAATTGATCGGTGCTTGCTCATTGTATCCTCGACTTTCTTCTATATGCGAGAATGAAACATTCCTGCAACTCCCACACGCCCAACTACAAGAGTGGGGAGAGATCGGTCGCTCAGCGAGCTGGAATAGGGTTGATTGAGTCACTTGTGCAGAGGAAGAGGGAAGCGAGGAGAGAACGGAGCTGGTTCCTTTCCAAATGGTAGTTGGGTTCAGCGGGCCAGAAATTTCCTTGGGCCAAACCGATAGAGGGACATCTTCACCAAATGTCCATGGACTACTGTATCTATCTGGTCAAATCCCACGAATCGGTCTGCTTGGGAATAGAAGTTTTAATTTTTTTAAAAACAAATTAATTAAAGTAATTTATTATTTTATAGTTTTTTTACAAATTAATTCTGTAAATCAAACAATTATGTTAATCATTTTATTATTTTCTTCTGATATTTTTAAAAAATCTAAATAAGTTGTCAGTTTAACTATCAATAAATTACTTGTATGGACCAATTTTATTCAATAGATAATGTTATCTCTTTTTCTATGTTTCAGGTGAATAATTATATTATTCACTTACTTACTCTTCCACACAGCAACAGAAATAGATGTTTGTGAGGGAGGGAAAATTTTACCACTATTGCATGATCACAACTCTATTAAAATTGGTCCATATAGTAATTAGTTCGTAACTAAATTGACAACTCTAGGGTTTGTAGAGAAAGAGAGAGCAAAGAAGTTCCCCTGGATTCAAAATGAGGAATAGGAAGACATATTTGGCAGAGTACGAAATAATAAGAGAGTCGCTTTTGATCTAACTTATATTTTACATAATACTTTATTTATTTTATTGTTATATGTACTCTTTAAATATATGATATATTATATTCTTCTCTGTATTACTTAATGTCCTCCTTAAATATACTATTATATAACATACTTGAATTAATTAGTTATTATATTATGATTTGATTTTCTCCTTCTCTCTAGGATTATTACTATATGTTTAGGATTTCATAAACCACTCTCACACCATATAATTATTTATATAAACATATTATTAAGGTTTAATAAGCCAGATTTATGTCATATATATATATATATAATTCTATAATTGGCATTTAATAACTCTCTTAAATTAATAAATTGTTTATTTATATATATATATAATTCTATAATTGGCACTTAATAACTCTCTTAAATTAATAAATTGTTTATCTATTTATTTAAGCATATAATTTAGGTTTAATTATATTTTAAATCTTAGAGATATTTTAGTAATTCATATTTATTAATAAAGAAGATATCAAGACTGCTTCTACATACAAGTGACTAGTCCATTCAAATTAAAATTTTCAAGTTATTTAAGATACCTTTCTTCAACTCAATGACCACTTCTTCATGCTCAATTAAGCTTATCTCTCTTACAAGCTTTGACAACATATGAATTATTCTATCATCTTTGGATATAGAGAGCTCCTAAATCATTCAAAACCCTCCCTCCAGCGATGCCATGGTGGGAACAAGGACAACTATCATATCACGACCCATCTTGCATAGAATTGGAAATTGTCATGTGTTGACCTTTCACCATCCTAAGATATCAGGCTCCCCTTTGCAAGGATCCTCCTTCAAGTACCTCTCATAATAAGTCAAGTTTTCATCAATAGTTATCAATTAATAGAACCTCTTATGTGCCACAAGAAGGAGGTGTTTGGAGTTACATGTGAAGATACTTCGTTGTCCACATTAGAATCAACCTCTTTCAAGTTTAGTATATCGGGAGCGATGGAAGGAAGAAGATAAATTCAATATATTACTCATGGACCACCTGGTGCCGGTGCGCCGGTGCTGCGGAAGAGAATGAAGCAGATTCAGAAGAGAGGTGCATGGCATGGATTTGAATTTCACTTTCAGTTGTAGAGTTTCAGTATAAGGTTTGTTGTTTCCTTTCCCTCTTTCCCTCAAGACTAAAGAAAAGGAAATAGTTTTTTTTTAAAATTATATACAGCGTCAAAACCAAAATCCAAAACAATTTATAATATGCATATTTGAATTACTGAAATTTTAAATCAGGTTAAAAATCCAATTTTTTTTATTATTTTAGTTTTTGAATAAATCCAAAACAACCCAAGTGAATGCTTACTCCTATTGCCGACTGGGAGTGAATTTCAGGAAATAGTAGTGTTAATTTCAATTATTTTTATTTTGGTTATTATTTTGAATGCTACGCAATAGGAATGTCAATCTTGACACGAACCCAAAATCCGACCCAAAACCGACACGCTAAATGCGGGTTTGGGTTGCAATTTTCAACCCGAAAACATTTTGGGTCAGGTTTGGGTTGGCTTGCTAAAAACCCGGGTCGGTGTTGAGTTTGAGCTGCCGACCCTATTTCAACCCGCAACCCGAAAACATTTTTAAAAAGAAAAGAAAATATATATTCTTATAGTTATGCGATATAACTCTTAATATATCAATCATTTAACCGTTTATGTTCGATGGCTTTATATGTTATGTTATATTGTTTTGGTGATTATGTGTAGAGTTTGTAATGATAGTACAATATTTCTAATTTTGGGTTGATTTCGGGTTGATTTTGGGTCGATTTTGGATCGAATTCAGGTCAATTTTGGGTTGCAGGTTAGTTTCGGTTGATTTCGAGTCACCAGGTCAGTTTCGGGTTGACATAACATAACCGTTTTGGATTCAGGTAGGTTTCGGCTTGAGGTGAAACATGAGCAGGTCGGGTTCGGGTTGAAGTTAACCCGACCCAAAACCCGAAATTGACAACTCTAACAAACCCTAGCTGGTAAACAAAGAACATGTGTGTTCCTTGCCTCTCATCTCTTCATTCTCCTTGCTGAAAATCAAACGAATGAACAAGGAATATACAACTTCAAGCCTCAGTTCACCATCTTCACTCTTGATCATTTTGCAAAGCTAATTGGAGAACAAGGAACATACATGCTCTACGCCTCTGTCCATCAACTTCACCCTCGGTAGTTTTGCAACTCTAGCCGGCGAATAAGAATATACCGACACTTAACCTCTCCTCATTCTTCTCTTGCATCTGTGCTCTTGATGTGATAATCATTGGAACCGTGCACCTTGCACACCAGGCTGGAGGAGGGGCTGAAAAGCATTTTTTTCTAGAACCGGTAATATACTCTCGACTTATCTTCTTTTCCTTGGCCATTATAATAATAGAAGCTTTAAGCTTCTTCTACTATACATACTCTTTTATTCTTCTCTTGTGTCTGCGCCTCGTGCGCCTCTTTTACCTTCTTCTTGTATATGTGCCCCTATTGTATAAATCACCGCAAATGCTGCAATTGGCACATGAGGTAAACCACTGGACTGCTGCATCACACATGCCAGATTTAAGACCGGGCTGAAAATAATTCATTACAGGTAGTAATATACAGGAGCCTATCTTCATCTCCTCTGGCTACTACAACAACAAAAGCTTTTTATTTTTTGTTGTTTCACCTTTTGAAACAAATGATAAGCATTATAAGCAGTAGCTGTTTCTACTGTCACAACTTGTGAAACAATGATAAACATTCCAAGTAGTAGGTCAGTGTCGGATCTAAGGGGATCACGTGGGGTCATGTGACCTCATGTTTTTTGAAGAATTCAAAGATTCTTATATGTATAATAAGTAGAGTTTATATGCATATAATATAATGACCCCAAATATCATAGAGTTGTTGGTGGTGTAGTGGTAAGGGATAGAAGCATTGAGTGAGTTGTTTTGGGTTCAAATTCAACTATGATTAAGTATGTTAAATATTTTTTTCTTCAAACAATAGTGACCCCACATAATTTATACTCTAGCTCCGCCCCTATAGTAGATACCCCTGCTGTTTTCAAAATCCAAAGCCAAATTGGAATATAATCAATCTGCCCATCATAACAATGGAAGTTTTTGTTTCTTCTGTCGTATTAGTGAAGAAACAATAATCATATAAGTAGTAATCAAAACCTTTATGTTTCAGAATCTAAAAACTAGGTTGTCTCACCTTGGGTATGTTTGTGGACATTGTTGGCTTTTACCAGCTTTTGCCATCAATTTCTGAACCAATTCCATAATTTCTTCTCTACTTTATTCAAATAGCTGCTTTTAAAAGCTGTTTTGATAGCTTACGTCAATTTCAGTATCACTTTCAATTTATCCTCTACTTTATTTTGACAGTTGCATTTGAAAGCTGATCACAAACGGACCATTGTAAAACACACAAATAAGCTATAAGCAGCAACATACTCCCTGCTGTTGCGGAATCTAAAAACCAGGCTGATAACACCTTGTTTTCACAAACTATAAGCATTATAAACAACAATGTAGTCCTTGCTGTTACAGAGTCCAAAAACCATGTTGATTCACAAACGATAAGCATTATAAGTAACCGCGTATTCTTCTTTCAAGCTATTGCCTTCTTCTTTTTCTTTTTACCCGCACCCAAATAAACCTTTCTTCTGATGTTCATAGATGTGGTTTAGTGGAATAGATTATGGGTTGTATGTTAACCAACCATAACAACAATCTAGTCCTGAGATTAATACTATAACAACACGCATTGAACTACACATAGGTGCGTTATATGACAGATGTAGTCATAATTAAATGATGTTTGAATGACCGAGATTTTACTCCTGCTTAAGCTTCTATTTTGTCGGGCTTTATAAGCCTTGTTTATGTGTTGATCGTAGGCTGAGAAATGAGAAAGGTGAGAAATAGTAAGCTCAACTTACTTCTATCTACATAAACTACTTCAACAGATTATAATCTCATGAAATGTGTTGTCTAATGCTTTAGTTTTTATTGTTGTTAATGACATAGTCAGAAGTTTAGTATCTATATTTTCTTACCAATGGTACAACTTATTTAAGCTTTGGTTTCGCCACTGTTTAAAGTGAAATTTGGCACAAATGAGCATAGTTATAATCTAAAAAAGAAACCAGAGATACACTATGATTATTACTGTTTTTGGTATGTATGTTTACACTTTGTTGCACTGTTCAAATGGCTAGAAACCTAGACAATACGGAGACTAGTTTTATGGTTTAAACTTAACTGTTTTTGCACTCCTATGAAATACTCTCCCTTAATTCATAACCTAAATATGTTTTCCCAGCTCAATTGCCATGGTTATTACAATTTGAAATAGCTCCTGACCATGCAATATTTGCTCAATTTATACTACAAAAATGCCATAGTTGGGGCATATTATTACTCCATTCTTTGAGCTATTTCAGAATCTGTAGTAATCTTCCTCCCACTATTGTCTAGGTCATTAAATGAAGCATGCGTGAGTATTTATACTCTATTTAAAGTTTTAGTTTTTGCTTCGGTTATATGCCATAGTACAACATGTTTTATTTTGCTTATGCCTGGTTTCATTAAGCCTTATGTAAGTCTGTTTTTGAGTTGATACAAATGGTGTTGTACAAGCCTTTAAATGCTTCTGCTTATGCCTGGTTTCTATCTTTAAGTAGCCTACGTTTCTTGCTAGGCCTAGCCAAGGGCCTGACAATATTCACTTGTGAGCTTACCCTAGATCAAACTGAAACTGTCTTATTACCTAGATGACGTGAATCGACCATGTTGACCTAAATGAGATCGAACTCTCATTAAACTATATAGGATTTTGGGCAAAAGAGAAGGTTCATTCCAATAACATTTTGGACTTACGAATTTAACTTAAGGGAATAGACAAGCTTTAAGGGTAAAATAGACTTTTAAAAATTAATTTGGTGGAACAAGTAATTAAAAGAAGTAATATATTTTAAACAAAGTGTAACGACCCCAAAACCGGCCTAGAAGTTAGGGCCGTTACACGCCGCGAGTCTACTACCTAACGTCGCAAGGCTCTAATGCAAATCAACAACAAAACCAAATAACGAACATGTATAAATACCGAAAGAGATACAAGATTCAACGCGTATCTAAATACGCGTAAGACAAATACAATGAAAGGCCTGAAGGCTACACAAAACTCCAAAGCGTCTAACGCGCAAAGCAGAACAAAAGTCTAAAGAAATCATAACATAAACAAAGCTCCAAGAGAAGGTAAGGAGATAAGATTCCACGAGCTCAATCTGTAACATAAGTAAAGCGGTGAGCTGAACAGCCCAGTAAGCAGAAGACTTCCTCAAGGAAGCCCCCTCAAAACAGAAGCAGAAGTTTGCACAAACAGAGAGAGAAGTAGCCACTTGGAGATAGACAGATTAAAATCACAAATCAAAAGGCAGAGCGGCATCACATCAAAACATAGTCGGACTTCCAGAATCAGATACAGAAAGGTGGGACACTAGAAACAAGCTAACACAACATAAGGACTCACATAATGTCCTATGGATCTGAAGATCCCACAACAGAAGCCGTAGAGACAACTAGCAGACCCGTCGGTCAAATAACGTCCTAAGGGAGACCCTAAGGAGTGTAATCAGAAGGAATTCCTGCGCAGCATGCTACAGGACAGCCCGACCCGACCATCCAAGGCCCAGAAGCAAGGTAACTAGGTCCCGAAACCAAAAGCTCACAAAACAGATTGTAAGTGCATGGAAATGCATATAAACATCATAAGAAGCTTGTACACAAGTAGGGGAATCCAACCCCGTAACGGAACTCAAAACGGAGATAAAACGGAGAAGTTATGTCCAAAACAGTAGCATGTCCGAACTTGCGTCCGACCTTGCAAGTTCGGACAGAGGCCGAGAAACAGAGGTCACGGAAACGCCAAAGTCCGAACTTACGTCCGAACGTCGAAGTTCGGACGTAAGTCGAGAGTCAGAAGCCAAAACGTTCATCGTGTCCGAACTTGCGTCTGACCTTGCAAGTTCGGACACATGTCGAAACCCATATCGAAAACTCGTCCTCGCATCGTGTCCAAACTTACAAGTTCGGACAGATGTCCGGACACTTCAAAATCTCGGAAATCAAAACGCGCCCGATGAACTGTCCGAACTTACAAGTTCGGACAGAAGTTCGGACAACGCAAAACTGTCGAAATTCAGAAAGAACAGACGCGCAGAAAACAGCCAAAATCATCACAAACTCACCCAAAATCCACAGAATTGTAAATCAGTACCCTCGGGGGTTTAGCCACACGATTAACAACGCAAAACCGAAGTGAAATCACACAATCACAACACAATTCCAAACCAGAAATGCTAGAATAAAACAGTCCCCGAGGGTGAGTGAACTACCCCGATTCCATCCTCCACTTACATCAAATTGCAGAGTCGAACCAGTCCCGACAATGTCCACACGCAGTCAGACGAACAACAGTAGAGAAGATGTACAGATCAGCGCTGAATTCACAAATCAGATAGCCCAACAATCAGAAAACTGCCCTCTCCAAAGCAGAAGCGAAAGTCATCGGAATCGAAGGGAAACCAAACCTGAATTACCGCAGAGGAAGATAACAACAGCAGGATCGGAATCGCACCAAAACGCAGCAGCAATCGCTCCAGAATTCAGAGTCAGTTCAGCAAGGAAAGAGAGAGGAAGCGCACAAACTGTCGAGAGGGAAACACCACGTCTAGAAAACTGAGCGAGAATTAAAGTGATGGACTCTCTTTTCCTTATTAATGACTTACCAAAATAAAAGAGAGGGGGAAAAGACCTCCTTGTCCCTCGCCTTTTAACTTAAAGACTCCGACGTCCCCTCAACTACACAAGGCACCACACAACATAAGCAATATAGTAAATTACTCAGAACCCCCTTGTGGATTTGGGATATTACATTTAACCCCCTTGTGTTTATCATAATTATTGGTAACCACCTCAAGTTTAAGGTATCTTTGACTACAAGCCCCAAAACTATAACTTTGTTATCAGAAAGTTAACTATGTGTTATTTATCAACTTAATCACATTAATAATGCCAGGCTAGACAACAAAACTGCTTAATCAACATCGTCTTAACTCTCTCTCATCCCACTTTAGATGCATTTTCGAGGCAGTGTTGACATTTTTAGGAAAATAACAATGCTTATTAAGTAGTGTTTTTTGTCCAGTATGACATTATTAATGTGATTAAACTGATAGGTCAACACGTAGTTAACTTCCTGATAACAAAGTTATAGTTCGGGGGCTCGTAGTCAAAGATACCTTAAACTCGAGGTGGTTAAAAGTAATTATGATAAACACAAGGGGGTTAACTGTAATATCCTAAATCCTCAAGGGGGTTCTGAGTAATTTACTCTAAGCAATAACATAAACCGGAATGTTATGCTATAAAATCCGAAAACGAAAATACGGAGTATTACACAAAGACTGATGGGAGATTAATAATTTGTATTTACTTTCAAATTTAGGATTTGACGGTCAAGCTCGAGATATGACACTTTTCAAAGCTATGGATATCTAGTATGTTTTTGTGTGATCCAAATACCCCCGAGGGTCACCTTTGGGTTCGGATGTGTGAAATTGTTTGATAAGAAGATGTGTGTGTTTCCAAAATTTTTATATTATTCTTGCATGGTTAATGGTATGACGTGGAATGATATTCCTGCTTGAAATTTTCTTGTGCGTGTAAGTAATGAGACAAATACCAAATATATAAACACACACACACACACACACACACACTCACACACACTTATATAAATTATAAGTAATAACGAGGAATATGTATTTAAGGAGGGATGATAAATATTGGATATATTATCCATATTATATTAATAACCTAGGAATGTTTCTTAGGTAATATGGAAGAAAAGTCATTATCATATGATGAGTAAAAAATTGGCTATGATATCTATTGTATGAAATTTCCTAAGAGTGGAAAGACCTTAGTTAAGGTAAAACAAATATCAGATATGTTATCTATCATATATAAGTACCTAAGAATGTTACTTTGGCATTGAGATTGAGACTTTTATCATATGGTGGGGTATTTATCATTTTTGAGAATAGACAACATTCCTAGGCTGATGGGAGATTAATAATTTGTATTTACTTTCAAATTTAGGATTTGGCGGTCAAGCTCGAGATATGACACTTTTCAAAGCTATAGATATCTAGTATGTTTTTGTGTGATCCAAATACCCCCGAGGGTCACCTTTGGGTTCGGATGTGTGAAATTGTTTGATAAGAAGATGTGCGTGTTTCCAACATTTTTATATTATTCTTGCATGCTTAATGGTATGACGTGGAATGATTTTCCTGCTTGAGATTTTCTTGTGTGTGTAAGTAATGAGACAAGTACCAAATATATAAACACACACACACTTATATAAATTATAAGTAATAACGAGGAATATGTATTTATGGAGGGATGATAAATATTGGATATATTATCCATATTATATTAATAACCTATGAATGTTTCTTAGGTAATATGGAAGAAAAGTCATTAATTGTATGAAATTTTCTAAGAGTGGAAAGACCTTAGTTAAGGTAAACAAATATCAGATATGTTATCTATCATATATAAGTACCTAAGAATGTTACTTTGGCATTGAGATTGAGACTCTTATCATATGGTGGGGTATTTATCATTTTTGAGAAATCCAAGAGATTCTTGGTCACGAGTTGTGATCATGAGTGGATGACTGAAAACGGGTATGCTCAAGGTATTAGGAATCCAACGAGTCCATTTATCGTTGGTCGGATCACCTTATCTGGTGTAGACCACTACCTATAGGTTACCTATCTTATAATATGAGGATGTGTCATCTTCTAACATGGTGACACATCAGGGTTATGAGAGAAAGTAATTACAAGATCTAAGTTCTATACAGTATGATTATATACTTAACAGATATTATATGATGACTATGAATTTTAATAAATCTCATAACGATCATTAGGAACCCCGAGGGCTCGAGAAATGTGTAAGATCAAAAACTACTGATGTAATAGTTGTGTGGCTATCTTTCGCTTGAGGGATACTGTGTGAATGATTTATTCGTGTGTTATGTTTTATTAAATGTTTGGAAACTAGACTATATTAAAATGCATTAAATGTTCACTTCGACTAAATAACCTAGCTAAGTGTGGTATGAAGGTGTATGAGGGTTGCATAATAGCATACTCAGTAGTTGGACTGACCCCTCCAGCAACATTTTTACAGGTGTGTAAATGAAGACTTGCAGTTGCTGAGCAGGGAATTTGTAGACTTTTTGAGATTGTTTAGGTATATGGGTTTTTGGTATAAAAATGTATTTTGGCTCACAGGTGTGGATTATGATGTAAATGTTGGCGGTTGTATTGTAAATATTATCTCTACATTCTCAATGTTCTGAGGAGTTTTTGGTAGCCTGGTTATGCACATGGGTGCGTAATGGCGGTAGCATCCCATGGAGTTGTTGGTTGTTTGTATTTTGATTACGCTGCTAATGATGGATTACAATGCTTGGGTGTACATGGATTAAATGTTTAAGGTAAATTAAGATGAAGATAGATTTTACAATTATGTTTGGACATTATGTCTCCTTTTTAAGGAATTGTCAATTGCTCAATCAATCGAACAACCTTGAATGATAAGATGGAGTGTTAAATTCTTGGTAAGCTTTCTTCATTGCTCTTTCTTTTTACTTGCCATTAAACATTTCAAAGTAAGGTTTATCATCACATTTTTTTGTGACTGCATCTGTTGTGTATGTTGTTGTTATATGATGATATTACAGGTTTATTTTAGTTGTGTTCATGCATAGTGATAGCTTTCAACAGACTGAGAGAGAAAATTGCTCAAAAGTTATGTGCACGTGCATAGTGAAAATTTTTTGTCAATGTTTTATGGTTATCACAATTATGCACATATACAAATTGTGATCTTATGGTTCATAACTTTATTGATACACTCTTTTTCTATTGCAGGCTAATCATTTTGATCAACATATGTGGGATTGGACATCTTGATGAGTTTTAGATGGTATGGTAACAAATACCATCAGGGAGAACATATATGCTACCATGTCACAACAATATAGTTGTTGTAAATCACCGCTTGTGATTTTTGGTGGTTGGATAACTTTTCTAGTATTAGGTTTTTGGTTTTTTTAAAAAAATTGGTTTTCGATTTTTTTTTGCTAAATTTAAGTTAATTGGAATCCGAACTAACTAAAATTTGGATTTCAGTTAGGTTTTCGGTTTTCACTAAAAAAACTTTCAGAGTTTTGGATAATGGTTAATTCGGCTTTGGTCAATATTTAGATAATTCATTTTTCAACCAAAACAACCAAAATCCATTTTCTTTATGCAATAATGATTTTGGTTAACCAAGTTATCCAAATGCTTATCCTTAGTTGATAACCGGCCAACCAGCATCAAAGCTCTTGGGATCTGATAATAAATATATTAGCCACATTAGTTTGAGTTCCCCACAAATCAGATATTCGTAAACCCTAAACCCTAAATTATGTAAATTTTAGTTTGTTATTTGTTAAAAGTTTCTTTATTTACAACTTAACAATAAATTATTTTAAAATGTAATATAATATTTGTAGTCGTATCACAAAAATCAGAAAATGCACTACACGTAATTAATTTAACAAACTTATTCAAAAACACCGGATGAAATAGCCACACTGCCAAATAGCGGTTTTCAAAACCGCCACAGATATCCCAGTACAAAACAACCCGCAAAACGCTGCATAACAACCAGCAAAACAACCAGACCAAAATAGCTACAAAACAACCGCAAAAAGGCATATCGAATAGAACCTTAGAACATTTTGAAAAAGGTAAAAAAAACTATGATAGTTGTACTAACAAGATTCTAGGAATTAGGGTTGAACTCATCTTGTACATACAACGTATACATGAGTCACATCTACAAGTAAGGATGCAATTCACACTGACTAAAGCAACATAGAGCACCCCCCGACTCTTGATCATGTACTAAAGCAAGCCAAAACAACACTACTGCTACTTATAATTTTTTGTAAACATAAAAAAAGAAAAAAGGCAAGACAAACCAAACAGTTCTTAAGTGCATCACCAAACTTCTCACATAAGCAAGGAGGAAAAGCAAACAAAGCTTGCACGTGTGTCTAGATGCGAACCCACAACCACATGCGGACACATAAAGCACATGCATCTTTGACAACTTCATCTCTTTGTCGGGAAGAAGTAGCTTCCCTAGCTTTGCTGCTCTATGGAGTTGTCCCCGACACCAGCATCCTTGTTTGTTAGCTTGTACTAGTAGTAGATTTACAACGTGAACTGTCAATTGCGAGAGATGCCTCATGCGGCAAAACTTCATCGCCTCAGAGACGTAAAAGGCAACGAACCGATACAACACATTAATGACACCAACAAATAAATGAATAGCTTCACCAATTCGCATTTGCATCATTATAACAATATTTACTTCATCATAGGTCTTCGAAGTGGTGAAGCAATCCAGCACCATTAGCAGACCCATAAAAGCAACAGATGAGGTAACCAACAAACCGGACACAGTTTTACCCCCCAAATTGGAACAAAACTACCACCACAACTACCAGCATAGCCACCATACCTAAAGGGCCAATTTTGACAAGATGACATAACAGACAAAGAAAAAAAAGATAGTGATAAACAGAGACAAAGAAGACCACAGAGAAAGGAGCCATAGAGCTACCAAACTCAAAAGGAAGCTTGAAGTAGATGAAAAACTAACCCATGACTAGTAGCCGGAATAATTAAGAGATAAAGGAACAAGGAAGGAAAGAGACTAAACATCCTCTCGCCGAAGATATGAGAGTTTTCCGCATGTAGATGAACGATGGCTTTGTTTCGATTATTAATTATTTGTGTCTGTTTGAGTTTGTATGCTTAAGGTTCTTTTCAATAATACTACAAGCATGTTTAGGCTAAAGAATGAATTAGTCAAATATTAATGTTAGAACAAATATATTATATGTAAGTTTGTAGTGTAGAAAATTAGAAGACTCGGTACGAGACTGACAGAGACCAGAAATAAAGAAGAATGAGACGTAAAGTGTTTTGAAGAAAAAACTCCGCTATTAATCATATTATTCACGTAATAATCAGAATCACATAACTTAATTAAAGACGGCTCGTAGCGAAAAATAAATATAACTTCTAATCCGAGTGTCACCTACCATTACTCACCCATGTGAGTAAAGAAGCAAATACTTATCACGATACTAGAATCGATAACCGCCATGATGAACCAAGATATTCTACTACTATCCTACACATACTAATATAAATCGAGAATGTAGACAGTGAGCACATTCCCAATACTTACATCGGAGTATATAATACAAATTAAAATTTGACGAGTGCGGAAACTAAAAGACGACGATGACTACCCAACAATCCCGCACTCCGATTTCGTAGCTCGATCAAGTCCTGTAATGTGAGGCTATAAAGGCTCAGCCAACTGTTGAGTATGCTAAATGTGATCCTAGACCCATTTAGACCACTTAGGTTAATTATTCATCTTGCCTAACATGAGATTCATTTCATGCTGTTCCGTTTACATGCTTATAAAATACTATAAATGCGGAATTAAACACACAACATACACTTAATTATTCACACAACAATTCACAATAGCCACATCATTAGCAAGATATCAACCAAATGTAGTTAGTAGGGATCACAAGTTAGTTGGAACAGAATTAGTCTCACTTGTTCCATTTCCATCATATGAAGTCCCGCTTCCAACAAACCTCACATAATTATACGGGTGTCATATTAAGGACAATTTCCCGTTTAGCCTCACACTTTCACAATTTGGACAATAGTCCTATGCCATAATACCAGTAGGTAGATGGGCTCACTTGTCTAGTGGTAGACGTCCATCTGGCCGAAGCCATGGTGCCAACGGTAGCACACTCCGATTAACGATCGTATCTGGCTCGTTATATTAACAAGAGTAAACCCTATCCGGGTGTTATACTCTAGTGATCACTATGCACAACCTGCTGGAACATATACAGCCCAGGATTTACTAAACACATTTATTATTTAATCATCAATCTCTCATTTGTTAAGAGTATTTTAATTAATCTCCTAAAGATTTTGATCTTATTATTGGAGAACACATTCATTAGATGCCCATCGAGTCTTACACATATGCCTAGAAGTCATCTAGGTGGTGTTACAGTTCAGTCATCGCTCTAGAGACGATTAATACCGGGCCTCTAACTAAGTATCTCACTTTGTGTTTTATGAAGTTTACACTCATAAGTTAGTACTCATAGTTCCTCTCAACTGTTCACACACAAGATAGTGATAATGGGTATCACTTGTCCAATCGATGTTCGCGCACAATTAATAAACACTTTGACGACCGATTACATAAACATATACAATACATACATAACACAGATATCGCTCTTAAACAAATAAATCACACAATGTCCAAACCCAAGGAAACCCTTGGGACGTTTAGACCACACATTCACATACCGTTCACCGTCGAACAATGCTAGCGTGACGTATCACGCTTATCCTCTATCTCTTTCGAAGCTCGTATCTCGAACCCGTATCTTTGGAATGTATAACTCTAATGTCAAAACTCATGTTTCGAGTCTATTTATCATCCCAAAATAAGTTCTAACCCTTATTCAACAATTAACCCTTTATTCGGTTATTTGTTTAGCTCGGATCTTTCATTAAATCTAGGGATTTAATTATACTCTATAGTTGTAAGAGTATAATAGTTAGTAGTGAAGTAATATTTTTACTTAGAGATTTATTCTAATAACAAGTGTTAATCAGGGTTATTTTGATTTGTGTATTCGCATACACACATACATACTGATATATGTATATATAGTTCTATATATTTGTTTGACCACGTTATTTTTCAGCCTTTGTATCTATATACTCACATATATATAATATATATATATATATACATGTGTATATATGTATAGTATAGTTTACTGCTATACTTTATTTGACCAATATTCCAACCTTGTATATTGACACATACACATACGCACGTATCGGTATATATATAGTATAGTTTATTACTATACTTTGTTTGACCATGTTATACTTCAACTTTTAATTACATACTATTTTATGTATTGGTCAACTTGACTACTTGGTCAATTTGTGTTGGTTTGGTCAATCTAGTTTGACTTGGTCAATGTTTCAAGTCGATGTTTCATTATAGTTGATATTTATTTATACCATCTCATACTACATTATATTATAATACTTGTAATTATATTTCCAACCCATGGGTCTTTCCACATTAACCTTATATGATTAATCAACCATATTACATTTGTACCTCATATTATGAATTCATATTATGTGAATTATAAGGTTTCCCCATAATGATTAAATTCATTATTCTAAGTGGAGTACACATTTAATTATTTGTGTCATTTATCCACAAATCTCTTATTAAGAATCCATCTTAATATTATACAAGGTATTTTATTAATTATCATATTCCTTATATTATAAGGTTTCTAGCCATATATTATACTCCTCAAATTTCTAATTTAAACCCATTATTTTATGTGGTTGTTTACAAAGTATACTTATACCACATTAATCCCTTTATAATATACTCTCTTATACTTTCATATAATGTCACATTATATCATTTTAAACTTTGTAATATATCAGCCATAGTTCTGAAGTTTCAAAACCGACCCCACCTTGTTTCAGAAATTACAATCCTCTCCCATTCATTTATGATTATTTACAAAATCAACCCAAATATTATTTTTGTTACATTTCTACCCATTTTTAATTTATAACCTAAGATTTCCAAACATTATAATATACATATGTATATATATATATGCACTTGAACATCACCCATACTTTTCAGGCCCACAACTTTCTTTTTATTACATACTGCCCCTCTTTATTTTATAAACTTACAATTTGATACGAAAACTTTATATTATACATATTAACTTATTTAATTTCAAAACTTCCAAAATACTTTTATAAATTCTCGAACAGCCCCTAGGCTGTTTTAATACAGTTTTCACCTCAAAATTTTCAGTTATTTACATCTTGTCCCCATAAGTTTTATAAATGTTACATTTTAATACTTAAACTATATATTATAATCCTTAATTTATTAAATCACTAAAATCAAACCAAAATTCACCCAATTTATGAACAGACCCCTACTGATTTAACTTCATTTCAGCCCTCACTTTTTTGAAAATTACATAAACACCCCTAATAGTTTTATAAATTTTATTTTTAACTTAATACTTCATTAAATTACCAAATCAATTAATTTATTATTCTAATTTGGTCAAACCTCACACGTGGTCAAGGTTGACCACCCAAAATACTCCTTTGACTCATACTTTACATAATTACGATTTTGCCACATTTATTTTCCTAGTTTTACATTTTAGTACTTAAACTTAATAAGATTCATATTTATATTTCAACAATTGCCAAACAGCCCCTCCTAGGCTTAATTGTATGTTTGGCACCCCATAATTTGTTTAATTACATTTTTATCCCATTAATGAACCTTTTGTTCATTTAAACACTTATAAGGTTTATAACTCATTTAAATTATATTTGTAACCTTATACTTAATTTATGTAACACCTAAATTCGTCAATATTTATCTAAGGTGTTTGCAAGTGATTATTTCCAATAAAATCACATCTTAGCACCAGATTTTTATTTAATATATATTATCACCCCAAAAACTTAATAATTAATATTAAAAGCTTTAAATGCCCATAATAAAATGGCCTAAACACATGGACTTGAACATCATACAAATTTAATCATAAAAATGAAATTAAAATGTGTCAAACACATATATCATCCACGGCTTGCTACAGATTTTAACTCTTTAATTCATTTTTCTTTCATTTTTAACTTATAATCTTGACTTTAATAAGTCATTAACACCAAAATTCACTAACCAAACACGTAACCATAATTTAACCCATATTTTTAGGGATTAATTAACCCACACCCACACCCACACATATTCTTGGCACTTATTTCATTTTACAACATAATTTACTTTAATGCATTAAAAAGGGTTTTAAGCATATTTACCTTGTTTTAATCACAATGGAGCCACCTCAAGCTCCACTCTCCACGAAACTAATTAAGCAGAACCTTAGATTAGTTTTTTTTGAAATTAAGCTTAAACACCATTATAGTCCTTAAGACTTAATTTAGTAAATTACCTCCATGAATTTAGATTTTTCCCTTGGAAAAATGCTCCAGCCCTTACGGCACTTTAGGAGTAAACAAAACCCATCTCAGCCAGCATTTATACCATGTATAAACTTTAAATTAATACCTTAACAATGGTGATTAATTATGAGAGTTTTAAGGCATAAACTTGAAGCTTTAAAGAGGAGGTTTTACCTTGAAGATCTTGGTGGGGTTTTAAGGTACATTTCTTGGCTGTCTAGAATAGGAAGATTCTGAGTTTAGTTTCATGGAAAGAACAAAGAAAGAAGAAGCTTAAAAGAGCCATAAATGCCCTCGGTTTTACCATGTTTTTGGAGTCTTTGAAGAGTGCTTTGGAGAAGCTCTTTGGCTCAAGGAAAGGAGCTGAAAGCAACCTTATTTTGTGTACAACATGATGTAGAAAATGGTGTAAGAAAGAGTTGATTTTTGGACTTGAACAAAGGGTGAAGAAAAATTATGTTTTAAGCTCATTTTCTTACCTTAAGGTTGTAATGGAGTCTTCCAAGCTCCTTGGCTTGATATTGCTGAGATTGAAGGTCTTCATGGACAAGTTTTATGCCTTGGATGAAGGAGAAATTCGGATGGGAAGAGAGGCCATTGGAAAACGCAAGAAAGAAAGGAAAAGGATGGAGTTTTTATACCTTAATCTTCATTCCACCATGAATGGTTAGCTTAGAGCTCTTGGCTAGAGCTTGAAGACGAAGAGAGGAGGAAGAAGAGGGATGCTGAATCGTAAAGGAAGTAAGGAAAGAAGAATGGTTCAGCCGAGAGATAGAGAAAGAATGGGAAAGGTAGAAAAGTAAGGCTATTGTACTTTCATGTTACTTTTACAGTTTTGCTTTTTGATTTCTCTTTCTCTTTCCTCACATGTAATATGTAAAATAAGGAGGTAAATGGAGTGTGTTCAAATTTTTTTGCAAGGAAGAATGGTAAGAAATGGGTATTAGTACTATGTAGTCATTATTTTATGTCTAGGTTGTACTTGTTTACTTTTACAAATTTTTTACTTTTCCAACTTTCCCTCTCTTTTCTATACACTTGACCGGCTGCACATTTATGGAGGGAATGTTTTTTTTTGAATTTTGCACATTAATGCTACATATTAATGGTGTATAATGGACTTATTCATGTGTTGAATGATAACATGTGTTGTTTCTTATTTTAATGCGTATATATATATATATGTATTGTTGCATTTATAATCTTGGTTTGACTATATAAAATACTACATATAATTATATCACTTTATTTGTGACATTAGTACATGTATTAAGGTGCTACATGTTGTATTAGTTTTTTTGAGTTTATTTCTCCTAATAATGTTATCTCTTTGGTTAGAGATTTATGTAAAGCTTGGTGTCCATTTTGGAATATACGTTTATATAATAATATTCATAATGAACATTGCTCATTAGATGACTAAGCATTGATCATTCTCTTCCATTTAAATTAATTCCTTATTAATTAAGGTAATAAATGTTTGGGGTATTTCAATATGGTACATCATAAGTGGATAAGGCTGATGTGAATCTCTATTTTTAGAGTGTTGCATAATTCCTTTATTTCTTCCCAGTAAACCACATTTCTAGTCTTGGACAAGGTAGATCAGCCTTGTGTTGAGGCAAAGTTAGCATCTGAAGTTGGATGATGCTTGTGCAACCAGAAGCAAATCACCCTTTTTCATGTTACTATTTGAGGATTCTTTATGGGATAGGAAGATCGAAGAGACTAACATAAAGACCAGTTTGAAAACCATTGCTGAATTAAAAAAATGTGCAACAAAGAAACTAGAAAAATTGTACAAGAAACTTGCAGAGCAAATGGTGAGTGTAAAGTGACCAGCAGAAGTGGGTTCTATGTTGAGGGGATAGTTGGTTAGGTAGAGAAAACTGAAAATTTAAGTGGTGGTAATAAATGGATAGTGCCACCAGATGTTAAATGTTCCAACTTAGAATTTGATCCAGATCAGCCAAATTAATAATCAAGAAATGCCATTGGAAGAAAAGTAATCCTCACTTTATTATGGAGTTAAATGAAATAATAAAATATATGTCACGCTCCACTCACTCTAAAGTAACAAGTTTGATGCGCACAATAGAGGTCAAGATAATAAATAAAAAGAATACACCTGTATCAACATTGAGCATCCACAGTGCAAGACTGAAGGAAGAAAATATTTCACGTGGAAGAGCTTTGGTGAAAGTGCTTGCCAATTTTTGATCAGTGGCATAATGAGGGAGATCCATAATACTCTCGTCAACTTGATCTTGAGGAATGTGATGACGAATCTCAATATGTGTAATCATGGAATATTGATATGAATCTTTTGTCGGTGCAATGCTGAGGAGAATATTGTAGTAGATTGACGCAGGAGACTGAGAAACACCATAGTCAACCAATTAATATTGAAGGTAGAGGATGTGGGCACAACAAGAAGTAGCATCGGCATATTCAACTGACGAAGAGTGCAATATGTGATTGCCTCTTAGAAAAACTAAGATACCAAACTTGAACCAACCAATTTCGGTAGAACTAGAAGTACAATTTTATTTATCTCGATCTGTGAAAGGCCTTAGGAAGAAGGTAAATCCTACATGAAAAACTAAACCAAAGTTGGTAGAGTATGATTTCCATTCATACGAGAGCATCCAAAGTCCATCAGCCACCAATTTGGATAGTCTTTATTATCCTGAAAAGAGAAAACCTTTAGTGCCGCTTAGGGACCCATTGTTGTCTGGGTTGTCTAAGATTGATTTAAAGCTGAGCATATTTAACGTATTAGACTGAGCAAGTTGAGGATTCTTGCGTTGAATCTTATGACATGAACGAATATGGTGACCATATATATGACAATTACTACACTCTATCCTTACATGTGAAGCAAAATTCATAAAAATGGCATATGAATTTCATGGATTAACAACACTAGAATATCTTATAGGATTAGTCCTAGTCTGTGAATTTCATTTCAAAGGTAAAACATTAGACATTGATAATGAAGTAGTGCCATAAAACCCTAAACTAACACATCCTTGATTAGGTCGACCTACCATTTCATTAAGTTTATCTTTTCCTTTATACTAAGAGGGATTTTCCAAAGTCATAATGTCTAATTTTCTACTAAGTGCATCACACTGCCTTTGTAGATCAGCATTATCCTGACGTATCCTCTCATTATCAGCTTTAAGAGATTGAATTTATTTTTATGCCCACTCAAGAATAGAACTCAGTTTAGTACTGACATGGGAAATAAACAATGATTGAACAACCTTAGCTGAGTTTAAGACTAACTAAGATGCCAAGTCCTTGTTTTGTTCTTTCAAAACAACCATCTCTTCTTGTAGTTTACTAATCAGTATGAGACTCAATGGTATGTTCCTGTTTTGCTTCCAAATCCTTAATTTTTTAAAGAGCATCTTTCAACATATCAAACACTTGAGACTTAGTAGAACTATCATCAAAATCATTCAAGCTTCGAGAACTTATCTGATCCCTTATGAGGGATTGAAGTACCTTAATCAGCATCATCCTCACCCCGCAAAATGGCTGCCATTCATGACTCACATCCTCGATGTTGTGGAGATTTCAATGGTAAAGGAAAATCCTTCATTAAATGTCTTATTTTATGACATCAAAAACATTCATGCTTACTAGTATCTTACTCACGTTTAGAATTTCTAGCATGGTAACCTCCACGTTTTGGACTAAAAATGCGCTTCTGAAATACCCCGAACTTAATTATGGTGATTAAATTATTCTAATATGGTATTTGATGGCCTAATAGTGCCTAAATAATTTTGGTAAAGAAAATAAATCCAAAGGAAAAGAGAAAACACTTAAAAAGTGAAAAACGCAAAAACGAGCGTTACACGACCATAGGAGGAATCCGACCTCGAATAGGGTCTTAGATAGATTTCCAAGGCTTAATAATGCCTAATTAATATACAGGAACAATTCCTGAAGAAAATGGATCCATAAAGTGAATTAAAAATGCTAATAAAGCTTTAGCGCACGTTTTTCGAGAAAACCGGAAAACATGACTTTGAGTGGTCAAATGGACCCGTAAAAATTATGGTTGACTATATAACTATAATTAAACATTAATGGAAGCTTAAGAACTATTAAAATTAAAGAAACGAGAAAAATCCGGAAAACGGGCCAGGTTAGTGAATAGTGCCAAACCGGGTAAATTAACGAGCGTTATTGCGAAAAGATGAAAACACCCCTAGCTTAATTACTATAGGGGGGCGGTTTTTGAGTGGTCAACACCCTTCCCTTAAATGTTGACTCTTTAAAGAAGAAAGAAAAACAAAATCAAATAAAGTAAAAAGGTAGAAAAGTACATACCTCTTCTTTCTCCTCCCATTTCCCTCTTCTTCCTTCCATCCTCCTCCTCTGCCAATTTTTCCTCCCTTTCTTCCCTTGCTGGCGATTCCAAGGTTCTCCAATGGCAGCCCACTTCCTCTCCATGCTCAAGCCACACTAGAGCTCCAAATGAAAAACTAATTACATATTCTTCTTCCTCTCATCAAGCTCTATCATTCTCTCTTTTCAAAATCCTAAAAGGACGAACTTCATCTCCATGGGTTTAGCCCATTTGAAGAGAAAATGGCATCATCTTGAAGCTTGAAGTCTCCCCTTTCATTCAAGGTAAAAAGTTCCAAAGAAACAATTCAATTTCTTCATCCTTCTAGCTTGGCTGATTTTGCCCCATTTTAATACCTTGTTCTTCTCTTGTTTGAGCATTTTTTCAACCCTCCAATGGTGGTGGAGCCATCCTCTTGATTCAAGGGTTAAAACTTCTAATAGAACTCCAAAGGCAAAACCCTAGATTTTTATGTTTTAAGCCTTTCATTGAATTAGAATGATTCCAAGGGTTTATGAGTCTAATTATATTCATTTTGTGTTCCTTGGATGTTGGGTTGGGGTTTGGCAACCCCATTGCCTAATGTGACCGAAAATCAAGTGAGGAGAAGGAAGGGAGCAAAAGAGGAACTTAAGATAATTTAAGGTAAGAAAATCTCCTTAATGCTAATCTTAATGCCTTAGGATTTTGGGAATGGGTAAATTAATGAATGAACCCAAAATTTTTACTAGGAATGTGCTTGGTTGAAATTTGGTAAATTGCGAGGTTGATGGTTGAATTAAGGGCCTTAGAGCCAAGTGGTTATGATTGTGCTTAATTGATGTTTGATGAGTTTTTTGGATAGAACCTTGTGTGCTGGTAGGACCTTTATGGGTGTGGCTAGTTTTGAAATGATTTAGGTAAAAATTGGTGAATTTGGATATGTTTGGTTTATGGGAAACTATGGCAAAATTTTAGTAGAAATAAAGTGTTTTAGATGTTGTTATGGGGGAGAACAACCTAGGGAATGAACTAGGTGTTGTAAGGAGTTTATTTGGGTTAGTTAAACACTCTTGATTGGATATAAGAGTAGGAAAAGGGAGAGCAAAAATCTGTAGCAAGTGAGTTATGGGAGTGTTAGAATTGTTGGAGAGAAACTAGGTTGCACAACCTTAGAGATGGAGGATGAACTTGGGTATAGATAATGAAAATGTCTAAGAAGTTGTGGTGATGGTCACTAAGTGATTTGGTAAGGTATTAGAAGATTAAATAAACTATAAAAGAAGTAGAAATGCACAAGTGGGCAAAATGCAAAAATGTGAGAATTGAAATTGTAGAATTTAAGCAAGAATTGAGGCAAGGATTTGACCAATGGTTGGAAGAGGTTTAGAGCACGCTTTGAGGTGTTTAAACATGTTAGAAAACATGTAAAATTATTAGAAAAGATTGGGTGTGAATTAGGGGTTGAATGGGAATTGAAAAACTGCAATTTGACAGCTTTTTAGTAGGGTCCGGGACTTGGTCCTTGGACAATGTCCCGGACCACATTCAAATTTAGACCGAGAGTACAACCCAACACCTGGTCCGGGACTTAAGCCTGGTACAAGGTCCCGGACCACTCTATTTTTTTAGCCGAAAGTTGAGTTTTCAGTTGGTCCGGGACTTAGGGTAAGGACCAAGTCCCGGACCACCCCCATAAATTGACCATGAGTGTTTTAAAGTGTCTAAATGATGGGGGTTTAATTGGTAATGGTTTTAGATGGTGTTTAGGAGTTGTTTGGTGACTTGTAAAGGTCCTAAGGAGTATAAACATGGTTGAGAAGTGAATGAGGAAGTTGTGAGATTAAGAGCTCATGAACAAAGTTAAGAAATAACGGGACAACGGGGTAAATACAGGTGAACTAGTCATTCACACATTGTAATACCTTAATGTTAATGGAACCACTTGATATATGATCAGTGATTCGAGGGTAAACCGAGGAACGTGAGGTGACCGGTAAAGTTGATCCATGGTGAAAGGTATGATTTCTCATGCCCTGTATGCTAACCGTGCTACTCTGATTTGTGTGCTTGTGTGCCGGCTTAATCAAGATAAAAGCATGAAACATGTTTTATTGCTTGTTTGTATATCTTGATGCATGATGTGTGTACTAACCACCTAGTAGGATTGTGTGGTCTAACCTAGCGTTATAGACCGACTCATAGTTGAGTAACGGTTGGTTAGTGACTCGTAGAAAGAGTCGTTTCACAAATAACGGAAACATGGAAACACACTATAACTATCGAATTAAGAATAACGATAATGCAAACATGTGAACTCTCTATAACGTGAGAGAGTTGTACGAGATTAGTAAACTCCCGATAACAGTTAGAGAACCAAGATGAACAATCCACAAAACAAACAATAGTGGAAGGAAAAGACAAAACCTCTATTAAGAGATTGTTGATAGTTTAAAGACTTGAACTTTTGAGAAAAGTAAAAGAATGATAAGGGACCATCAAACTCCCTTAGAAAAACAGTCGATCCACAATACGAGGATCCAACCTAATTTGCGAAAATGTCCCAACATAAAAGTATTCGATAAGTTGGGTAAAACCTTAAATATGAGAATACTAGACATTAAGAAATTCCTTAAGCCAATAGATGATATCGAGAGAGATACTTCTAGGCTAATCTATGAGATTATGAAATACTCTGAGGGAGGAGTTTTGGGAAATTGAATAGTCCGATAGTGAAACGGACCTTTGAGAATTTGAGGAACTAAGAGAATAGTTCTGTTTGATAGTCGAACCTTCCCACCATGCTAGACCCAGAGTAGGGTCAAAACTGGGGAAGTAAGACTTGTATTTGAAAGCCCGGTGGTGAGTCTTGAGTATGACTCTGCCCGGAGGTCATGGGTAATGACTTAAAAGATACCCTTTGAGAATTTGAGAACCTTGTGAACTTAAGAGTTGAGATTGAAAATTTAGAATTGAAAATGGAGTTGAGAATTGAGAATTGGAAGACTGGTTGAGATTGAGTATTGTAGAACTTGATTGAGGCTGAGAGTAAGAGAATTTGAGTAAAAGTAACCCAAGAGAAAGGGGTAAGATGATAATTAAGTGACCAAGGCGTAGTGAGGTAGAAACCCTCAAGGCCTAGAGTAAGTTAGCACTAACTAACTAACTTGTTGTGTTAGTAGTTATTGTATTCCTTGTCTGAATACTTTTGTATGTGAGCATATCTATTGAATTAAAAATGAATAGCATGTTCTCAACCAAATAGTCGGCGTATCCCCGTTAGCACGCGGGGTATGCGAATTTCATGCCAGCAATTTGCTGAGCCCCTATGGGCGTTGTTTTTTATTCTACAGGTACTTGAAGCCTAATACCGTTCGAGTGTATGACGGGGATGACGGTTGAACATGGCTAGTTGTTTAGGTACATTTGTATATTGTAAAGATTGATTTGTAAGACCGAATCGTATCAGTAAACTTGATGATTGTAGAAACTTGGTATAGAATTGATGGAGGTTTGTATTTGTATTGTATTTGAATTGGTTGAGGAGTGAAAGGTGTTTGTAATTGTTGAGTACTCGGTATACCAGTCATCAGACCGATAATAGATTTGTAATTGGATTTGGCCTAGTTAGTCACGTGGGTGACTAACGGTGTTGTATCACCCACCAGTTGTAGTTGGAATTCCACTGCTTTGTTGTTGGTAATTGAGACGGGTTAGGAGATAATGGCTGGATTAGCTGTAGGGGTGTTACAAAAAAGTGGTATCAGAGCGAAGTATCGCTCTGATGGTTGAAATACTGAGTTAAGGAATACCGAGTTAGGAATTTGAGACTTAGGGCTAAGGGTTGAGCGTTAGCGTGTGAGGTATGCTAGATAGGATCTTCCGGGGGAATCAGAAACCTACAATAACCATAACTGCCCTCCGCAACCCACGATATAAAATTGGGAGAAGAACGCCAAAGAGATCGGAAAGACCTCTCTTACTCGGTTTACCCGATCTGGCAGTTACAAATAAACCTTGTAGAAAGAAGAACCAGTCATACAGTAGATTCCAAGAACTAGAAATCCCAACCATAGGATAATGAAATTTGTGGCACCATGGGGCGACGTGCTTCGCAATCGCGAGTACCATGTGAAGCCAGCAAGAAGGAAAACACAACCGCGCAATGAAGCAAAAAAGACGGAATAATAAAACCGGAGACAAGAGAGTATACGGACTGCAAACGCTTGATAATACCATCAACGGTATACCAACCGACTAAGGAATTAGTCAGGGTTGGATAACTCCAAACCTACAACGCAAAAGGAATACCCGAATAACATAGTTCAGACAACTATGAGAGTATTCATGAAACATGCACCAACAGGACTACGACGTAGCTCCTAAGAATTAGTCAAGACTCGGTAACCACCGTAAAGGCGTGGGTATAAGCAACAAAGCATGGTACACGGAGAACCCCAAGGATCGGGAAAGCACCCGGGTAATGACAACCATGTCAAGAACACTGAGAAGGGACTCAGGAGATTGATCACCAAGATCAAAGGATCAAAGGAAGATCCAATAAAACCACCAAATACATATGGAAACAACACCGTAACCGGTATATGCTAATCCAAAAACTGACCTACCCGCGCACTTGCCAGGGCAAGTGCAGTAACAACAGGGCATTTGGAAAACTTTCAATAACCGACAAGTACTTACTAAAGTACCGCTATGACGAATGGAGCGATTACAGGATCACCAATCCTAATAACTTGAAGAACGAAACCTTAGAAAGGCCCGACGGCCTGACCATTGTATTAAGAACATACCAGTCAGTGGGAGCTAGACTTGGTCAAGATCTCAGACATGACAACATCATGAGAATTTTCTTTCAAACCACGAAAATGTTCTTTCAAACTCAAAACTTTTCCTTTCAAACCCAAATATTTCTTTTAGACCTCAAATTTTTAAAACCAAACCAGAGGAATCATGGTAAGTTATCATAAAAAGGATACAAGAGGAGTTGACAATAGAATACTTCACCTAGGAGTGTGACAAGCACTACGAGTGTACCCAAACATGGGATGTGGGATGACCGCACTCCGAAGGAGTTTGCGGGCCTGACAGATCCTTTTGTGAGTTAGTCAGGTAAGTGGTAACATGCCAATAAGGTTCCCCACGTATGTATACAAGTAGTGTACGAAACACGGGAAGTAGTCAACTTCGTTCTACAGACAGTAAAGTAAATTCAAATCAGAACAGTTGAATACCTTAGACGATCGAAGGAACTCAGATAGCTCATGAAGCTAAAGAAGTCAACAACTCACTCCAGGAGAATGAATAAGAGTTAGGAAGTGCGAGAAACACTAACAATTGAGTAAAGACATTGGATATGTCTCCAAAACTCTTAAAGTAAATGCACGAAATAGCTGGAATGAATACCCAGCCTAAACACAGTAAGGCAATGCCTAACACGAACACTTCAACGTTTAATGGACAAGGTAAAACACCCAGAGTGATCACATAAGGTACCGGAGAATACCATTCATCACCGAAGAGGATATCAACCGGACAAAACATAAGATAAGTACCCATGGTCTACCATAAGAACGGGAGACGTTATAACCCTAAACAGGACAATTTGAAATCTAGAACCGCAATGCGGAGTAAACTGAACATGCTCATAAGTTAGCCAAAGGTAATGACATAACTTGATAACACCCAGGAGCAATCCTTAAAGGGTGTCGAACTAAATATTGTGATAAAACACCAGAATTAGAACGAACACTCGGTAAGAACACCGTAGGGATCCCACTTGAAAGGGGATACCTTAAATTGACAATTGGCACCGACAGTATCAAAACACCTGAAGGGCCATTAATAAACGGAAGCGTGATGCGATGACCTTATCATGGAGCCTGATATTACCTCCAAACCATTTGATGGTATACGGGAAAGCAATGCTTATGAACAGCCTAAGATGAGCAGAGCTCTAGGCAACGTGGCCAGTAAGCCATGGAACCACTACGATATATAGACCCAAAGGTTGCAAAACCTACTGAGAATCATAAGGGGAGTCGCCAAGAACGACACCAGTAAGATTGTTTAATAACTAACAGAGGATACCACTCGTTATTGTGAGACCGCGAGAGCGGTGAACATATTCCAAATAAGAGATGACTGAAAATACACCTCTTTTAAGAACTACCAATGTAGTGAAGCTTAAGCATACAATTATTGCCAAGCAATGTGAAAATAAGCTGTTGTAGCAATTGCTGAAAATCGAGGAGTAATCGGTTAAGAAGAAACATCGTAGGTGTATAACGAGAAGTGTAAAGTAAATAATGCTCAAGGAGCTCAGAAACAGAAGGGATAACATACTCTGCAATCAGCCAAATAAATGGCGAACCATTCTACAATGGTAGAAATTCATGAGCAGAAGCTAAAGTAACAACGGATGCCATGGAACAAAATTGGAAGTAAATACGAACATGGTGCGCAGCAAGTGACCAATGTATCTCAATAAGCACACAATGATATGAAGATGTTAATGAAGAGATGGTAGACATACTGGGCAACAAGCTAGGAGTCTGCACTAAGTAATGAAATACCTCACAGAGGAAGCAATGTCCATTCCTATTGCAATTGCATACGGAAATGAAAGCAAATCCTTGATGAATTAAATTGATAAGTGAAGTAATACACTTTGGGACAAGAATACCCAACTGATTGATAATCAACCATACTCGATATGGAAGCGTTGTAAACACACCAATGAACATGGCATAAGCCAGTTAAGCAAAAGCTTAGAAACAAACCGTGCGGCCTAAGGTCAAAGAAGCACGAAGGGTGTGGAATACACCAACAATCACAAGAATTGAATTCCATCATAATAAAAAGTGGAAGGAGACTCACAAAAGTCATAAGGACCGATGCATAGAAAATGCAAGGTCATACAAGTGAAGAACACTTGTACCGAACAAGATAAGTGAACATAATTCAAAACCAATGGCAACAGAGGAAGCACTACATGCGAAGTAGTGGCCCAGCCTCGACCGATAATATGTCGGAAGAACCAAGTGGATAAACACAGAAGTACACAACAATATGTACATAGATTTCAGAAAGTTTGATAGAAAATCCATACTGAGATGGTAAGGATCTCGTACTCAGACAGAGGTTGCAAAGGGAGCACCAAATGTTGTATTGATTAAAAGCGTACCCTATTACATAGCTTATGACTCTTATTTATAGGCCCCCTATAGAGTATAACCGTTTCTGTGGGCCTACACTACTCTAGAATATTTTAAAATATACAAGGTTTTCCTATAATTTTACCCCCTTTTACCAATAATTACTCCCTGTCTCTCGGAGAGGGCCTTGCTTAGCTTCGGAGGTGATTGTTCTTCCGCAGTCTGTCCGTAGTATGGCTCTCTGGTCGCAAGGGTCCGATCGTTGGGGTCGGAAGGGGATTTAGTCGGAAGGAGTCCCATCTATTGTCTCCGCAGGCCGCATGTACCCTCCGCTAGTCACTTGGTTATTATGTGTGGTGAAACCCCACTTCATCAATCCCACAAGATCTTTTCTTGTTCTGAAAGGAAAGATCTTTTTTGTTGTTTGTTTTTTTTATTTCGGCGTTCTGCTCCGCTCCTCCTAGTCCCACAAGACCTCTTTTTTTAAAGAGAAAAGAAAAGAGGTCTTCGGAGTTTTCCTTTTCTGCTTAGATTTCCTACCGTTGGAGACCTAGCGGAGGCTCTGCAACGTGCCTTGCTTCAACTTCCGCCTCCTCATCTTCTGAAGCTACTTCCTGACACATTTGCAGTAGTAGGCTATGATTACTTTTTGGTAGAGCGTGCCCAATTTCCGCCTATTTAAGCTCATTCTCACCCCTTCTTCTCTTCCCTCTTCTTTTTCAAACTTTCAAACTTCTCTGATCTTTCACGCATTTGTCCTCCATTTTCTTCCTTGCCTCGCGACCCCGATCTTTCGCTTTCTTGCTTATACAGCGGCCGTTCTTCTTCTTCTTCCCTGCTTCCTAATCCCCTGGTTCCTATTCTTGCATCTTTTCTCCTTCGCGCCCTTCCCTCTACTTGTTCGCCTGTATTCTTTGGCTTTCTCTGTTCGCAATGGACCTGTCAAACCCAAGCTCTTCTGCCCCGGCGCCGGCGGGATCGACGCTTTTCACTGACGGGGAAAAGTGTGTTTTTGAAGATTCTGCTATCCCTTCCGAAGATATCGGCGGGGACTACCCTCGTCAGGGCACCGGCTCCAGCCTTTCCGTGAAAGATTTGAAAAAACTCATGAAAGGTGTGCAAGTCCCACTAGGGTCGAAGATTTGCGTGCCGGAGCCGACGACGCACCCTTTTAACTACTCCGGGGACGGTTTCATGGTGTATCGGGAGCATCTTCACCGCGGCCTGCGTTTTCCCTCGCACCCTTTTGTTCTTGGTTTCCTTTCCCGTCGGCGATGTACTCTTGCCCACCTGAATCCCAATGCCTTAGGTTGTCTGCACGCCTTCCTCTCTGTCTACGCGGAGAACGACATTACTCCTGACGCGCGGGAGTTTGTAAATTTCTTCATAACCAGGGTGAACACCACTACTACGGAGGAGGATATCTCCGTCTTGGCCGTGTCCGGGTATTCCTTTTTCAAACGTGTGAGCCTGGAGAGCGGCTGGTCCGCCAACTGGTTTGTTTTTTATCCGCCGAGGGGGACTTTTATCGGAGTCTCCCACATTGGAGACATAGCTAAGGGGCAGCTTGCCGCTCCGCTACCCTCTTCCGTAAATTCGTCTCCAATTGGAGACATACTTAAGAAGCTGAGTTCATCAGCGCTCCACCCTATCACCTTCTTTCTCTCCGAAAAGAAGTTGAATAAAACTCGGGCGAAGATTGACCGTACGCATTTTTCCTGTGTGCCTTCTTTTTCGTTAGCTTTCGGATGTTTTTCTTACTTTCTCTTTGTACCTTAGCTTTTGTTCAATCGGGCGGAAAATTTTCCCTCCGATACAACTGGGAGCTTGTTGACTACAGGGCCACCAAAGAGAAAAAAGGAGCCCTGCCTACTCCTTCCGGTGGAAAAACTCGGAGTCCTTCTGGTAGCAAAACCACTGGTACTAAGAGGAAAGCCCCGAAGGGCCCAAAAAAGCTGATCAGTCAAAAATAAAATTAGTACGAAGGGAAAAGCTTGTTACCGAAACTGGTTCCACCGGTCCCCTTGCTGCTGTCCCTCCGGAAACAGGTACTCCCGTGTCTACTCCTGCCTGTAGTCCGGGCAGAGTTAAAAAAGATGTGGATTTAACTCCCATATCATCCCTCTTCCCTGATCTGCATGGCTTTTTTTGCGTAGACGAAGCTTTAACTCAAAATACCGATTCCATTTTTTCCACTGGTATACCTTTCCGCAGCCTTTTTCCTTTTGCTTTTATCTTTGAATTTGTTTGATTACTTATGATTTTGTTTTTCACAGCTACTGTTCCGTTCTCCGTGGATCCTGAACGTCGCGCCGCCGTGCTCGTCGTCGAGATACCCAGGAGGAAAGAGACTCCGATACCCCGTCAACAAAGTAATGTCCAGGAAGTTCGCCGGTCGACAGTCCAACTCGTGAAATCCACCCGGTAAAGCAAAGGTATTGCCCAGGATCGTGCGGAGGAAGCCCTCGGAGACGTCCGACACTCCTCCAAGAGGCCCCTCATCCGGATCAGGAGCAAGCACCGGGTGACAGATCCTCTCCCCCTCCGCGAGCTGATCCCTCGGTCTGCGGTCCTTCTCCAAAACTGGACTGGGGCTATCACCGTGGGAACCCGATCCCTCGCATTCCGTATGTTCGCGGAATGAGGTACAAGAGCTTCTGGTCCACCGCTGCGGAGACAGCCCAAAATGATAATGGCATTTTTGCCCCTGGTTCACATCCGACTCCTTTAAAACAAAATTCCGGATCGGGGAGGGTAGTTCTGACGCCATTGTCCGCCACTCTCTTCCGGAGAGAGAGGCTTTTGAGCGCCTCTAGAGTGCTTTAATTCAGGTTTGTCTTCCTTACACGTGTTTATTTTGTATTACCCTTTATTTTTGATTTTGATATTTTTGCTTCTTTTTAGGCCATGGCGATGGCCCAATGTGTTGAGACCCAGTCTTAATACTCTTCCCAAGCCCTCCGCTCCCATGGGGCCCGAGTGGAGAAATACAAGAAGGCTGTCGATGAAGAAAAGGCCAAGGCTCAAGAAATCCTTGCACGAGCGGAGGCTGAATTTGAAGCCAAAAAGGCCGCCCTTCGGGAGGAGCTCCAAGAAGCTGCATCCCTCGATCAAGAGGATACTATCAACAGGCTGGAGGCTTCTTTTAACGATCTGAAGCGGGTGCTGGAAGAGGAAGCTGAAGATGTTCGGAAGGTTGCTGAAGAGATCCGGAAATCTACCGAGGATCTTCGGTCTTCTTTCGAGTCAGAGTTGGAAAAAAGAACCAACTCTTGCAAGCAGCTGAGGTCAAACAGAGTGATCTTCAAGCCGGCCTTGAATTAGAGAGGCAAAAGCTTGCGGAGGCCGCTCTTCGAATTAAAGAGCTTGAGGCAGAGCTGGAAGCTCAGAAAAAAAAGGCTTCCGGTAATTTCCATATCATCGAAAGCTCCTTTTTCCTTTTATGTTATTCTTGCTAATCCTTTGTATTTTATGCAGAAAATCCAAGTCCTTCGTCGGAGGCCGCCAGAAGTTCCGACTTTTGGCTTAAAAAGGTGTCTGGACTTAAAGCTTCATTAATCACTTCGGAGTCGGAGAGGGAACGATACCGGAGCCTTTCCCTGTCCTACGAGAGCCAGGTTGCGAAGTTAAAGGGGGCTCTCAAAGAGACGCAGTCGGAACTCCAAACGAAGAACCGTACTGTTTCAGGCCTTAAAGAGACACTCTCTTCTCAATGCCGCAAACTTGCTGGGGAGAGCCAACGAATTGTGTCGGAGTTCTTCTCCAAGAAGCAACAATCTGTGGACGAAGCTCTTTACGAAAGCCTAGAGTTTTAAGCTCTTGCTCGTGCCACTGGATATCATGAGGAGCTGACGAGGTTCTCACGGCCCACAGGGAATACATGCTTTGCCCCATCTTTTATGTGATCAGCTATTGTGCGGGCCCGAAGTGATGCCGCTCTTACCCCGGTAGGTGAGAACAAGGAAGACTCCGGAGGAAGCACCTCCACCCTTCAAAAGCGGACATAAGAGTCCGAGAAGCTTGTGGAAGACCCTGCAGGGCCTGCATCATAAACTATTTTATTTATGGTTTTTGTCATAGTCATCATATATTTTGGTCCGGAGTACTTTTGTTTTGTAAATGACATCCTCCTTTTTGTAATTGATCAACCAGATCTTTCGGGCATGACCGGAGCGACCGGTCTCCCGAAAGTTGGAGACTTCGTTAATGTGGAATTTTTAAACTGCTTTTCACTTTTGCGAATATTTCTTTTTGGTAACCTTTAGTTACACTTTCACACTCTACCACTGTACACATGGTGAGATCGTCGATTTAACACTCTACCGACTTCGAGACAGTGAGATCGTCGGTTTAACACTCTACTGGATTGCTGGCCAAAGTAGCCCATCCTTAGTATTTTATGCATTACCGCCCTTCCTCCTTAGTGATTGCCGCACACCCCGTTATGGACTTCGCTGACAAGCTCTAGTCCTTGACTTTCTGTCACACACTTCAGTGATGGTCTGCCAAAAGATCACTTGTACAGCTGGCCGTTTTAAAAAAAAGAATGATGCTGCCCTTCTTTTTATTGTTTTGGCCTCTTTTTCTTCCTCCGGTAGTGTCCCTTGCTGGATGTATCGGACAATCGGGGTCATCCATGATTCACTCAAATTGGCTATTTCAACTGTCATTGCCTCCATTTTACCTATACTTGAGTATTCCTTTAATTGTAGCCGTACCTCTGCCGGTATTCCTTCCGCTATACTCGCTAGTTTAGCCAGTACATCGGCCTCCGAGTTTTGGTCTCTGGGTATATGTCGGAGATTGCATTTCGAAAATCTTGCCCTTAGATCCTGTACTTTATCAAGTAAAGTTTCAATTTTTCCTCCTTCGTTTCGAAGATGTTCTCACTTTGCCTTGCCACAAGCAAGGAATCAGATTGTATTTCCAGCTCCGTCACCCCCAGAGCACAGGCTATTTTCAGTCCCTGTACTAATGCCTTGTATTCTGCTTCATTGTTTGTTACTTCAAATTCCAACCTTACCGCATGGTTCATTTTCCTTCCATCGGGAGTCTGGATCACAACCCCAATCCCCACACCGGTTTTACACCTAGCTCCATCCACCCACATCTTGTACGGGACTTCCTGCTCTTCTTGACAGAAGAACTTGCCTCGGTGATAAAATCAACCAGGGCCTGGGCTCTTATTGCTGTCCGAGGAACATAATGGATTTCAAATTGAGTAAGCTCCACCGTCCAAGTAATCATCCTTCCGGAGGCGTTCGGATTATTGGTGATTTGTCTTAGGGGCCAATTAGTTCGGACGGTGATTCAGTGTGACTGGAAGTATGGTTTCAATTTCCTGGATGCGATTACAAGGGCAAACAAAACCTTTTCGATATTAGAATATCTTGTTTCCGCGGCGGTTAAGATCTTTCCGGTAAAATAGACTAGGATTTCCTTCTTTTCCTCCTCCATGACTAAGATCGCTGCCACTGCCCATTCCGAGACTGATAGGTATAAGAATAGATCCTGACCTGGTGACGGAACGCCAAGCTTCGGAAGCTCCTGAAGCATTTTCTTGATTTGTTCGAAGGCGTCTATACACTCCGTATCCCACTGGAATTTTTTATTTTTCCGGAGGATATTAAAAATGGGATAGATTTCTCCTAGAGCTTGGAGCAAAACCTACTTAGAGTAGTGAGCCTTCCGTTCAGAGCTTGTACGTCCTTAATGTTTCTTGGCTGCGGAAGTTCGAGAATCGCTTGAGTTTTTTCCGGATCAACCTCAATTCCTCTCTCCCGACTATAAACCCCAAAACTTTCCTTGAGTGACCCCGAAGACGCATTTTTCGGGGTTTAACTTGATCTTGTATTTATCCAGCGTATTGAAGGTTTCCTCAAGGTCTTCCATGTGCTGGGCTATAGAATCACTCCTCACTACTATATCATCCACATATGCCTCCACATTTCGGGACAACTGTTCCCGGAATACCTCGTCAATCATTCGCTGAAAGGTTGCTCCTGCATTTTTTAATCAAAACGGCATGACCATGTAGCAAAAAATACGGTCGAGGTGACAAAAGATGTTTTATCTTGGTCATTTTTGTTCATCATTATTTGGTTATATCCAGAGAACGCATCTAAAAAACTCATCACGCTACTCTGCGTTGTTGCCGTTACGAGTTTATCTATGGAAGGTAAAGGGTAGAAATCTTTCGGACAAGCTTTATTCAAATCTGTGAAATCCACACACATCCTCCATTTTCCGTTTGTCTTTTTAACCAGAACTACATTCGATAGCCATTTTGGATAAAAAAATTTTCTAATAAAGCCGGCTTCCAACAACCTTTCGACCTCCGCCCGGGCAGCCTCGTCTCTTTCTCTTCCTACAATCCTCTTCCTCTGTCGGATGGCGGGAACCTTCGGATCGACGTTCAAGTTATGCTGGATAACGCTGGCGTCCACTCCAGGCATGTCCTTTGGACTCCAAGCGAATGTCTTTCTTCTTTTTTCCAAAAATCTCATTAAGCGAATCTGGTCATCATGGTGAAAAGCATTTCCAATTTTGAAAAATTTAGAAGGATCGGTGTTCAGGGGTACCTCTTTTGGTTGTTCCGCCGGTACCACTACCTTCTCCGAGGTTTCTCCAGGCATCCGCGCTCTGGCTTCTCCCTCTCCGTATTCTCTACTGGAGCCAACCTCTTTGACTACGTCCTCCTCCGGAAAGTCCTCGGTGATCCGTACTTCACACACCCTTGCTGTTTTCTGGCTTCCGGGAATGGATACCAGCCTTCCGCCCCTTGTCAAGTATTTGAGCTTGAGATAATAGGTGCTACAAACAGCTCCGAAAGCATTGATCCCGGGTCGCCCCAAGTAGATGTTGTATCCGGACAGATCTCGCATGATGTACAAGGTTATTTTTTCTGTTCTCCGATCATCCTTTTGGCCCAATGTCATTGTGACATCGATACTTCCGTTGGCCTGAGCCGTGATTCCTCCAATGAACCCTCCGAAAGTAGCAGTAAATGCCTTGACCTTTTCATCCGGGATTTCTAGTTTTCGGAACGCCGCTAAGGAGATCACGTTTGCTCCCGCTCCGCTGTCGACAAGGATGTTTCCTACCATCCTATCATTGATTTGAGCTCGAATGACGAGGGGGTCATTGTGGGGGTAGTAGACTCCCACCTCGTCCTCTTCCGTGAAGTAGATAGGCGGTAAGGGTTCCCTTTTTTGGATCTTCTTCTCTGGTAGCTTCTCATGGACCTCGTGTACATGTCTTTTCTTTTCTTTTACCGTGAATGGTCCCTTTTCTGAGAATAAACCAGTTATGACCCAAAATCGAAGGATTTGCTATGGTCTAACTCAGGGTGATCCTCATTCCTCATGCCTCCTCCGTTATGCCCGTAACGAGGTCGGTTTTGGTAGTCGTTGTTATTCTTTTGCTGTTTGGAAGCTTCCTGTCTTTGCTTTTCTTGATTTCTCTTTTGCTCGTCGATTTTGTTCAGTTCCCTTGACAATGTTACACAATTGGTCGTTCTGTGGTTGAAGTGCCCGTGGAATTCACAATACGCCAATGTGTTCTCTCTTGAGGCCGGTTTCTTAGGGGGCGGAAGATAGCCTTCCCTTACCGCAGTTGCGTACCTCCCTGGAGTGATAGTAATAACTTTTGCTCCATATGCTGTCTTGCCTCCAGTATGGGAAGTCGCGACTGGATCCTTCCCATACGGCTTGTACCTTGCTCCCCAAGGTTTCGAAGCAGACGTCTCTCCATAACTCGCGCCAACAGACAGCACTCCTCCTTGCTTCTTTTCGTTAGCCAGCCTGAAACTATTGGCTAATTCTTTTGCCTTATTTTCCGCAATCTCCGATTTCAAGAAATCGTGCAGCATTTCTGCTAACTCTCCGTGAGTTTGTGGTGCTTTGGTAGCAATTTTCCCTGCCAATCTTGGATTTGCCAATCCATTCCCGAAAGCTTTCACCAGTATCTTCTCATCTACATCGTCTACTTCAGCCACTTGCTTATGGAAGCGCTCGCTGTACTCTTTCACCGTCTATCCCCTTCTCTGCCTGATGTCCATCAGTTCGATCGTATCTTTCTGGATCTTTTTACTTGCTGCAAAGTAAAGTTGAAATTCCTCTGTAAGCTGTTTGAAGCTTGAGATGGATTGTGGTTTCCGAGAGGAGATCCAATTTAGAGCTCTTTTAGTGAGTGTTCCCGGAAACAAATTGTAGAGTGCCTGGGAGCTGATTCCCTGAGTGTTCATCGTGAAGATGAACTTCTTGATGTGTTGAGCGGGATCCCCGGTTCCATCGTACTTCTCTATTGTGCCTTCCGAATATTTTCGGTGAAGGGATACAGCGACATGTCGACGAGGTCTTCCTCTGCATCTTTTGGTGGTGACTTCTCTTTCCGGCTTTCTTCACTCTTTGATCCGCTCTTCGCTTTCAGGTTCTCGATTATGCTCGCCATTTCATCGATCTTCTTCTGATGCTCTAGATCTCTATCTGTCAGCTCTTGTTGGAATCGCTCGTTGCTTTCAGCGATCTTCTCGTTAACTTCCTGCGCAAAACTCCTCATCAGATCGGTGAGGTCTTCCTTTGAGAACGAGCTTTCTCCGGTTGCAGCCATTTTCCTCTTCCCTATGCTTGATCGTGGTGCCATGGTCGAACGAGAAACAAGAAACGTGACTCTGTGGATTGGATCGCGGTTGTCTTACGACGTTCGTTTCCCACAGACGGCGCCAAATGAGATGGTAAGGATCTCGTACTCAGATAGAGGTTGCAAAGAGAGCACCAAATGTTGTATTGATTAAAAGCGTACCCTATTACATAGCTTATGACTCTTATTTATAGGCCTACCTATAGAGTATAACTGTTTCTGTGGGCCTACACTACTCTAGAATATTCTTAAATATACAAGGTTTTCCTATAATTTTACCCCCTTTTACCAATAATTACTCCCTGTCTCTCGGAGAGGGCCTTGCTTAGCTTTGGAGGCGATTGTTCTTCCGCAGTCTGTCCGTAGTAGGGCTCTCTGGTCGCAAGGGTCCGATCGTTGGGGTCGGAAGGGGATTTAGTCGGAAGGAGTCCCATCTGTTGTCTCCGCAGGCCGCATGTACCCTCCGCTAGTCACTTGGTTATTATGTGTGGTGAAACCCCACTTCACATACCTCATCGAGTTCGTGTACGGTAAGAAATACCACACATCGATTGAGAAACCTTATTCCCAAGATAAAAAGGGATAAAAGGGTAATGTATAACACATTAAGAATAACAAGAAGGGCGAACAAACCCCAAGTTATTAGGGTCACACAACAGAAGCTAGTGGGCCCAAAATTCTAAGGTTTAACACACCGAATGAATAAGAGCGAATGGCTAAATTAGCAATGCCTTGAAGCCCAAAAGGCTAGAACCGAACCCGGTTAAGAGTTAAACAAACTCCAATGGAAATTCTTGGTGCAGGGACTAACCGGCAATACGGTTAAGACCCTTTGACCAAGAAACATTGCATAATAGACCACATGAAAGTTAAAACACTCCATGACGGCTGAACGCCTTAGACCAATGTCCAATGTTGACACATGGTAGATTACGTGGCGTAATCTCTTTTTAAGGGGGGTAGAGCGAAAACCACAAAGTGTATGTTTTACATAATAAACACGTAAACTACAATGCACATAGCGCAAAAGAATTTGTTTTGATAATTGATACTTATGTTACATAAACATTGGTACTCACTCATTGTGTAATTATGGTTATTTGTGAGATTAGAAGTGGAAAGGAGTAGAGAAACTCCAGGGAAATGAGAACCCCGATTGATAATAGTATAGGATATGAGTCGGTATGAAACCGACGTTGAGAAATGAGTACGTTTGGGTGATATGATGAGAATAAATCGGTGTGAAACAGATGTTGAACCTAGTGGGAATTGAGTCCTCTAGGTGACTTGATTTGACTTGTGAACCATTGGAGGATAGAAAAATTAATTGGAATTATGCCTATGAATTTCTTAGGTATAGTAATTGGAGATAATTTAGTATGATGAGATGATTAGTAAGTGAGTAAAGGAATTATAGAAATTGAAAAATGTATTGTTGTATGATTTTGACTAGAAAGATGAAAAAGACAGAAGATGAGATAATGTTTGACTACTTGTTTATGTGAAATTGAGTGGGAGGTGGAACTTGATTTGCTAGCGATCAAGGGAAACCGAACACAAATTGGGGTGGAAGGATAGTTCAACACCGATGCTGATCACATTGAGGTTGAATTACTCTTGAAGCTCCCTATAAGTGGTTACGAGTAATAACGCTAGTAATAGGTGTAAGTATCATAAATTGGAATTTGAAGTTGTATGGAGTTTTCAAAATGAATTTCCAACTGATTTTGGCAAAATGATCTTTCTTCAATTTGAGAATGAGGATCGGTTTTGAAAGCGCTCCCCTGGGCGCTAGCTGAACCTTCCTACCATGCTAGACCTGATATCGGGTCGAAACCGGGGAAGTAAGGCTAGTGTGTGAGCCGGTGGGAGTGATGATTAGTTTTGAAACCGCTGTCACCCGCCGTGGCTGCGGCCTTAAGTCTTAATGACCGGGTGAACGGTGGGCGTGTGTTTTGTATTTTTTCAAGGGCAGCAGGATATGAGTAGTCTTGTGTTGGGAGAGTACCCAGAGTGCCTCAGGATCTCTAGATGTGCAAATGAATTTGATCATAATCAAAGGACCGTAGGGCCCGAGAGCGTAAGTGCCCAAAGTCATGACGGCCGTGAACCAAAAAGCGTAAGTGTTCAAACGTGACTGGTACCTGAGGGATCACTCAATATGGGGGAGGACTGAGTGCCTAATTGTCTGCGAATGGACCCCCATGGAGAGGTTGGAAAAGAATATTTTTGATTGCTATGCATGCTGTGACATGTTGTTTGGATGTGTGTTATACATCGAGTCAGACCTTGGAGTCTGGGAGGTTATATAGAGGTTATAACCTTAGCATAGAGTACCTATGTGAGTAACTATATTAGATTCACCAACTTTGAGGGCAAAGTTCTTTAAGGGGGGTAGATTGAAATACCCCGAACTTAATTATGGCAATTAAATTATTCTAATATGATAGTTGAGGGCCTAATAGTGCCTAAATAAATTTGGTAAAGAAAAGAGAAAAGGCTTAAAAGCGAAAAATGTAAAAAAGAGCGTTACGCGACCATAGGAGGAATAAAACCTCGACTAGAGTCTTAGATGTATTTCCAAGGCTTAATAATGCCTAATGAATATACAGGAACAATTCCCGAAGAAAACGGATTCATAAAGTGAATTAAAAACGCTAATAAAGCTTTAGCGCATGTTTTTCGAGAAAACTCGAAAACATGACTTTGAGAGGTCAAACAGACCCGTAAAAATTATGGTTGACTATATAAATATAATTAAACATTAATGGAAGCTTAAGAACTATTAAAATTAAATAAATGAGAAAAATCCGGAAAACGGGCCCGGTTAGTGAATAGTGCTAAACCGGGTAAATTAACGAGCGTTATTGTGAAAAAACGAAAACACCCCTAGCTTAATTACCATAAGGGGACCAGTTTTTGAGTGGTCAACACCCTTCCCTAAATGTTGATTCTTTAAAGAAGAAAGAAAAACAAAATCAAATAAAGCAAAAAGTAAAAAGGTAGAAAAGTACATACCTCTTCTCTCTCCTCCCATTTCCCTCTTCTCCTTCCTTCCCTCCTCCTACTCTACCGATATTTCCTCCCTTTCTTCCCTTGCAGGTGATTCCAAGGTGCTCCAATGGCAGCCCACTTCCTCTCCATGCTCAAGCCACACTAGAGCTCCAAATGAAAAACTAATTACATATTCTTCTTCCTCACATCAAGCTCTATCTTTCTCTCTTTTCAAAATCCCAAAAGGATTAACTTCATCTCCATGGGTTTAGCCCATTTGAAGAGAAAATGGCATCATCTTGAAGCTTGGAGTCTCCCATTTCATTCAAGGTACAAAGTTCCAAAGAAAAAATTCATTTTCTTCATCCTTCTAGCTTGGCCGATTTTGTCCCATTTTAATACCTTGTTCTTCTATTGTTTTAGCATTGTTTCAACCCTCCAATGGTGGTGGAACCATCCTCTTGATTCAAGGGTTAAAACCCCTCCTAGAACTCCAAAGGTAAAACCCTAAATTTTGGTGTTTTAAGCCTTTCATTGAATTAGAATGATTCCAAGGGTTTAGGAGTCTAATTATATTCATTTTGTGTTCCTTGGATATTGGGTTGGGGTTTGGCAACCCCATTGCCCAATGTGACCGAAAATCAAGTGAGGAGAATGAAGGGAGCAAAAGAGGAACTTAAGAGATTTAAGGTAAGAAAATCTCCTTAATGCTAATCTTAATGCCTTAGGATTTTGGGAATGGGTAAATTAATGAATGAACTTAAAATTTTTACTAGGAATGTGCTTGGTTGAAATTTGGTAGAATTGTGAGGTTGATGGTTGAATTAAGGGCTTAGAGCCAAGTGGTTATGATTGTGCTTATATTGATGTTTTGATGAGTTTCTGGTATGGGGTTGGATGGAACCTTGTGTGCTGGTAGGGACCCTTTATGGGTGTCGCTAGTTTTGAAATGATTTAGGTGAAAATTGGTGAATTTGGATATGTTAGGTTTATGGGGAAACTATGGCCAAATGTTAGTAGAAATAAAGTGTTTTATGTGTTGTTATGGGGGAGAACAACCTAGGAAATGAACTAGGTGTTGTAAAAGTTTATTTGGGTTAGTTAAACACTCTTGAGTGGATATAAGAGTTGGAAAAGGGAGAGCAAAAATCTGTAGCAAGTGAGTTATGGGAGTATTAGAATTGTTGGAGAGAAACTAGGTTGCACAACCTTGGAGATGGAGGATGGACTTGGGTATAGATAATGCAAATGTCTAAGAAGTTGTGGTGATGATCAATTAGTGATTTGGTAAGGTGGTAGAAGATTATATACTATAAAAAAGAAGTAGAAATGCACAATGGGCAAAATGCAAAAATGTGAGAATTGAAATGTAGAATTTAAGCAAGAATTGAGGCAAGGATTTGGCCAATGGTGGAAGAGGTTTAGAGCACGTTTTAAGGTGTTTAAACATGTTAGAAAACATGTGAAAGGATTAGGAAAGATTGGGTGTGAATTGGGAGTTGAATGGGAATTGAAAAACTACAATTTGACAGCTTTTTAGTAGGGTCCCGGACTTGGTCCTTGGACAATGTCCCGGACCACACTCAAATTTAGACCGAGAGTACAACCTAGCACCTGGTCCGAACTTAAGCCAGGTACTAGGTCCCGGACCACTCTATTTTTTCAGCCGAAAGTTGAGTTTTCAGTTGGTTTGGGACTTAGGGTAAGGACCAAGTCCCGGACCACCCCCAGAAATTGACCGTGAGTGCTTTAAAATGTCTAAATGATGGGGGTTTGATTGGTAATGGTTTTAGATGGTGTTTAGGAGTTTTTGGTGACTTGTAAAGGTCCTAAGGAGTATAAACAAGGTTGAGAAATGAATGAGGAAGTTGCAAGATTAAGAGCACATGAATAAAGTTAAGAAATAACGGGACAAACGGGTAAATACGAGTGACTAGTCATTCACACATTGTAATACCTTAATGTTAATGGAACCACTTGATATATGATCAGTGATTCGAGGGTAAACCGAGGAACTTGAGGTGACCGGTAAAGTTGATCCATGGTGAAAGGTATGATTTTCTCATGCCCTGTATGCTAACCGTGCTACTCTGATTTGTGTGCTTGTGTGCCGGCTTAATCAAGATAAAAGCATGAAACATGTTTTATTGCTTGTTTGTATATCTTGATGCATGATGAGTGTACTAATCACCTAGTAGGATTATGTGGTCTAACCTAGCGCTATAGACCGACTCATAGTTGAGTAACGTTGGTTAGTGACTCGTAGAAAGAGTCGTTTCGCAAATAACGGAAACGTGGAAACACACTATAACTGTCGAATTAAGAATAACGATAATGCAAAAATGTGAACTCACTATAACGTGAGAGAGTTGTACGGGATTAGTAGACTCCCGATACTGGTTAGAGAACCAAGATGAACATCCACGAAACACAATAGTGGAAGGAAAAGACAAAAACCTCTATTAAGAGATTGTTGATAGTTTAAAGACTTGAACTTTTGAGAAAGTAAAAGAGATAAGGGACCATCAAACTCCCTTAGAAAAACAGTCGATCCACAATACGAGGATTTGACCTAATTTGAGAAAATGTCCCGAACATAAAAGTATTCGATAAGTTGGGTACAACCTTAAATATGAGAATATTAGACATTTAGAAATTCCTTAAGCCAATAGATGATATCAAGAAAGATACTTCTAGGCTAATCTATGAGATTATGAAATAACTCCGAGAGAGGAGTTTTGGGAAATTGAGTAGTCCGGTAGTGAAACGGACCTTTGAGAATTTGAGGAACTAAGAGAATAGTTCTGTTTGATAGTCGAACCTTCCCACCATGCTAGACCCAGAGTAGGTTCGAAACCGGGGAAGTAAGACTTGTATTTGAAAGCCAGTGGTGAGTCTTGAGTATGACTCTGCCCGGAGGTCATGGGTAATGACTTAAAAGATACCCTTTGAGAATTTGAGAACCTTGTGAACTTAAGAGTTGAGATTGAAATTTAGAATTGAAAATGGAGTTGAGAATTGAGAATTGGAAGACTGGTTAAGATTGAGTATTGTAGAACTTGATTGAGGTTGAGAGTAAGAGAATTTGAGTAAAAGTAACCCAAGAGAAAGGGGTAAGATGATAATTAAGTGACCATGGCGTAGTGAGGTGGAAACCCTCAAGGCCTAGAGTAAGTTAGCACTAACTAACAAACTTGTTGTGTTAGTAGTTATTGTATTCCTTCTGAATACTTTTGTATGTGAGCATGTCTATTGAATTAAAAATGAATCGCATGTTCTCGACCAAATAGTCGGCGTACCCCCGTTAGCACGCGGGGTATACGAATTTCATGCCAGCAATTTGCTGAGCCCCTAGGGGTGCTGTTTTTATTCTACAGGTACTTGAAGCCGAATACCGTTCTAGTGTAGGACAAGGATGGCGGTTGAACATGGGTAGTTGTTTAGGAACATTTGTATATTGTAAAGATTGATTTGTAAGACCGAATCGTATCGGTAACTTGATGATTGTAGAAACTCGGTATAGAATTGATGGAGGTTGTATTTGTATTATATTTGAATTGGTTGAGGAGTGAAAGGTATTTGTAATTGTTGAGTACTCGGTATACCATCATCAGACCGATAGTAGATTTGTAATTGGATTTGGCCTAGTTAGTCACGTGGGTGACGAACGGCTTGTTATCACCCACTAGTTGTAGTTAGAATTCTGTTGCTTTGTTATTGGTAATTGAGATGGTTTAGGAGATAATGATTGGATTAGCGTAGGTAGTTACAGGGTGTTCAGCTCAGTCCTTGTGCTAGCATAGTTATCTCATTCTCCAGGTTATCATCATAGTCCTAGTCTGGCGTCTCCATGGATTTCTTTGCCTTAAGTGTGAGATCCTTATGCACCACTACATTTTGTTCCTTATGTTGCTTTCATGAACTATTACCATTAGATCTTAACACAATTCTTCAAACGACATAGATGATAATTCTTTTATTTTCTCACAAAGTGAGGTATAGTTAAGCCAATCATTGGTTAGTGAGTTAATAAATCTATCATTAGCATTCTCATTACAAGTATGCCAAGAGCTTGTTTAATTTTGCTTAAAAGCTTTTCATCGGCTTCTGTCCATTGATCCTCAGGTTTGCTCCATCTCACACCTTCAGCAACGATAGTAGGTTTGTAATCACCTTGTGTCACCATCTTCCAAACCT